>CM029273.1:10720570-10890570 GCA_016920895.1 Vaccinium myrtillus
TCCGAGGCTTTAACTACCTCGATGGACCGAAAGATGTGAACCCACGAGAGCCATTAGTCGCCTGCAAAGCCTACGAAGCTCATCGGATTCAACCGATACAAATCAACATTGAATTCGACGAAGAGGCCAAGGAAGTTGCATCCCAAAAGCTTAAGATTGGGATCTACTTTGCAACATGGTGGGCTTTGAATGTGGTGTTCAATATATACAATAAGAAGGTCCTCAATGCCTTTCCATACCCATGGCTCACTTCAACTCTGTCTTTGGCTGCTGGGTCTCTCATGATGTTGGTTTCTTGGGCTACAAAGATCGCTGAAGCACCAAAGACCGATCTCAACTTCTGGAAAGCTCTCTTACCGGTAAGTTTAGGCTAAGTGGTGCCTGATTAATCACAATTTTTCCTTCCACATATCAAGTGGTGTTCTTATGGTCTTGGATTGTTAGGTGGCTGTGGCACATACAATAGGGCATGTGGCAGCAACTGTGAGCATGTCAAAGGTTGCAGTTTCATTCACTCACATAATCAAGAGTAGTGAGCCTGCTTTCAGTGTCCTGGTCTCCAGATTTTTCCTGGCTGAGGATTTTCCACCGGCGGTGTACCTCTCTCTCCTCCCAATTATCGGCGGCTGTGGACTCGCTGCAGCCACCGAGCTCAATTTCAACTTGACCGGTGAGCAAGAAAACTTGAATCGAATTTTGAAACGCTCAAGTTAAATTAGTATTGGAATTTACATTTGTTTTGTTTGCAGGGTTTATGGGAGCTATGATATCGAACTTGGCATTCGTTTTTCGAAACATATTTTCGAAGAGAGGGATGAAGGAGGGGAAGTCCGTCGGAGGGATGAACTATTATGCTTGCCTTTCTATGATGTCTCTTTTGATTCTCACCCCATTTGCTATTGCTATGGAGGGTCCCCAAGTATGGGCTGCTGGCTGGAACAAAGCAGTTTCTCAAATTGGACCAAATTTCATATGGTAAGGGAATCATCGTTCAGCCTTTTCTGAATCACCCTTGGCTTTATATATCACCATTTTTAGATTTTAATTTTTCTTTTCTAACTTTGAATTGTGAAAATGTAGGTGGGTGGCAGCACAGAGTATATTCTACCACTTGTACAATCAAGTCTCGTACATGTCCTTAAACGAGATTTCGCCCTTGACATTTAGCATTGGGAATACAATGAAGAGGATTTCTGTCATAGTTGCTTCCATCATCATTTTCCAAACGCCGGTACAACCGGTCAACGCACTCGGAGCTGCCATAGCCATTTTCGGAACTTTTCTCTATTCACAGGTAACACCTTTTCCTTCCCTCTCCCAAAATATTGGACTCTCTCGTACATAGATAGCAATTTCCTATGAAGCACATTTGACAATATGATAGAACGACGCAAAGGCTAATAGTAATGTGTTGTTCTGTGTCTATGCAGGCAAAGAAATAAAGGCTAACCAGGACGAACGAATGCACAAATCGGTCAAAAATCGACCATGGAGATTTACAAGTTGATGTCATGAATTTTGGGTTAGAGGCTAGAGCATCAGACATTGCAGATCATGGCGCGGATAGGAGGGGGGAAAACTATTAGGACCGGAACAAGTTGGGAAGAAATTGCAGATCCTGTGTTGTAATATAGGAATAAGTAAAATTGCAGTGTGTCATTGTTTTATGATCCTGATTTATTTAGACCTTGTTCCCCTTATTTTTTCACACTTTTTGGTTTTTATCTTTATTCAAAAAAATTCATATTTGTTAGTTCCGCGTCAAACTTTTTACATTCTGTGATTCATGTCGACGAGAGGAATTGGAAAAGTACAAAACAAGATTATAACCAAAATACGAACAAATACAAAATCTAAAAACGCAATAAGTCACACAAATAAGTTATGTGACAATATTTACTAGATTCATAAACTTCCCATCGCAACAGAAGCCCATCAATTTAACCAATAATGACAGTACCTCTTACGAACAAGGGGAAACCCAATTACCACGCGGACTCTTATGCATTGATCTCCCAAAATTAGTCGAGGTTTGTACAAGCTGACCGGACACCAAAGTAGAATAAAGATGCAGTAGGAAGTCGGGAAGATAGTCAAGCAGAATTCTCATTCTAACTCCCAATGTAACAGCACTAATCTTCACTATTATCCTTCCACTTGAAAAACAAGAAAATACTTCCAAACTGTTTTTTTTTTCATTAGCAGAAAATTAGTACCTGAAGCAGAAGTAATGATCTGAATTTATTCAAGAACCGAGCTGCTGACAAGTAAATTAGCCGTGTGCTAATAGAAAAACGTCACCTCCTCAAACTAGGGGAAGCAGTGAAATAGATTGGAGTAATGAAACAAGTGCATCCATTACTCATCATCAACTCCTCTTTGCACGAGAGAGATAACCGTTTCACATCTTTGCAACTGTTTCTGCAAATTTTGCAACAATATATATACAGCTAGATACCTTGCAACATTTGAAATCAGCAAGTTGTAGAAAGGAATTTACTGCAGAAAATGCATATGTTCGTGATTAATAACCCGAAGCATTTCAGATCAGCAAGCTATAGCATAGCATTTCAGATCAGCAAGCTATAGCATAGAAGCATCAATCAATCAAACTAAATCTCAAAAAAAAAAATCCTTCCAAATTTTCATGTTATTCCTGGCGAAAGAACAGCATTATTAGGGCACTCGATCCTTCCCCAATAGCTACAGATTCACCACAAGTTCAATTTTTAAGTAGCCTCTACATGATGCAGTCACTTTATTTCGTTGAAAAACTATTCGCCAAACCAGTTTTATTAGGGGTAGACATCGCGAATAAAATGTAGCATATCTTACATTCTTCACAGCATCTTCAAGTGACAAGTAATAATGTCATTTTCGATAGTAGACAATCATCCCCAGCAAGGCTTTCTCAAACTCAAATATCCACTTGAGCAACTTATTGCAATTCCATCTAGGGTCCATCTCTTCCACGTGCTCATGAAAATAAAACGCTAGCTTTCTAGGTTTTCTGTTCTTTGCAACATACTTTTGCGATCTCATCCAGAGTAAAGCAACAACCTGAGGAACGAACCATTAGTAGTGTCAGAAATTTAAACAGCTACAAGGAAAATGCTTCACGAACACAATTCAAAATATACAAAATTCATTTGTTTGTAAGTTTTTGGAAATTGCAAGCCACAAAGGAGAGCGTTTTGGTTTGAGATGAGTTTACCCAAATTATCATGTTTAGAAAATTGATACCGACATGATTGGTAATGCCCATTACAATCTTTCATATATGGAAACAAACACGTGTGCATACACAATCAGAGTGTCTATCTATTGTACCCACATTTGGATCGACCACTGCGTTATCATCATCATCAAGTTTTATGGTCAGAGTCCATAGATTACGCAACCCACTAATAAATGGGGATATTGTTTGATCTTGGTCTTCATCGAAATGACGTACAACCACAACCAACTGCTTAAGATTATCAAAAACTCCTGGTTGATGATAGTATGTGAAAATCTGCAAGCATGAGCGAGATGAGCCAGCAAAAATGAATAGGAAAAACGGAAAAAGAGGCTGCAGGGAAACAACTTGTAGGAAAGAAAGCAAATGAGGGGCAGCAGCTTTGTTTAACATACCTCACTATTTAGTTGCAAGATTTGGGTATATCTCACACTATGAAGTAACCGTTCTAAGAAATCACAAACAAGTTCCTTATTTTGGTGATTACGGGGAACTTTGACGCTAATACTAGCTTCCTCTAGGAACCAGAAATGCTCCAAATTGTCACTGTAACAAGCAGCAGGTCCTGTCCAGCTAAAGTTCAGGAGACTAGGTGCGAAAATACTGAACTGCAAAGCTCCATGACCAAGGCCATGTAAATGGGAAGAAAAAACAACATCCACAGTCAAGGTTTTAAGTCTTTCTGCTGTAACATCAACTTTGCACCATTCATTAAACAAGCAACTTGACATCGTCAAGTGCTGAAGCGAGGCACTAGTGATGCTTAGCTTGAATGCCTCTTGAAATTTGCACCCACGTATTGTTATATGTTGAAGAGATGAACTAGAAATGCTCATGTCCTTGCCTTCACTGCAGAGAATGTTGTCAAGGCATAAATTCTGGAGAGAGTTGCAGGATGTAGAAATCCAGTGTCCAATGTTCCCCCAGAAAAAGTCGGGCAGAGTTCAACATTACTCAGGTTTAAATCAACAAGAGAGGCGAAGCTTGCCGGTTGCAACACAAGGCCACGACCTTTCAAATTGAGCTTTAGCGCTCTCAATGATTGGCAATTTGAGAGGCAGGGCGGAATCACAAAGAGTTCACCATAACCTGGAAGAAAAAATGTTAGAGAAACTTGTTTGATTTCCAGAAAATTTTTGGGGTAGATTGAGAGCTTTGATAATGGACAGGAATAGAGGAGGCATGGCTAGTTTTCATCTTTTATGTAGCAAGAGGCTAGTAATATTATGTTGCGTTAGAGTGGATGAAGAATATGATACAGGGAGTGATAATTTATTACCGTTAGATGACAAGTGAGAAAATAACGAGAACGGGATAAACCAATATCACTGTCGTGATTTACTATTGGGGGACTCAACCAAACGATAGAGAGGGCATTTAGCCTATCCTGAGACTACTTCCAGCGCGACAAACACGGACAACCTTCTTCAATCCCTTAATCCCCCAAGAATAGTTGTATAATCAAAGGAGCTCTAATAGCTTGTTCGTTGTATCCCACTGTCATGATATTGGACCAAATTGAAACCTCTGGTATACAGTCCCGGGTCGGATTGTATCACCCACCTGCCACCAACCAACTTTACAGCCCGTTGAAACTATCTGGGGTACTATTCTTATCCAGGTTGGGTTTGTGGGCTTGCATCATCCCAAGACTCTAGTCCTACTTCTTACCCCTCCATCGACCAAACATTGAACAACCCTTAGTCCCCTCCCCTTAGGCCTTGTTTGATCGCTGGATAGTTTTGGCAGCAACGAGTACGTATTTAACCAAATTGAATTGATGTGAAGCAGGATTTTATGTCCTTTTTCTAGGTTGCCATGGGATAAGGAGTGGGGCTTGCTCAATTTCGTATGCCTTAAACATAACAATACGAAGAAAGAAAAGCCCTAAGAACTCCTCTTCTGTCTCAACCGAGACCATAACAGCAGTATGGAGCTTGCAGCCTTTATTATCATTCTCATACTGGCTAAGGTATTCTAGTAGTTTGTTTGGATCAAATGCACCCCTGGTATTCCGTTAATCCTGTCATTGGTGTTTGTTGTTATGCTTTCTACACAAATTGGAAAAAGTTGCAATCTTGGATTTCTACACGTGGGCCAAAAACACTTGGAAAAAGTCAGAAAACAAACTGGTTTTCAAAACCCTCCATTTTAATTCGTTCGTTCTTTTGGATTTCAATAAGCAACTTGCCAGAGGTGTGCTGCAACAAAAACCACAGAAATCAAAGATACAAGCCTTGTTACAGAAAACTTTAAACCTGTTACTTCAACCCCTTAAACCTTGTTGTACTCGATGAACCGCATTAAAACTTCAACCCCTTAAGCCTTGTTGTACTCGATGAACCGCATTCAAACGTTTATGATAGACAAAACTCGCTCAAGTACGAGAAGTTTGAACCCAACGGGTAAGCTCACGTCACGTGATAGAAAGATTAAGTGTCTTGCAAGCACAATCAAATCTGGAATTGGACTCCCATCCATGAAAGGCAGTACATTAAGGTTACACTAATGAATTCCATTTCAAAAATTCTTTGTGCACACATTACTTAAGCACAAGAGTAGAAAAACTCACAGCCCCCAATTGTGAAGTCTATCAGTGGTTGTGTATCTTGGGGAGATGAGGCTGATGAGCTACCAAAGATAGGCTTCACCGTTGGGGGTTGTTACTTGTGTCTTGTGTGCTAATGATGGCGAGTCACATGGGCATCTCTTCTTCTCTTGCCCCTTCTCTTCCACTGTGTCGCACAAGTTATTCTTAAAGAATGGCATTTCTAGACTTGGCATGCCTTTGGCTGATGAGTTTGCACGGATTAAAGGACACAGAAGTGGATCTAGTCTTCTCATTTGTTTTTGAGGTTTTCATGTGCAGTCGCCATCTACTGCTTGTGGAAAGAGAGGACTAAGCGTATCTTTCAAAGCAAGAGTTTGGATGCTAACCATATTACTCATGCTGTGATTGCTGATATTCAAGCTTTTGTTAGCTCATTGGAGGCGTTTGAGGAAATGAGATGATAATAAGTTTCTCTGTCTTGCTTGGAGTATTTCTTTCAAGTTTTTTGAAGCTGCTTGAGGGCTTTTAGCCTTAGTTTTTGCTTTTCTCTTTCCCTGTATTCTAAGATTTGGGAGGATGTGTTTCAAGTGGTTCTAGTGGCCTAGTGCCTAGTTTGAATGTTTCTGGGGTATGCCCCTTAGCGCCTGTATAGGTTTGGTTTCAATCACTGGCGACTCCACCTTATAGAGAGTGGGTCAGCCGACCCCACAAAAAAAAAAAATTACTATTATTAAGTTTTTTTTAAATATTCATAAATGAACTCCTAAATTTGGCGGTGACGCCACTAGATAACTCTTAAAAGTTCATAAAAGTTGTTTCTTTGTGTGTTTGTTTTAATCCTTGTCACTCGTTTTGTTATTTTGATAATGAGAGGTTGATCTGTCTTTTGCTAGATTGAGCTTTAAATGTGATTTTTGTTGAAATAAGATTTTTAGTTGCCTTTCTGTGATATTTTTCTTTGATTTTTGGTTGATAAATGTATTTGATGTTTATAAATGACACCGGGCTTTCGAACTCCAAGAGTTGCCACTGGTTTCAATAACAATTTACTTGCCCAAAACAAAAAAAACAAACAAACGTTGCACTAACCTGGAAACACCCCGATATCAAGATCTTGAACATTGCACTCTGCAGCATATTTAAGCCAGTTATCGATTAGAGGCCCTGCTGCACTTTTGTAATGGGGCTGATTGCAGAACCAGGAAAGACGCAATCGATGAACACCCACGCCATTTCTTTGGCCCAGAACTCGATCAACGAAGTCCATGAACCCTTCGCATTTGCAATTTTGTGATGCAAGAAAGTCGGCTTCCAAATCCAAGTAGGGACTCGAATTGCATACATCTCTGAATTTTCTTGACACCCCAGTTATACGGGGGATGTCGTTGGTTTCGAGGTAGGAAAAGATGTGATGAATAATTTGGTTTGGGAGATCACTGAATCCATCCTCGCTTGGTACTACCATGATTTCAATCGGAAAGGTCGTACAGTACAATTAAAGACCTCGACGGGGGTAAATTCAAACTGGGTTTCTGGAACGAACAAAAGATTTACATGCTCGAAGAAGAAGAAGAAGCAGCAGCAGCAGCAATTGATCAGGGCATTACAGAGAGACAGGGAGGGACAGACAGTAAACCCTATTCTGGATTGGCAAAACTGGGCTTAAGGGACCCTACACCAGTAACCTCAATTAGGGATTCTGAAATTTTTATTTTTCCAAAAATATTGAGCACTACGAGTACAAAAAAATTAAATTGAGACAAAATATTCACAACCTTGCTATTCGTTGAAATGTGGTGATTTTGGATCGAGATCTTACAGCAATCCAATTGCATTAATTTTTGTGTGGATGAACGGTTCGGATCAACTGTTTGGGACCCACAAGGGGTTTCCGGCGCTGGTCTGTATGTGACCGGTCCCCTGGCTGGCGTCGGTACCTCTGGATTTACGGCAAAATATTGGCCATCAATTTTCATAAATAAATGGTGTTCAACATTATGGCTACCAATATTTAATTAATTTGATTTTTTACATGAATGATCCACTCAATATTCTTGAGAATCCCAAGTCACTACATTCCCACCTCAATTGTGGGTCCTCTAAAATCTTTATTTGGAATTGGAACTGTTCATTTTTTCAGGAATGTTGAGCATATTATGGGTACTAAAAATTATGATCTCGGAAATTGGGAGACACACAATAGAGACAAATTTGTCTTACAGTGTATTTTCTAAATGTTATTGGCTATCTATATAAATGGTATCTGACCATATCGCTACAAATATCCAATTAATTTGATTTTTTATATGAATGATCTGCTTAACATTCCCGACAAATTGAACGGTTTCGATCCCAAATACAGATATAGAGGGTCTATAATTAAGGTCACTATGGGGGTGTAATAACTAGGGTCACTACGGATACCCCCAATCCCAATATTTCCGACAAATTGAACGGTTTCGATCTCAAATACAGATTATTGAGAGCCCACAATTAAAATCATTACGGAGTGCAGTGACTTGATTCACTACGGAAACCAAATCCATGGCGACTGACGCTTATTTCTAGGCTTATTTCAATCGGTATAAATAAAGCCTCGGTGGTCCTTTTCTTTTCTCAATTGGGTTCAAGCTTTTTCATTGCCATTTTAATTTTTTTTTCCCTTTATATTTTAGGAGCTTTTAATAGTACAGTAAGAGAATCTGTCTTTTTTGTACTCAATTTGACAAGGTGATGGTCGGAATTTGGCTCGAAACATTGACCATTTTAGTAGATTTCGTTATAATTCACATTTCGGGTCCAGTACTCCAATTATTACTTTGATACTACTATTTTTAGCCCAATTAGTTTAATAGCAACATTGACTGTGATGTCATAATTTGGCAATGCCAAATTTGGTGAAAACAATGTTTTTTACCTTGATACTATTTTTAGCATAATTCGATTAATAGTAACGTTGACTGTGTTGTGAATTGTGATAATTTGGCAATGCCAAATTTGGTGAAAACAATTTTTTTTTTCAGAATTTGAACCATTTTTGGCTCACCAGCAAACTTCTTTTTTAGGTGAGCTATTGAACTTTTGGCATTGAAGCTTAAGTGTCGGTTTCAATTATCAACTTTTTTGGTTATTATTATTATTATTATTTTTGGTCTAACGTTCAAAAAGTCTCAAGAGTTATTCTCCTCTCACACACTAATTAAAATGCTTAAAAAGCCAAAAAAAACTACAAGATCCACTGTGACAATTACCAAATCCAACTAGTTTTCTGACTATTTTCTATATACTGTGGTTTACGTGTTTTGTTTTATCCATTTCATTTTGCCCTTTTGAAAAAAAAAAAAAAAAGTGGAGGATAATTTTGGAAAGTAGAGGTAAAACACGGATCTCTAAAGTGGAGAAGACCAACGACTTACTACTGGAACAATGAATTACACTTGTAATATCCCATGCATTTAAAAATTTATATACATTACTTTTGTTTAACCATTTTACCAAAAAAAAAAGGCGAGTGTAAGCGGCAGTCGAACACGGATCTCACGGAAGACCAACGCCTTACTACTGGATCCTGAATTACATTTGTAATAATGCTAATTTATATACATTACCTTTTAGTTAACCCTCCTGGGCCTGCAATGGAGTTGAAACTAAAAAACTAAAATAGAGAACATTTTCAAAATCAGTCTTTAAAATAAAAACTATTTTTATGAAATCAACTCAAAAAACCAGGCTCAAAGAAATATGGAGTGTTATATGTACTCTTCAATTTCCCAAAATATTGGTGTCCATCACATCCATCCATGTAATACGTGGAATTTTTTTTTCCTCACATTAGGTAGTTTTATTTAATTGCCAAACTCCCAACTGAAACTTGTAGGATTTCAATTGAATACAATGTCAAAAGCCTGCAAAATCAACCCTAAACAAGATGCGAAAATCATAGAAACTCAAGTGAAAAACCACATTTTTGACCTAAAATGCGCGAGTCGTGCATTATTAACACATGCATACTCAAAATATACAAAATTTGGAGCAGACCGAAATCAAGTTCAAACCAAATAAGCATAAGCAAGCTGTAGCATACAAGCAATACCAATCAATCGAACTAAATAAGTCCAAGCTAGGGTACTCAATCCTTCCCCAATAGCTACAGATTTCCTGCAAGTCCAATTTTAATAGTCTCAAGACTCTCAACATAGTTGCAGTGTTCTTATTTTGTTGTAATACGAGAACTACTCGCCAAACCAGTTTTATTAGCTTGAAATATCACGAATAGAAAGTAGCCATCTTGCATTATTCGCAGAGTCTTCAAGTTCCGAGTAATTATTTCATCTTCAATAGTAAAAAACCACCTTCTCCAAGGCTTTCTCGCACTCGAGTATCCATTTGAGCATCGCTTCATTGTCCTCTCTAGGGCCAACTTGCTCGTTGTCATTGAAACAAAACGCTATCCTTCGAGGCTTTCTTTTCTTTGCAACATACCTTTGTCTTCTCATCCACAGTAAAGCAACAACCTGACGTACGAACCAATGTTGGTATCAGAAGTATTAAGAGCTGAAAAGAAAACGCTTTGCAAACAGAATTTAATACAGAAAATTCATTCGTTCAAAAGTGTTTTGAAATTGCAAGCCACAAAGGAGAGTGTTATGGTTTGAGATGAGATAACCCACATAATCATATTTAGAATTTTGGATAAAACATCGGTTTGTAATGCACATTATGTTTCGTATATGGATAAAAACACATGCGCAAATATACATGAGCGAGGCTATCTATTATACCCACATTTGCATCGACCTCTCCATTATTGTCATCATCAAGTTTCAAGGTAAGAGTCCTTAGATTACGCAACCTACTAAGAAAAGGGGATATTGTTTGATCTTGGTCTTCCTCGAAACGAGGTCCAACCACAACCAAGTGCTTTAGATTATCAAAAACTCCTGGTTGATGATAGTATACAAATGTCTGCAAGCATGAGAGAGATCAGCCAATAAAAATGAAAATGGAACAACCTGTAAACACAAAATAGGCTGCAGGAAAGAGAAAAAGAGAGAAGGAAAATTGTACTTTCTTAATTACCTCAGTATTTAGTTTCAAAGTTCGGGTATATCTCACTCTATGAAGCATCCGTTCTAAGAAACCGCGAACAAATTCCACATCTTGCTGATTATGGGGAGCAATTTCCTCATCTTGCTGTTGAAAATGGAGACTAATACTGGCTTCATCTATATACAAGAAATGCTCCAAATTGTCACTGTAACTAGCAGGAGGTCCCCTCCAGCTGAAGGACACGAGACTAGGAGCGAAAATACGGAACTTGAAAAGTCGATAGTCAAGCATATAAGGAAAATCGGAAGAAAAATCCACATCCACAAGCAAATTTTCAAGTCTTTCTGCCCTAACTACAACCTTGCCCTGTTCGTTAAACACGCAACGTCTCATACTCAAGTGCTGAAGCGAGGCACTAGTGATGCTAAGCTTGGAACCCTCTGGAAATTCGCAAGCACATAGGTTTAGATGTTGAAGAGATGAACTTGAAATACTCATGTCCTTGCTCCTACTGCAGGTAACCTTGTAAAGGAATAAATTCTTGAGAGATTTGCAGGCCGTAGAAATCCAGGTTCCAATTCCTCCCCCAGAAAAAGTTGCACAGAGTTCTACATTAGCCAGGGTTAATTCAACAAGAGAGGCAAAGACTCCCGGTTGCAATACAAGCCCACAGCCTTTCAAGTTCAGTGTTAGTTCTCTCAACGATTGGCAATTTGAGAGGCACGGTGGAATCACGAAGAGTGCACCATCACCTGGAAGAAAATTTGTTACACACTTGTTTGAATTTTCGATTCATTTTGAGGACAGAAAAGGGTGGGATAATGAAGTTTATGAGATAATGGAAGGATCAGCATATGTACCATGGGACTAATATTATGATTGGTTTGAGTGGGATGAGGAAAAGGATGAAAGAAGAGTGATTATCAATCGATAATCACCGGTAGATGAGGAGCGAGATATTCTGGTTACTAGTATCACCCTTGGGTATTACTGCTTCCCCAATATGGAGGACTGCATCACCCACCAGCCAACAACCAACTTTTCGGCCCATTATATCCATTTGGATTTGGGGAACAATTCTTATCTGGGTCCGATTTGTGTGTTTGCTCATCCCAAGACTTCAGTCCTACTCCTTATCCCTCCCCTAGCCTAAGTATTAAACATACCTTAGTCCCCTTACCTTGTTTGATAACAGGATAAGTTCCCCAACGAAGAGAAATTGGACCGGATTGAATTGAAGTAATGCTTTTCCCTCTTTTTTCCTTGCGTTTAGATGTGGGACTAATAGATCAGTTTTATTCGAACTAAAGAAACGCATTGAATTATCAGATCTCCTGCAATCCTACAAGTTTTTCCAGTAGTTGGTTTGCTTTTGAATGCCACCCTGCTATCCCCCTAATCTGGCAGGAGGGTTTATGATGCGGCTTTTTCGTCACAGGTTATGCTTTGTACACATAACCTGAAAACAGATGGAAACTTTTGCTTTCTATGCACAAGCAAAACAAAAACTTGATTTTTTCACCCCTAAACCCAATTAAAGCATCTCTAGTCGTTACCCTTTGTAAAATCCTCTAAATCTCAACCCAGCCTTTGCCTAAAACCCATATCAATTTGAGTTTTCCTCAAAACTAACCAAATCAACGAAGACTCAAATCAAGGTAAACTTTTAACTCAAAATTTATGCTAAGATTTGAACTTACTCAAATGAAACTTTTGCTCAAACTGGGGCAAAAAACTGAGTAAGGGCTGTAGACGATCTTACAAGAAAAATGAAAACAAAAAGAGTAGAGAGAAGCTTGTAAAACCTGGAAACACCCCAATTTCAAGCTCTTGAACGTTGCACTCTGCAGCATATTTCACCCAGTTATCGATCACAGGCCCTGCTAAACCTTTGTAATGGGGCTGATTGCAGAACCAAGAAAGACGCAATCGATGAATACCCACGCCATTTCGGTGGGCCAGAACTCGATTAACGAAGTCCTTGAACCCTTGGCAATCCGATTCGCAATTTTGTGATGCAAGAAAGTCGGCTTCCAAATCCAAGTAAGGACTCGAACTGCACACATCTCTGAATCTTCTCGACACCGCCGCTATACGGGGGATGTCATTCGTTTCAAGGTACGAGAAGATGTGATGAATTACTGGGTTTGGGAGATCACTGAATCTGTCCTCACTTTGGGCTTCCATGATTTCGATTGAGCAATAAAGTAGACCTGTACTCCAATTGAAGAATTTCGTTGGACAAGAAGAACTGGCTGTCGGAAAGAATGAAAGATTTGCATGTAGGGTTAAATATCTACTTACCCCTTAAACTATTAGTTTTTTTTTACTTCCCCTTCAACTGCTAATTGAACTCTCTTCCCCCTTAAATTATTATTTTCTTTTTTACTAAGGACAAATCATATTTTTCATCCAAAATTTGTGACGGAAACCGTTAACTTTTTTTTTTGACTAATGAAAAAAGAGGGGGAATATGGGCATTTCATGCACTTAAAACAACTAAGGGTTTTAATTTATTGATCAAAGCAAACTTTGCCGGTCAAAACAAATATTTCCGAAGGGTTTCTCAATAGTCAATTCAACGCCATTGTGGATCTGGCAGAGGAGAGCAGCACGCCAATAACCTTCTAAATATTGGTTTAGCAACTTGGGACCTTTTTTGCTTTGAAATCAATTTGGGCTTTTTAGTTCGGTTGTTGATCTCAAGGGTTTTCATCAATAAAGCTAGGGTTTTAAGGATGGCGTGGATCTTGAGGACTCCCACTGGAAGAAAACCGACATGTGAGTATCGAGCAACACATTTTTATTTCAAAAAACCCACTTTTTGAGATTGATGGGATTGAAATTGAGTTATTTTATACTGCAATTGACCCACTTTATATATAATAATCTTACCAGTTTGATTCGATAATGGTGATAATGGTGGTTTTCATATAACTAGCGGCTGGGGCACACCCGATGCACGTGCAAGCCGACATGTGACAAAAAGATTCGTACAAACGCTACTGGCTTATTTTTTTAATCGCATGGGCATCACATAATTTTTTTTTTTGGCAAAGAAACAAATTGTAAACATAAGCTTGGTCCATTTAATAGTTGTAATTCGTTTTCAATGATTAATAAAATTCTCTTTGCTGATAAAAAAAAGAGGATAATGCAATGCACACGCGATCAAAAAATAAGCCATTGGTAGAGAATTACATCGATGGTACAGTGAACTACTTTGATTACTGTGATAATGATAGGATTTCTAGAACTGAGTTGCAAGCAATGTGTAAGGAAGTTGGTTATGTGGAAGAATTATCTTTGTACTACAAGGTTTGTGGTTCAGACGGAAAATGGGCTTTTAAGATTATCCAAACAGATGGTGATGTTATAAACATGGTTCAATGCCTTAGTAATGAGTTGTTGGAGTTGTATTCAGTTGAAAGTGTTATTGAACGAAATAAATTTGTGGATGTTGATGTCACCAATTGGGTATGGGATTGCGGAACATTTTCCCAGGAGAATTTTACTTTTGTGGATTTGGCAACTCACATACCTTCCACCAATGAACCACCTGTCACCAGTGAACCACCTGCCACCAGTGAACCACCACCCACCTCTGGACAAAACCCACCACCCACCACTATAAGAAGAAGACAACTTAACAATGATTCTGATTCAACTGATTTGATTCACGAACTGATAACCGATCAAACGATTGTGAGGTCTTTATACAAATTGATTATGACCTCAGTGAAGACGATGATGCCTTGTTTGATGCCAAATACAAATAGAATGGATTGGTGCAGTGATATCCCCGTGGTTTGTCTGACACAGATTCTGAGGGGGATTCCTCAGATGGTTTCATGAGTTGTGACTCAGGTTCTGATGAAGACAAGGAGGATAAACCAAAGTTTAGGAAATACAGGCCTGTAGTAGGGAAGGTGCAACCTATTATAGAGGAGGACATGGTTTTTAAGAATAGGGCTCAATGTATAGAAGCTATAAGGCAACATGCAATTTTGTATGGAAAGGCAATCACATTTGAAAAGAATGACACAGACAGAGTTAGAGCTCATTGTGCTGCTCCTTGCCCATGGAAAATACTAGCTAGCCTCAAGCATCACAAAGGAGGATAGGATAAAGCTGCAGGTTAAGACATCAAACCTTAACCAAAAGCATTGTGGCTGGGCGTGGACTAATAAGCTATTGAACTCAAGCTGGTTGGCAAGGACTTATTTCAAGGAGTTCAAGATCAAGCCCTCATGGGCTGTCACTGAGATTGTGGAACAAGTAATGGGGGATTTTAATGTGAAAATATCAGTTGCGATGGCATATAATGCTAGGAAAAAGGCAATAAAGAAAATGGAGGGTTCTTATGTTGAGCAATATGGGAAATTATGGGATTGTTGTGGGGAGATGGTTAGAACAAATCCAGGGACCTCTGTATACCTGCATTTTAAGAAAGATATGGATGGAATCACCACTGATAAGTTTGAAAGGATTTACATTTGTTGGGTTGCATTAAAGAAGGGGTTCATTGAGGGTTGTAGGCCTATCATTGGATTAGATGGTTGTCATTTAAAAGGCCCCCATGGTGGGCAACTGTTGGCAGCAAGTGCCATAGATGGGAATAACCAGATATATACAGTGGCTTATGCAATGGTTGAGGTTGAAGATGAGGAATGTTGGAGTTGGTTCTTGCAGTATTTGATTAATGATCTTCAGATACCAAATGAACCCACATTCACAATAATTTCAGATAAACAAAAGGTAAATTTTTGTTATAATCTTGTACTCTATTGAACACAACTTGTTACTATATTGACTACTATTTTGCACTTATTGCAGGGGCTGATTAATGCAATCATGAACTTGTTGCCTTGTGTGGAACACAGACATTGTGTTAGGCATATACACAAAGAATATGATTTGGACATACAAAGCGGTTAAAGAGAGGTTGTGGAGTCTTGCTAGAGCTACCTATATGGGGAGGTTTAAAAGCATAATGGAAGAGTTCAAGAAAGAGGATGGCGCAGCATTCAAGTGGCTTGCTAAACATGAAGCCCACCACTGGTTTAGATCTCATTTTAGTGAGGCTCCCAAATGTGACATGCTTTTGAACAACCTAAGTGAGTCTTTTAATGCTGCCATACTAGATGCTAGGGACAAACCAATAATAACCATGCTAGAGAGGATTAGGATTTATTTGATAAGGCATTTAGTGAAAAGGAGGACTTTTGTTGAGAAGTGGCATGGTCAAATAGGTCCAAAGATAGTGAAGTTATTGGACAAAAACATTGCATTATGCAAAGAGTATGTTGTTGTCATAACTGGGGACAACCAATTTGAAGTTAAGGGTTTTTCTGGGAACACCTTCTGCATTAACATGAATGCCCAAACATGCTCTTGTAGAAGATGGGATTTGAAAGGAATTTGTTTTCATTTTTCAGTTATAGGAGGATGTTTTCAGTTACTTATGCATATGAATGTCATTATATGTGTGACAGGTATTCCTTGTGCACATGCACTTGCTGTCTTTAGGGAATCAAGAAAGAAATTTGAAGGCATTGTGCATCATTACTACCAAAAGCAAACTTATGTCAACACCTACAAGCATGTGATGTACCCCATGAATGGAATGGACATGTGGGAGAAGACTGATAACCACCAATCCAGCCACCACATTATGCTAGGAAGTCTGGGAGGCCCAAGAAATGCAGAAGGAGGGAAGTAGATGAGCCACCACCTGCTGAGGATGGAACTAAGAAAATGAAGAGGCATCTTAAGAAATTGAGCTGTAGAAGATGTGGGGGAAAGGGGCACAATGTGAGGACTTGCCCATCTGGTTTGGAAGCACCTAGGTCCAAAGAAAAGCAATGCAGTCAAGTAATCACACAACCAACATTCAGTCAGCCATCACAGCCCACATCCAGAGTTACAAGAGCTCCCAAGGCCCCAGCTAGAAGGGGAGGTGCTACAAAGGGAGGTGCAGCTCCAAGGGGAGGTGCCCCATAATTTTTATCTTTATTGATGCCTTCTTTTGCTTTTGGGATGGCTATTTGATGCCTTTTTTTTTTTGCTTGTGGTACTGATGGCAAGATATTTATATCTTTTTTTGCTTGTGATTGTTATGGCTAAACCTATGGATGGCTATTATGCCTTTTTTTTCCCTCCTTGCGGTATTGCTATGGCAAGACAATCATGCCAATTTTTTACTTCTTACTGTTATAGTTGAACCTATGGATGGCTATTGATGTCTTTTTTTTTTCTTTTTCTTACGGTATTGTTATGACAAGATAGTTATTGCCATTTTTTTTGGTTTCTTAGTTTTTTCTATGTTGTGTTTTTTTCTAGTTGTGACAATTGAGAATTTTGTCAATAATTGTTTTTCGGAGTGAGTTTAGGGAAGTCAAACACTTTGAGTTTGGACTTAAGATTGTTGTTCAATTAAGTTTTCGTTCTAGTTCAATCCAGATATTTAACCCAAAAGACTCTCCTTGTGAGCTATATGGAACTAATAGAAAAGAAAAAAAAATGTCCTTAGTAAAGAAGAAAATGATAGTTGAAGGGGGAAGAGAGTTCAATTGGTAGTTGAAGGGGGAAGTAAAAAAAATGTAATAGTTTAAGGGGCAAGTAGATATTTAAGCCAAAAGACTAATATAGCCTTGGGACTAACTTTTCCATCCATCAATTGGATGGAAAATGTGATTTGTCCTTATTAAACGAAAAAATGATAGTTAGAGGGGGAAGGGAGTTCAATTGGTAGTTGAAGGGGGAAGTAAAAAAAAAATTGATAGTTTAAGGGGCAAGTAGATATTTAACCCTTTGCATGTACAGAGACGATGAGGATGAAGAAAAACGAGGAGGAGGGAATCAATTGACAAGCGGGTCAATCGCTAATCGTCACGCTTCCTTCCAGCTTTACCAATGGGAGAGAATATTCAGTGTCACTGCACTCATGTACATTAATACGAGAAACAGGAACTCACTGAAAGCCTCTTTAGATGGAGGGATTTCATGAGAATTAGGCTATGTTTGGAAGTTGAGGAAAGATGTGGAAAAAAAGAGAAAATTTTAAAAAATTCCTCTCTTTTGTTTGGTTTCCAAATAGAAGGAGGAAGGAAAAGAAAGAGAAAATTAACTACTTTTTTTCTCTTCATCTCTCCCCCATGAGTGCAAATTTTCTTCTCTCTTTCACAAACCAAACAAAAAAAAAAAGAAGAAGAAGAGATTTCTTTCCCATTTCTTGCTCATTTCTCCTTTTTTACCTTCTATTCTCTTTCTCTTCTCTTCCATAACTTCCAAACACAGCCTAAGGAAAGGGTTCTGGTTTCTAACCAAATCAAAGATTTAAATCGAGTATTTTGGTGAGAATTAGAGAGAAAAATAAGAAAATAAAATGTTTTCATTGGCTATTCCCTATTCTCACCCAATCTCACAAAAAATAATGAGATTTACAGCTCCTTTGGATGGAAGGGGAAACATGAGAGAAAAAAAAAGAGAGAAGAAAGGGGAGTGAACTCTCTCCCTTTTTTGGATGACCAAAGTGTGGGAGAGGAAGAGAAATGGTGAGAGAACCCCATTTCGTTTCTTGTTACTTTTGGCGCGATTCCGTGAGAAACGAATTGCCGGTGGCACGTGCGTCCACCCCGTCGTCAAATAGTCGTCGTACTTGCCGGATCTGTGATCAAAATAGAGTTTTGAGGTTACCGAATAATCATCGGAGACGAGAGAGATCACCAAAATAGGAGGGAGAGAGACTGATTTCTCAGGGTTATTTGAATGACACACCGAGAAAGCACCCCTCCCCTTTCTTTTCTTTTCTCACTAGTGAGGGAGATCCTTCCCCTTTCTTCTCGTTTCTTCTCTCACCAACCAAAGGTGCTGTTAGTGAGAAAGGACTATTATCTCTCTCTTTCTCACCATCCAAAGGAGCTTTAGGGTCAAATCACCCTTGGTAAGTCAAGTAAGGTTCTTCTTCACTCCACATTGATATGAGATTCGTATGATTCAATTTAAACTCCACTTCAGTCAAGTAAGGTTCTTCTTGACTGCACATTGATATGAGATTCATATGATTCAATTTAAACTCCACATCAAGGCATTGTGAATAAGAAGGTTGAAACACCAAGTGACCTGTCAAAAATCATGAAACTGCAAAAGCGATTTTCAAGTTTGCCGCAAAAGGAAACTATACCGTTGGATTACAATAACTCATTTGAAACGTTGGATCATATTCAGGAAAGAAAAATAGACCGGTTGAAGTTTTAAATCAAGTTTGTGCATCATTTTTCTTCCATAAACGCAATTAGTTCATAGAGCTGCTAAATTCTGACGATATTGATTTTTGACGTCGAGATTCTTCTTGAGGAGCCTTGCAAAATGAAAGATTTCGATCTGCTTTTTAAATTAGTAATGTACCCACAAAAATTGGAGGAATGATCATAACTCACTCCAACAATAAATAACTTGTTGTCGAGCCCAATGATATTCACCCCACCTAAAAATGGGTGAACTTTTTTTTTTGATCGGCAAAATTATTCAATATATAGAAATACTCGATAACGGTACATGGAGAGGGGGGAGTGGAGGATAATCCAACCAATGGTCGAATGAGAAAAGAAAAAAAGAAGATATCCACCCAACCATCTAAGCCCATTGGCCTCAGCCTCCCAATGAACGCATCAACAGCCACCTGTCGGCCTCGTCCTCATTGCCGTCATCAATTAGGAGAAAACCATGCCATGTCAGCACTGTTATCGAATTGGGAGAGATCACGTCATGCTATCGCCGTAACCCACAAACTATAAGGTCGACGCCAAATACATTGCCTAAACACAAGCCCGACACCAACCCCACTCACCCTTCTGGTGAAGAATATTGGCTGATACGAGTGAATAAATGTATCGGACAATACGTATCAGTATTTCACCCTCCGATACCGTTACAACCCGTTATACTGGCGCTAACAAAAATTCACACCCGTATTGGCCGATACTTGATACGTATCAGTCTTTAGCTGATTTTTTTCTCGCTTCATGTCCACTACAGCCGGTTTAGGTGGGCCGCCAAAAATAATTTCAAAAAATGGCCACGACGCCTAATTTCTGCTTCGTATCATTCGATACTCCCACTACCGCTACAGATATGCAATCTGCTACCGATATTAGCAACACCCAAATGACCTCAAGAACGAAACATGCACACACGTTGCTCAGCCAAAACCCCCTTTATGCCTATAAGAACCCCGTCGACTGCCAAAACCTCTTCATGCCATGCTCAGCCATCGGCCGCCAAAACCCCTTTCACGGCCATGTGCACCCCACACCATCGACCACGATACCAGTGGCAGAGCCAGAATTTTAGACCGAGGGAGGCCGACTTAAGAAAAGTATTTTAATTTCAACAAAAAATGTTCTCAGCACAGGGTTGACTGGGTGATGCCCTAGTATACGTGTAATAATTTTTAGCCTAACATTACCCAGGAATTATGGTTGATAAGTAGAGTCTCAAATATTCACGTTCAGTTGTAAAAGAAACATTAAGTTCTGTGTAAAATAAAAATGTATGGTAAGTGATGTCAAAGATTACAAGGTGGAGTAACGAGACTTTACAACTATAGTCACGGTAAGTAGTGTTACAATCATGAAAAGTTTACAATCATAAAATTATAAGTAGAGAGCGATGCTACGAACACAAATGAAAATGCACAGGTTAGGACTCACAGTTGTCCGATGCACTTGGATCCCTACAGGAAACCACCCAAATCGGATGGTTTTGGACACACATGACTCTTTTGCTAGCAAAAGTTGCGGTGGATTTAACACAAGGCTTGTACCAGAAAACTAGGCAGTAATGAGCGGAAACGCCTTTTAGAGTATCTCTAGCAATTCCTAGCCAAAATGCTTACTCAAAATGCCAAATAATATTTTAGGTCGCCATAAAATACATCAACACCAACATTCCAATAGCCTAACCAAAATGACTATTCAACACCAAATTGGAAAAAATTCAACCCTCATGTAAAGGCGGGGGGAGAGAGAGAGAGGGAGAGGCAGGGTCACTATAACAAAGGGGTAATTGGCTAGTGTTTCGAAGAGGCTGTTGGTTTCAGTTTTGATCCCTGTGGCTCGGCAAAACCTCCAAATCGGGGAAGTGAGGCTGCTAGAGATGCTCTTAACTGGCTGGATTAAGCTTTAGAACATTTGAAATCATCATGGTGTTGGATAGAATCATCTAAAGAAAATGCATACGTTCATTATAGATAACCAAAAGCACTTCAGATCAACAAGATGTAGCATACGAGCATTATCGATCAATCAAACTACAATCTCAAAATTCAACCAAAAAATTGTCTGATTTCCTATAAAGTTCAATTTTAAATAGTTCAAAACAAAATGCGAATTTGTTTTTTCTGATGAAATAAGAAAATGCCAAACTAGTTTTTATAGATAACCAAAACAGCCATTTTTTGACGAGCATTATTCATTTTAATAGTAAAAATCAAACTACAATCTCGCACTATTGTTTTCATTTTCTAATTTTTAGGTGAATTCCTTCACCAAAGAATAACATTCATTGCCCTCCTCTCTAGGATGAATCTCTTCCTTCCAAATGCTTTTATTGGACGTTCTCTGATTTCCTATAAAACCAATTTTAAATAGTCACAACAACTTGAGGTACGAATCAACAAGTGTTTTTGAAATGTGACAACTAAAAGGTGAAAGCTTCACGAACATAATTTAAATGCCAAACTAGTTTTAATTTTTCCGAAATTGCAAACATCGTGAATAGAAGATGGATTTTTGCATTAGAAAACAAACATTATCATGTTTAGAAATTTGATTAAATTTTAACGTTTAGTAAAAACATCACCTCCTCCAAGCCTTCACTCGCACTCTGTTTGTATCCATTTGACCATCCCTTCATTTATGAGCATCTCAAGTTTGAATCTCTTCCTTCTCCTCAGGCAAACATCGCTTGCTTTAATTGGGGATGTTCTTTGATCTTGGTCTTTGCAAAAACTTACAACCACAACTCAAGTCCTTGAGATTGTCAAAACTCCAAGTTGAGTTGATGAAAACAAGTGTATCATGAAATGGACAACTAAAAGGTGAAAGCTTCAATGAACATAATTTAAAAAAAAAATTCATGTTCATAAATTTTTGCGAAATTGCAAGACACAAATAGAAGATGGATTTCTTTTTAGAAAACAAACATTATCATGTTTAGAAATTTGATAAAAACAACGTTTTGAAATCACAAACAATGTTTATCTTGGTTTATAATGGTGCAAATCGACATTTATATTGCATCCTTTAAGCACCAAAAATGCTCTAAATTGTCACATTAATGAGCAGGTCATCAAGTTTTACGTTTAGAGACTATGATGATGGCAAAGAAGTTGATAAATGGGGAAAATGTTCTTTGTTTGGTCTTAGTTGCAAACGAGGTATAACCACAACCAAGTCCTAAGAAATCAAACAAATTCCTATCTTGGTTTATAATGGTGCAAATCGAATTTATATTGGCATCCTTTAAGCACCAAAATGCTCTAAATTGTCCAAACAAAGCGGGGGGGTTGGATGAAGGGGACGATGATGATGCAGGGAAAGAAGTTGTAGGAAAAAAGAAAATAAACTGCTAGCTCTTGTTTAGTTACCTTAGTTGCAAATTCTGGGTATATCTCAGGCTATGAAGCAACCGTTCTAAGAAATCACAAACAAATTCCTTATCTTGGTTTATAATGGTGCAAATCGACATTTATATTGGCATCCTTTAAGCACCAAAAATGCTCTAAATTGTCACTGTAACTAGCAGGAGGTCCTGTCCAGCTGAAGTTCAGGAGACTAGGTGTGAAAATACTGAACATGAAATCTCGATAGTCAAGGTTGTTAGAATAGCTTTGTTATCTTTTGTCCCACATTGGCTAGCTACATATTGTATTCGTCTCTCTCATAATATAAATAAAGTCTTTTGTGTTTGGGTTGGTTAACACCTAATACACCTCTCTCTCTCTCTCTCTAAATAACATGGTATCAGAGCGGGACCCTCATCCGCCTTAGATGCCCGTAACCCTAACATCCACCAACCCTAGTCGACAATTCACTCTGTCTTCCATATCTTCCATAACCACCACTATTCACCCTAAACAACCACAAACCCTAGATCGACAATCCCAAAATAAAAAAACCAATTACAATCCCCTATATCGAAACCCATTCCACCTTCAAAACCCTAAATCATCACCCTATAAACATATTTTAGACCTCGAAAATCCTAACCCAATACTTTTCAATCACTGAAACCCCTCGAGAATCCTCACCTAGTACTTTTTGAGCCAAAAGAACCTCGAAAATCGTAACCCAATTGATTTCGTACCTAAATACCTCATTTTTTAATCTTTCCACTCTCTGTCAGCCATCGTCGGACTCAGGCGACCGTCGTCGGACTCAGGCGACCGTCGTCGGACTTAGGCGACCATCATCGGACCCCCTACAACGCTCGCCAACCTCTGTTGTGGCTAGTCTTTGTGATTTCGAGTCTTAAAGAGTCGATCTGGATCTCGTCAGTGCCTAAACAGCATCGTCAGACATAGCCCAATCACTAGCAACCCTCGTCGGAGATAGCCCAGTCACCGGTGATCCTCGTCGGCCCTCGTCGGTGTGGGAGAGATCTTCATCAGCAAAAAAAAAAAAAAACAGGTGCTCTCTGGAACAATGCTTGGTTTGTTCGTGGCATTTCATTTCAACCTTTAGTTTGTTTCCTTGATCTCTCTTAATACAAGTTTAGTGAGATGCACATGTGTTTCTAGTTATTTTTTTTTTTTTTATCTCTGTTGCTGGTTATTGTTTGGTTATTGTGGCTATTGGTTGCTTTTGAGCACTGTTGGAGTTTTTTATTTGTTGGATACTGATGTTGAGTTCTATTCTAACTGGTTGTTGGTAATGTTAAACTAAGCAGGCACATATTTATTATCTTTGATCAAGTATTTGATTTGTTGGTGGTTATTGGCCTTTTGGCAAAATGTTTGAAGATAAATCTACAAGTGGTTCTAACTCTAGTTCTAGTATTGTGGGTAGTCTTGGTAGTTCTTCCGGTTCTACTCAGAGGCTGCCAATTACATCCACATGGTTGAATGGTAATAATTATGCTATATGGGCAAAGGCAGTTGAGGTTTATTATGAGGGGGAGTCCGAGTCTCATTTTTTTGCTGATGATCCTCCTAAAGATACTACTTTATGGAAACCTAGGGCTACTCGAATCCGTAGATAGTTGTGGAATAGTATGGATGAAGATATTGCTGGCTCACTGATGTTCTTAGATACAGCCAAACGGTTTGGACATAGGCTCAGGAGATGTATTCTAGTATGAACAATCTTCGTCGCATATATGATCTTCATCAGTCATTCTTTTCTATATCTCAGGGCAGCTTATCTTTTGAGGAGTATTATGCTAAGTTTCGTCGTATTTGGGATGAGCTTCATGTTTGTGAGCCACTGTCTTATGATATTCAGGTTATGCGACGCCAGCGTGAGCGTATGGAGGTTGCT
Organism: Vaccinium myrtillus; assembly: GCA_016920895.1. NCBI lineage: Eukaryota > Viridiplantae > Streptophyta > Magnoliopsida > Ericales > Ericaceae > Vaccinium > Vaccinium myrtillus. The sequence goes on from CM029273.1 coordinate 10,744,950, forward strand.
CGATTCCTATCTGGTGCCTCCTCAGATTTTGATCCAGTTAGTAATCAGATTTTGGGATCTAGCGACCTACCTTCTCTCAACAAGGTCTTCAATCGACTTCGTCAATCTTCTTTCGTTGCTTGTGTTGCCTCTTCTTCTACTTCTATTCCTTGGGTTATTGATTCTGGTGCCTCTGATCCTATGAGTGTTATTTCTACTTCCTTTATTGATCATCAATCTATTAGTAAACTCTCTCGTGTTACTCTAGCATATCGTTCTACCACTGAGATTGCTGGTTTGGGTTCTATCCCTATCAATTCCTCTCTTACTTTAGACTCTATGTTACATGTTCCTCGGTTTTCCTTTAATCTTATGTCTGTTAGTAAGCTTACCAAGTCTTTAAATTGCTCCATCACATTTTCTCCTCATGATTGTGTGTTTCAGGATCTAAAGACGGGGAGGAAGATCGGTGGGGGTACTGAGCGTGGTGGCCTATACTACTTTGTCAGCGATGTTCGGCCTCAGTCTATTGCTCTTCAGTTATCAGAATCTCCATATCACCATCATTGTCGTCTTGGTCATCCTTTTCTCCAGAGTTTGAAGAAACTAGTACCTTCATGTAGTCGTATTGATAGCTTATCTTGTGAAGTCTATGAGTTTAGTAAGCATCGTCGAGTGTCATATTATCCTCGGGTAGAGCGTCATGTGTCACGCCCTTTTCAATTAGTTCATTCAGATATTTGGGGACCCATACACGTCCCAAATTTATTTTGTTTTCAGTATTATGTTATTTTTGTTCATGATTTCTCTCGAGTGACATATTTATCTTATGAAGGCTATGTCAGAATTGTCATCCCTTTTTAAGCAATTTTTTTATGGAAATAAAGGCTAAGTTTAATACTTGCATTTGTCTATTTCGTTATGATAATGCTCGTGAATATTATCGTAATGCTCTTTCTCAATTCTTTGTTGCTCATGGCATTATACACCAGATCTCTTGCGCTCGAACTCCACAACAAAATGGGGTTGCCGAACGCAAGATTCGACATTTGTTAGAAGTTATGCGTGCTATGTTATTTCAGATGCAAGTGCCTAAGTCTTATTGGAGTGATGTTGTCCTTACAGCATGTTATTTGATCAACTGTATGCCTTCCACCGTCCTGGGTGGTCAGATACCCTATTTGGTATTATTACCTGGTCGTCCACTTCACTCTTTACCTCCTCGGATTTTTTGGTGCACATGTTATGTTCATGCTCTAGATCCTAATCAGGACAAACATGATCCCCGGTCCATTTCGTGTATCTTTCTAGGTTATTCCCGCACTCATAAAGGGTATAAATGTTACTTGTCATCATCATGTCGACAGTTTGTGTCTGCTGATGTTACATTTAATGAGTCATTACCATTTTATTCGGATACACACTATAAGAGATAAGTCTATCTTTCCTATGGCGGTACCTTCTATTCCACCTCCTCAATCCTGCAGGAGAAACCTTTGCAGGTATACGTTCGTCGTGACAAGGTACCATTAGCGCCCGCCCCACCAGCGTGCGCCCCAACATCTTCCCCGTCGCATGATCCGGTAGTCTTTTCTCCCTTGTCTGATCTTGATCTTCCCATTGCTATTCGTAAAGGTACTCGTACTTGCACTTTTCATCCTATTTGCCACTATGTCTCGTATGATCATCTGTCTCCTTCTCTTCGTGCTTTTACTTTTTTTGTCTCTTCCATACATGTTCCTAACATTGTACATGAGGCTATTTTTCTTTGTCTGAGTGGCGAACAACAATGGAAAGTGAGATGATTGCTCTCCATGAAAATGACACGTGGGAGTTGGTTTCTCTTCCACCATGCAAGTCTATTGTTGGTTGTCGGTGGGTCTTTACGGTCAAGTATAATCTAGATGGCGCTGTTAAGCTATATAAGGCCCGCCTTGTGGCCAAAGGCTATACACACACATATGGGGTTGACTATGCTGAGACTTTTTCCCCTGTTGCCAAGATCAATTATGTCCGGGTGGTTATTTCTTTGGCCTCCAATCTTGGCTGGCCCTTGTATCAGTTTGGATGTTAAGAATGCTTTCCTTCATGGTGATCTGCTCGAGGAGGTCTATATGGAGCAACCTCCTAGGTTTGTTGCTCAAGGGGGAGTGTTCTCAGGTTTGTCGTCTTCGCAAAGCTTTATATGGTCTGAAGCAGTCACCTCGAGATTGGTTTGGTCGGTTTAGTGAGGCTATGCTGGAATTCGGTATGCGTCGATCTCACTCGGATCACTCTGTATTCTTTAGACGATCGGAATGAGGAAGAATAGTATTTATTGTATATGTGGATGACATCATCATTACTGGAGATGATCAGTACAACATTGATGAGTTAAAGCAATTTTTACATCATCAGTTTCACACTAAAGACTTGGGTAAATTGCGGTATTTTTTGGGTATTGAGGTAGCAAGGTCCAAGGGTGGGATTAGTTTGTCTCAACGGAAGTATGCTTTGGATATTCTTGAGGAGACAGGTTTATTGGGAGCAAAACCTGTAGACACTCCAATGGATCCTAATATAAAGCTTTGTGTTGATCATGGGGAGACATTTTCTCATCCAGACCGGTATCGTCGCTTAATTGGCAAGTTGAATTATCTTACCAATACACGTCCAGATATCTCCAATGGTACACGGCTCCCGAGGGGAATTAAGGTTGTCTTCGTTTTGTAAAGTATCTTAAAGCTCATCCCGGACGTGGTCTGCTTTATCGGTCCAATGGTCATTTGCGTGTTGAAGCCTTTACTGATCGATGCTGATTGGGTAGGATCACCATCTGATAGACGACCCACTACTGGATACTGTACTTTTGTTGGAGGCAATTGGTCACATGGAAAAGCAAGAAACAGACGGTTGTCGCAAGGTCCAGTGCAGAAGCTGAGTATCGAGCCATGGCACATACATCTTGTGAAATTGTGTGGTTGAGAGGTTTACTCGAGGAGTTAGGCTTTGCTGTCTAGTTACCTATTCCTATGCATTGTGATAATCAAGCGGCCATACATATTGCTTCAAATCCGGTATTTATTGAGAGAACGAAAAACATTGAAGTAGATTGTCACATTGTTCGCGAGAAGATAGATGGTGGTGTGTTATCTACTCCATTCATATCTACAGGAGCTCAGTTGGCTGATATTTTCACCAAGCCGTTGTTTAAGCCACGTTTAGATTTTTTATGTAACAAGCTGGGATTTTGTGATATTTATTTTTCAGCTTGAGGGGGAGTGTTAGAATAGCTTTGTTATCTTTTGTCCCACATTGGCTAGCTACATATTGTATCCGTCTCTCTCATAATATAAATAAAGTCTTTTGTGTTTGGGTTAGTTAACACCCAATACACTTCTCTCTCTCTCTCTCTAAATAACAAAGGTAAAAAATATGGGAAGCTATAAGGTCCTCTAAACCCCAGGTGCCTTGGTTCCCTGTGATTTGGTTCAAACATGATGTACCAAGGTGGTCAATAGTTTAGTGTTGCTGTGATGGGGAGATTATCTACCAAGGATAGGCTATTGCAGTGGGGTATTGTCTATGAGGCTCAGTATGTTCTTTGTAATTCAGGCATAGAAACTCATGAGCATCTATTCCATTCAGTTATGGAAAGCTTTGCAGAGTAAATGTCCCACTCCTTGCGCTTCTTCTACCTTGTCTTTGTTGGTTGGTGCAAATCGCTAAAGGCTCTAAGTTTGTTGACATGGTGACTAAGCTTGTGGAGGCTGCCTTGACCTACCATGGTTGGTTGGAATGAAATAGGAGAATGTTCCAGAACATTAGCTTGAATTCTCATTTGTCGGAGATAAAAGTGTGGGCAGATATCAGAGCTTGCATTAGCTGTTGGAGAAATGTACAATGACCAGTTGGTAATATGGCTTTGTGCCCCCTGTGATAATTACCAGGTAGAATCTTTTCTCATTCCTGAGGTTTTCTGGTGTAAAATGTATACAGCCTAGAATGTTGGTTTTTTCCAGTTAGTTTCCCTGTTATTTGTGTCCATAGCCTAGATTATTGGTTATAGTTGGTTGTATTTGTTACGGAGGTATGCCCCTTTGATGTTGTTCTATTCTTTCGTGGTAAGTAAAATTTTTACTTTACCCCAAAAAAATGCCTAAGTCCTTGCTTTTACAACAGACAATGTTGTTGAGACAAGTTTTAGGCTTACTAACACATACTCACAAGACATAAAATTCTCAGCAAATCACAGTAGGGATAGTGCCAGATGAAATTATATATGAAATAAAAGAGATTATTTGCAGATTATACAATAAGGCAGATATGAAATCGATAACCAACAAACAGAAGAAAAAATTAAGAAACAACCCTGGTTGCAAACCATAGCGCCAGCCAACCCCTCTTACAAAAACCACCAAGAGCTTGTCACATACCGAGGCACTGCCTCGACTGAGTCACCGCTGCCAATTGCGCAAATTTAGAGCCGTCGACCAGCAAGATGAGTCCACGACACAGAAAAGAAGCACATTGGTAGCATCTCGAAGGCGAAAGAGGAAAACATGAACAAGGACGAACTGTGTTGGATTTCATTAGATATTCTTTTGTTATAACTTAAGAGTGTCCGGACCAAACATACGTGCACCTCAACTAGATCTAATTAGATATTTATTGGTCGGAAGGAGGATTGGAAGATGGACAAAGAGTGGAAACAAAGATGGATGGATGCATGGATGGCTAAGGTTCGATGAAGTATGATAAGGGAATTGATGAGGTGGTGGTGGTGTATAAGATTCGGGTTGGTAGAGAGTCGCGGTGGATTGGTGGTAGTTGCCGATTGCCATGGCTTGAGAGGTGAAGAGTGAAAAGGAAACCATGGCTCGGGCAATAGAGAAACATTGGAAACAAAAGAAAGAAAATAGAAGATTGTCCTTAACGGAGTAACGGAAGATCTCACTGGGGACCGGGAGCTTTCAGATTCGCTCCCCCGGGCAACAAAACCTGCATGCTAGGAAAAATATTTAGCTGTAGATCCATGATATCCTGGATCAAGTAGTAAATAGTGGCCTAAACACCACTATTAAAATCCCTTGATCCCAAATTCATTAAAAGCATATCATATTATCAAATAAACAATCTAGAAGAAAGAGCAGATAACAAAGAAAACACAATCCAACTTCAATTAAACATCAAAACCATTTCAAGAGACAGATCTCTGAAATGGGAACAGAGTTTGCAACAAAACTAAGTTCAACCAATGACGAAAAGCTCCTAAAAAACACACAAACAAACAAGGGAAATGGAACAAGGAGGTGCATAGAAAGTACAATGACTTACCTATGCATAACCCTGGCCAAACCCTATCAAAGAAGGTAAAACACTGAAAAGCTGTGATCATAAAACCAACAAACTAAGAAAAAGCCTTGAAATTGTTCTGCGCCCCTTTTGCTTAGAGAAGTCAATTCCGAACCAGTGATCCTTGAAGTTTTTGGCTAAACGATTAGGCCCCCAACATCTTCAAGAACCATACTAGGTGCGATCTTGACTTCTTCGCGTCTTCTGTAGATATGGACCCACCGGCTTTTTCCTTATTATTCCCTAACTGCAACCAGAGAGACAGAAACTTATACAGTAACTCATTCAAATAGTTCACACAGAATTCCAATACTTATGGTTTATAATTAGTATAGATTAAATTGCTCACATTATAGGCTTTGCTATTCAAGCAAGATGGTTTGCCACTGAAGCCTTAATCCGCTCCAGAGTGCAAGACATGAGGGTGCTGACAGTTGTGACAGATCCAATGGCTAGTTTTGAATCCGGAGAAGAATCAACCAAAATCTGAAACGCGGCGGTTATTAGAGTTCCACCGGAGCCAGCAGCTCCACCAATGCCACCTCCATTATCCATTGTCGGCCCATCTGGTAGTATAGAAAATCCTGACGGCAGAAGAGCCACATAGTCCGGGTCTCCCCCAACAAATACCGCCTCGATGGCATGAACATCAACAGGGGCGTAAATGATAAAGCAGCCGGTAGGATCAGTGCAAGTTTCTTGAAGTATCGTCATGTTGTTCTGGTTTGCATCGCCCTAAGATGATTCGCAAATGGGGATTACTTCAATGATTCAAAATAAATGATTGGAGCGATGATAAAACGAAATCTACAACGTACATGTACTCGAATGAGGGATACGCAGTTGGCATCTTCTCGACCGTGCGAATAATGTGCTATTTCTTCAACCACACCACTGTTAGAGAGGATGTCCCACTGTGGTCATTAGGCAACAAGTGTTGATCAGTGCAACAAATATTCTTGAACAAACAAAGTCTTAACAAAATTCATACTTAGAAAACAAATCTCAAGCATTCAATGTAATAAGTGTGAACAATTTCATAAGGGACATCTTAGACAGAATCTATCAATGAAATTATTTATGTGTCTTCTTCAGTACAATAATATCACTTAGCTTTGTTTTGATCCTCGTGTTTTATTTTTTTTTAATATTAACTCAGGTGTCTGGGCCAGCATCCGGGTTGATCCTCATGTTTTTGTACATAATCAAGAGTTTAGTTCTTCATGCAAGTCATATCCCCAATGTACATGGAAGTTTGTAGCCACATGAATGAGGTACTCATTTTGGTGTAAGAAAGATGAGTTATGGGGCATGGTTACTCTATTAGAACAAATCATCTATTTATGCAAGCAAGTAAATTCAATGAATTATGGATTTGCAATTAGTTCATTGAATTTGCACAATTTGTAGTAGTTGTGAGGAAACATGTATACTTCGTACCTCGGTTCGAAAGCGCCCATCGCGAAGAAAATCAAACACTCTTTTGTGTGCAACCGGGAGCCAGAAGGAACTCGCGGCACAAATCACCATACCAGTAGGGCGGCCCGGATCATTTACACTCTTCCGCGACATAACCCTTATATCTTCACCTCCGGTTCCTGATAAGATTGTCCAGGTTTGCGGAGGGGTAGGACCAACCCCACCGTAAAAGCTTATCACCATTCGCTCCGCCACCTTCAACATACTCCTCCTTCCATCTGCAGTATCAACCGTTTCAGAATAACAAAATCGGGCTAAGCAAAATAAATTCGGTAACAAAGTACATTTTGTGATGGTACTATAAAAGTAGTTGATTACCGATGAAAGCCATATCGGTAGGGGGAACAATGGTTGCCATGGCACTGGCGAAGCGTTCGCATTGCCTTTCAAGAGTAGAAATCCAGCGTTTAGCCCCGAAGGCGAGCCCAGAGTTGACTAGTGGCCTGAAGAGGTTATGAACACCTCTGTCATCTGCTTCAACATGCTCTACCCATGTAACCTGCAACATTCGAAGAATACAGAAGAGAGACTCAATGAGTGAACTAGGCCTTCAACATGTTGATGGTGTTTGTTCAGTTACTTCACCTTGGAGTATCCATTGGGCATTTCCTGGATTAAACAACCAGATGGCCTTCTTCGGCACCGTGCAAGTGCAGCCGGGTGCAAACAGTCGGGAGAAAAGTCCACCACTGCCCAACTGCCATCAACATAGTGCTTACAGTACCTCACAAAAGGGGTCTCACGAGCCGGAACGACTGGCGAAAGCACTTGGAATTCAGCATTCATCTGGAAATCAAAATTAAAGATTGAGTGTATATATGGTAATGGTTCGACAATCGCTACAATATGATACTAAAAAGGAAGCTCCATGTAATTAATTAATTACCACTTGCATAGCTCCACTGGAGGTTCCTCCCACTCCTGCTGATAGGATTTCAACGATCGAAGCTCTTGCGATGATACCAGCAAACACAGTTGACCATTGTTGCTAATTTATCATAAAAAAATGACATTAATAAGATCACGGTGAAATTATATATGCAAGATCTTCTCTATGTGTAAGAGGCTTACCACATCCATGAGAAGTTCGGCAAGGTTCCTGGGGCTCATCATCACGACTGCCATCTCACGCGATGCTTCTGTTTTTTCAGCAGCGGTACTCAGCCCAAACCCGCTGGGGAATGCCCTCGAGTACTCTTCTTCATTTAGCGCGAAACTGGAGATGTTGTCTGTGCTCGGCAGCCACAGTGGCTCACCAATCTGAGCCATCCTCATAAGTTCTTCGACTGCTACACGAGCAAGGTCCAGTATCATATGCTTATCCATCTGAACTCCAGTTTGTCCATTTGACCTGAACATGTCCCCTGCTCCATAGAGTAGCTCCTGTCCAGCACCTTGCTCAATCACCGGTGGCGAATCAATGGTGAAGTTTAACACAGGCTTGCCGGTGTACTTAACTGCCATGGCTGCCAGCTTTTCCACCTAAAGAAAAAAAATTGGAACATTAAGTAGGAGCACTGTTACGGATTTTGAAATCTTTTGTACTGAATGGACACAATGAGTTGTGAGCTCCACACCGAACACTTCGTTTGTGGAGCCCATACCTATCGTGTCTATTCAGTATTAGTGGCACACGGACATGGATACATGACACGGCAAATTGATGACCCACGCAATTAATGTGATAGTGATAGTGATAGCGATAGCGATGATACCTCGTCCCGTAAATGAGAATTTTCGATGCGGAGCTGATGTTCGTCAAAAGACATTTCCCCTGCAGCAGTGGGGCCTCCGCAAGTAGGGCAAGTTGGAAGTGCTAAGAGCTTCTCTGTATCTCATGTTATCAACCCGAAGCCTTTCGTTCTCCATCCGCAGCTGTGAGTTCTCATGCCTCTCATGTTGCATCTACTCAATCATGTACGTAATAACAACTTAATTAGTACTAAAACAAATTTATAAATTGTAGTAATAATTAATTAATATCAAAGTAGAAAAAAATAGGTTTGGTTGAAGCACAAGAAAATTGTTCATTGCCTAAACTCCTTTTCCGCTTGATGTGGGACCCAAAATATATCGTGGGGAATTCCCACTTCAATGTGTGGTGAAAAGGAAAAACGATGTCCAAGGCACCACGGAATACCCTCTAAAATGGTTAAAAGAATCTCTTTTTTTTTTTTTTTTGGGAACTTGTATTTTACTAAAGGAATTAAGAAAAAACTAAGGAATACAAGGCAAAAATTCTCCTTTCAAGACAAAAAAAGAAGAAGAGGTTATTGTTAATGTCGAAACATGCATGTAGTGCATGCGTACAACTTTGGCATTAATAAAAACAGTTTAATTGAGTGACGAAGAAAGAGATTTTGACCTTCAATTGGGTGCGCTTGTTTTGGAACCAAAACTTGATTTGCAAAGGCTTCAACCCCAAATCTTGACCAAGGTTCCTCCTTTGCTTCTCATCTGGGTGTGGACACTGTTTGAAGAAACTGGGCTCCAAACAACAGAAACACAGCAGAACATTATAAAAAAAAAATTAGGTGAAAATTTGCCTTTTTATTACCTGAATTCGACACAGTCATATCCAAAATGCAGCAAAAAATAAAGGGTAACAAACATAGTCGTAATCGGCAACTCCATCCTTCCCCATAATTTTTGTTCGGTCCGCAAAAGAAGAACATTAAAATAATGCAATTGTTTCAAGAAAAATTCAACAATCTACCAGATATCAATGTGTTCTTTGAAATTTATGAAAAAAAAAGTTTTAAATATTTTTCTCGGAAAAAATGTGTTACTTTTAAGTCCTGGTTTTGTTGACCGGATTAACATTTTGGGACGGAGCTAGGGAGTATATGTTTGGTTGCTTTTTTAGTTAGACAGACTTGTGATTGTTTGTTAGTATAAAACTGCTCACGCTTCCATTGTTTGGATCTGATGCTGGGTGTGGCGGTGATAGCGCCTCTTCGGAGTCTTGTTCTTCTTGTCTTCTTGATCATCATCATCATCAGAGATGCCCTCCGGCCCGTTTTCACTCCCCGAGAGGCTTTCGAATTCCTCGTCTCTGTTCCTTCCGAAGCCGTTTTCTTCATTAACGCCTTGGCCCATGAAGAGTTGGTTAAACTGGCCGGCGTCCATCATGTTACTAGGCTGCAACAAATTAGCATTCTATGTCAAAATCACTACAAAAACTGATGATTTCTATGTTGTACACTGCAGAAATTCAAGAAAGTTGTTCTAATATTGGAACCTCCTTTAATTCATACAATGTGTTACAAAAATGGCAATGAGCTCCTTTAACAGTGTACTAATTAATTAGAGTTCTATTTTGTTTAATCAATGAGTAAACATTACCCATCTTGTGTGAAATCCATTTTATATCTCACCTTGATAATCAAAACCACTTACAAGATCCATATTTTAGAAAGTTATTTTTTTACATTATTTTTAGTTTGAAAACCATTTTTTTGCCAAATTGGGACGGAGGGAATAATTAATTAGAGTTCTATTTTGTTTAATCAATGAGTAAACATTACCCATCTTGTGTGAAATCCAAAAAATATCTCGATGGGATATGGGTAGATGCTTTAACAAAGTATTCTAATTTTGAATTAAGTTCAGGATATGGGTAGATGGAAACAAAGTATTCTAATTTTGAATTTCAACTATGGAAAGTGTTATGTTTCTCATTTGGTCAAATATCTTAAAGAGTTAAAACAATTGAAAATTAAACCTTACATAATGGACTAATGTTTTATAAAACATAAAATTTGACAACTCTCATCATTTTACATTTAAAAAATAAGCCTTCAAAGCGAATAATGTTCTATCATTTTTTAGGTGAATTATCAATAAGTAACACCCGCTTGTTAAACATTCTTACATCCAATAAACAACATAAAAACATCAACCGTGTTGTTGGCACAAATTAGAGAGTACAGATGCTGCATTCACAGGTCTTTTTGCCGGACCACCTCGGGTTCCTCAAAGATGATCCACACCGCTCGTACTTCTTAGAATCTTTTTTTTTTATGGGTAATTAAATAAAATTAGTTTAATTGGATATCGGTAAGCTGATTTTTTATAAGAACCCATAAAAAAATATTTTAAGAAAAATGAGTGGGTTGGATCATTTTTACAAGACCCAAAGTGGACCCGGCAAAAAAGTCTGTGCAAGTTATGTACCCAAATCTGTGCGAACATACTTAGTGTAAAAACAATGGTTATCTCTGGAATAAAGCCAAATTTAAACAAATCAAAGAGTTACATTACGTGCATGTCTAACGTACATCTAAATTCTCGGGAGATGTCTGAAATGTAAGGAAAGAAAGAGTAATCCGTTCCGTTATCAACCCAAAAATTTGTGAGAAACGGAAACAAATTTTGTGGAGAGTGAAAGGCTCTCTCCAAAAATTAGTTGACCATTTTATTTTAACTGAAATCTCTCTCTCTCTCTCTCTCTCTCTCTCTCTCTCTCTCTCTCTCTCTCTCTCTCTCTCTCTCTCTCTCTCTCTCTCTCTCCAGAAGAACACACGTGCTTTTCAAATATCAAGAAGGATTTTAGTTGAAAAAAATTGACTTTTCCTACGACCAACTCACTAAAAAATAAAAATAAAAATAATTCTCCATTTGTTTTAGGTAAAGTTTTTAAATAAACTCGTCACATTTTCTAAAACACACAAAAACAATAAAAAGTAAATTTTGTCGAACTTTATGTTGGTTTATCTCTGATTCAACTTTATTCGTGTTTTTTTTACTTTTTGAAGAAATCGACAAAAATGATCAGACAAAAAGAGATTTGACTAAACAACGAATTATTAAACATCCAAACAAACTCAGAAACAATTTTATGCCGCGTAGAAAAACAAAACTTATCAGGAAAGAAAAGATAAAGTACGGTGTGGAAAGATTAAGAGTTAAAAACCTGTCCAAAAGCTGGATTACGGGAAGAAGACGCGATTAATCCTGCCATGCTACTTCTCGTCGCCATCTTGCTTCCTGCAACCATGATTCCTACCTCTGTCCCTGCACACACTCACAGATATGTACGCATATTGTTAAGATACGTATGCATATAAGATTTTACGAATGTATCTTCTTTACTCTTTTCTTCTTTTAGTTTTGTATCTCACACATCCTAAAGAAGTTAAATTGACCAAAAATAGTTTTTCATATCTAAACATATTAAAAGAAAACTAGAGCTGGTTGGCTTTTTACCAAAGCTAACAAAGTACTAAAAACTGTCTCTTTTTCCGGAGATTGATAAAGAAAAAAAAAAAGAGATTTGACAAAAAAATTAGGTTGATAACAAGTCCGTTTTATGCAATGAAACGCTCACATTGGAGTCCGATTTTATTAACCTAAAAGTATAATTAATGAACACAAATCTAGTCGCTTTTGTTTTTTTAATGTGACTCGATTAGGTAGCTACCATTGCTTTATTCACCATTTCTAAATTTTCACTTCAATGAGAATGAAAATAAAACTAGATGTGGAAACACGATCCACAAATATATAGCCCCATTTTCATATCAGATTTTCAAGATATATATTTCCACACACACATATATAGCTAATGAAACCACTGAAGAAATTAGAAGAAAAAAAAAAGAAAAAGAAATTGAGCAGCCGAGTTGATTATATCAGTGCTAAAAATCCTACTAAACTATGTACGTACTTGAATTGGAAGACTTGAGAAAGGGTTGATGGAAAATTTTTTTTTACTAGAGAGAGAGAGAGAGAGAGAGAGAGAGAGACTCAAGAAATAGAGATGAGTGGGGCATCGAATAGTGAGGGGTAGGGGGGGTTTATATAGAAGCAGCCGAGTGTGTAGAGATAGAGAGATGAAGATGAGAACGAGAAAGTGGTGTTGTGCCAGGGAGGATAAGAGGAGAGAGAGAAAAAAATCAAGAGTGAGAAAAAGAATTTTTTATTTTTTTTTAACTTGGAGAGGAAATCGAAAATTTTGGCCAGGGCATTTAAAGGTCAGGAGGGAGGTTCATGGTTTTCACGATTTTACTGATTTTTATGTCACTTTTATTTCATTGCATGTAGGATAGGAGTATTCCATTTTCATTTCCATTTACGCCATGAATTAAAAAAAAAATGAATTTACAAAGATTAATCTCTGTAATTTGTTTCCCCAAAGATTAATAGAAAAAATTTGTTGTTCAAAAAAATAAAAAATAAAAATGAAATATGGCATGTTTTTAAGTTTCTTGATTTTTGTGGTTGTCTTGTTCTTTTTCCCGCGAAAATATGAGTGGACCAACATATCTATCTTTATCAAAATATAAGAGTTTAGCGAAGGGAAAATAGAAAGTCAATTAATCCTGGATAAGATAAGGTATTACGATGATAGAATTATTGCGAATTCGTCGAAATTTAGAAAGTTCATAAAAGCGGTAGAATTATTGCGAATTTGTCGAAGTTTAGAAAGTTTGTAAAAGCGGTATCACGTAAAGGTTGGCTTTCCAATTATGTGGCCGGGTTTCCCGGCTACCATTACGTTAGGGATGGAATATACAACGCATGAAGGCCAACGCATACTAGTCTTATACATGCTACGCTGGCGAAAAAAGACAACGCTTAAGTATTAAATTGATGTTACGTTGGCAAAAAAAAAAAAAAAAACATGAAATTTGAATGTTGTTGAAGGGTTATATTTTGGTAATTTAGTTTCACATGGAAGTTGATAGATGCATGTATTACAACAATTCATGAAAATTTCTTTTACAAAATGGAGAACATATTAGGAAGAACAAAAATACACAACATGTATGTGACCTAATAAAAATATAAGAATAAACTAGCAATGTTTTGCATACATAATTGAAAGTACCATAAAGATGATTTGCATGAGAGAGATTCCATGTTTAAAAATCTTAGAGGCCAAAAGTCTTTTGGTGTCAATTTGTATAAATCTCCGTTGGAATTATGCCTTGAATTTTAGACATTCAAAGAAAGGTGCATGCATTATTTGTCGTGAGAAGTTTTCGTTGAGGATCGCAGGAGAGTTCTCTAGAATTCTCGTCTAGATGGTTTTCAAGTCCATCCGGACAGTTTTACACCGACTTTGCGTGGAAAAGTGCGGTTGCTAGTTTTTGAAGGCCTTTTTCCCCTAATTTTCTGTACTTTTTATTTTTATTTTTTTATAAATAAGAGCCTTGTGTTTTTCTAGGGTTTTGTCCCTTTTGGGTCTTTTGTTATGTCTTTAAATCTTGGGATTGGATATTAGGGTTTTGTGTGTATCTCTTTCATGTTCTTGAGACTTTATCCCTAGACATCTGTTGGGTGTTTCAAATCAGAGTTACGGGTATAGCTGGCTCTTTGTATTCTCTCCCGTTCATAGTGAATCATCCCACACTCTTTGCCCGTGGAGTACCTTCTTGCTTCGTGCTTGAGGAGAACCATGTAAATCTTTGTGTTTTTTGCTTGTTGGTTTGTTTTTCGCTTACTTCGTGGCCTGTCCTAACAAACTGGTATTATAGCTAGCGTAGGGTTTTAATCCAAGACTTTTGTTTTCCGCTGTGTGTTTTGTTTTGGGTGATTGTATCAATTGCCATATGACGGCTTGATACGGAGTTGAAAAGTTGGAGGGAAAAGCAACAATGCTAGTCTATTGCATGTGGAGTTGCGTGGTTTGCTTGTTCAACAAGAATTATTCAAGTTTTTCTCTTGGAAGAGGAGCAGATGATGTGCTTCGGGAGGTTGAGGAGGATACTACGGTTGTATTTGAAGCAGTGCTTTTATGCGACTCGTATGAAGGAGGTATGCTCGAAAAAGACAATTTTGAAGAGTTAAATTAGATTATTTTGGTTACGCTCGTTTTGGACATTGTTATGGAGGCAGTTATGGAGTGCTTCATGTTGGATATTGTCGTGGACATTTGGGTCCATTATTAATTCGGTTTCAACTCAGTTTTGGTGTATGCAGGTTTCGCATATTAACTCCGTGGGGAGTTTGAGCAAGTCTATTGCATCAGTAATGGATACGATGGAATGGACGGTGCCCATTTGAAGACTGTTGCTTGGTTGGTCCACTAACTTCATGGTGGAGTTTGGTGTTTTAGCTCTGAGTGGAGGTCGAGCGGACCTTGGTTTGCATCCTTGAGGGGTGTATTGGTTGGGAGATGTCTGGTTGAAAATGGAGGCTCAATTTGGAGGCATGTACATCTAGGTTTTCTGAGTCACGTTTGCAAGGTCAAACAGTCGTGATTGAGCCTTGTTCGTTGGTGCAGTTGGCAATTGCCCCGGGGAGGACTACCCAGTGAGGGGTGTTTGGAGAAGAGTGGCGTGTTGAGAGAATTGCTTTATGGTGTTGAGTTCAATGAAATTCAAGTCAAGGTGGAGAATTGTTGGAATTATGCCTTGAATTTTAGACGTTCAAAGAAAGGTGCAGTATTTGTCGAGAGCAGTTTTCGTTCAGGATCGCGATGGAGTTCTCTTGAATTCCTGCCCGGACATTTTTACACGACTTTATGCCAAAAAGCGCGGCTGCACGTTTTTAAGGCCTTTTTGACCTAATTTTCTGTACTTTCCTATAAATAGGAGCCTTGTGGTTTCCTAGGGTTTTTGTTCCTTTTGGGTCTTTTGTTATGTCTTTAGTTCTTGGGATTGGATATTAAGGTTTTTTATGTCTCTTTCATGTTCTTGAGACTTTGTTCCTAGACATTTGTTGGGTGTTTCAAATCAGAGTTACGGGTATAGCCGGCTCTTTGTATTCTCTCCCGTTCATAGTGAATCCTCCCACACTCTTCGCCTGTGGAGTTCCTTCTTGCTTCGTGCTTGAGGGAAATCACGTAAATCTTTGCGTTCTTGATTTTTGCTTGTTTGTTTGTTTTTATCTTACTTCGTGGCCTATTATAACAATCCCTAACGTTTTATGCTACTAATAATGTTTGGTGACTAGTGATAAAATGATAATACCCAATAATAAGTTGTGTATTTGGTTGATTTGACAACATGATGGAACATATTGCATACTGTAAATAAGAATGTTACCTTAGAAGTTGCTAAATTTTTGAATAATCAGGTGAGCAAACGACAAAATATTTATGTCAAACTTGGTCGTTGTTAGTTGCTATATGTCCATAATAATTAGGTTTTTCGAATTTCAGCAACAAGGTAAAAACGGTACGAGGGGACAAACACAACCTTTGCTACAAAATAATTGATGAAAGCAAATCACATTGTTGCAAACAACAAATTTCAAAATGATTGATTGGGCAAACGACAAACCATTTGATTGCGTAACTTACTAATGACTAGCGAAACAAAATATAGACGCTGATAGACAATACTACATTAAGCATGTCGATGTTTTGCCGACAAAAAACATGAACATAGTAAGACAAAATGAATATCTAACGACAACATGAATATAGTAACGATTTATTCTATTCACGACAACATCTAACGACAAAAAACATGAACATGGTAAGACAATTTGAAAATTATCGAATTGAGCATTCGACATTCTACTTTCGGAAAATTGAGAACAAATCATGACAAAACGATGTAATATGGAGTTCAAATCACGACAGGTGTCTAGCGGTGTGAGGGGTGTTTTCTTTGTGAATCTGCCCTTTCTTCGTCTTGTTGCATCGTTGCTAGGATCCTTTTAATCTTTGTAATTCGTTTTCAAAGGTTAATAAATTTTTTTTGCTGTTAAAAAAAAATATGGAGTTCAATAGCATACAAGTAAAAAATAATTAGAATGCAAACAAACATAATAAAAAAGCGTAACTAGAAGAACATAACTAGTAAGTGTGTAACATGCCCAACATACCCAAATTGAACATTAAGAATTTAATAACTACTATTATTGTTATGCTAAAACGCGAACTACATCATTCCTATAAATCTAGGAAGTCACTACAATAGATTGGGTTTTCAAAGATGAATTAGATTCGTCTCCAAAAAGTTATCTAGATATTGGAAGTTGCGACAATTTATTACGTTGACATGAACATAGTATGACAAATTGAAAATTATTGCTATGCTAAATCGCGAACTGCATAATTTTTATAAAACTACAAATTCAATTAGGATACAACAAAAGGAAGTCAGGGTGTAACATGCCCAACATACCAAAATTGAACGCCAAGAATCTAATAATTATTATTGCTATCTTAAATCGCAAACTGCATAATTCTTATAAACCTCGGAAGTCACTACAATAAATTGGGCTTGCGAAGATGAATTAGATTCGTCTCCAAAAAGTTATTTGAATCATGAAAGTTGCGTTATTATGGCAACGACAACACCTAATGACAAATTAAAAATGATCAAATTGAGCATACAACATTCCACTTTTGGTAAAATGAGAACAAATCCACTTAAGAACAACTTAGTTTGGAGTTTAACAGTAAAACAACAAACAACAAGTGACAAGCATAACTAGCTAGAAGCACCATAACTAGTAAGTGTGTAAAATTTCAAACAAAACGTTAAGTATTTCTATACAGATGGTATTAATTTTTCTACAAATGTCATCAATTTCATACATATTTTTTATGACTTTCGATACAAATTGTAATCAATTCAAAAAAGCTCAAGGAAGTGCACACTGCACACACCCAAATAAGGAGTGTACGTTATAGCATTTCCCAAGTCTCTGCATTTCCTTACTCTTTGATTTAAATAGTATTTGAAAATACTTGATCAGTAGGGTCTGGAATCCTTGTAGCATCCTTCTCAAAGTCAAGTCGTCCCTTAAAATTACCATAATAATTACACAAATCAGATTTTGGATTATATTTTTACAGGCTTAACTAGAAAAAGTAATTTGAACTATTTCTTCGTAATGCTCATATGTTAGAAGTTTTTGTCTTGATGTTGTGATTTTTTTTTGGGGGTAATTGTTCTAAGGTCTAGAAGTGGGGACTTATTGGGCCATTTAGTCCATGTTAAAGTTTTATAAGGTCTAAGGTCCACAAACATAAGGGTTTAGGTTTTGTTAAGTGAATTTCATATTTACAAGCTTAACTAGAAAAGTGGTAATTTGATACCCCTAGGGTTTTTTTTTATCTTAGGATTTTGGACTTTATAAGCACTTTCATAGAGGTGCAAACTTTTTTTGATAAAGGTAAAAAAATAAATAAAGAAAATCAGATTTAGTAGAAGGTTATAAACTTGTTTTGATTAATATACAAATTCTTTTAGGACTTTTGATAGTGATTTTTTTTTTTTCGTAATATTATGTATTTTTCTACTGTAAAAAATGTAATGAATCCATATGCAAATAACAAGAATCTGAGGTGATTCAAGAGTACACATATCTTTTTCTTATCTAAGGTTTGGACAATAAGTTTGAATTTAACTTAAAATTTCGACTCATATTCTTACGAACAGTAACAAGATAAGTGTATTCCCATCGAAACAGCACTACCTCCCAATGCAAATTCTGGCTTTGCCGCTACTTATACACCACAAATAAAAGTGTGTATTATAGCATTATTCCTTCAACTAGGACATCATTTTCAAAAATTACACTAAATAGCTTTTGTAGTCTATGTTAAATGGATGAAAATCAAAAGATTACTGCTGCGACTTATAAATGAGGACATCACTGATCACTCCCACATGAAGAAAAAAAAAAGAGAAAAAAATGTATAACTATTATAAACTCATTTTGCTTTGGAAATTATGTCGACACTGGGTCTAATTTTCCACAGAATTCAAAAGTGAAAATTGAAAATGTTCAATAAACACAGAAAAGGGAAAATGTTTGATTTACCAAAAAAACAAAAGTCAAAATTTTTGGGAAAATATTTTACTTTACCTGTTTTTGGTTGAAACATTTTTACCAAGATTTCAGAAACCATTTTCGAAAACTGTTGTGCAGAAAGTCAAGTGATTTCCACACCTTTTTTTTTTTTTTGATAAAAAAACCCTCTTTTTGTCTTTTAGTGAAATTTTTATGTGTAAAAATTGGGGTGCACATAGTCCGAATTGGATTGGTTCTCTAGAAATCCAGTAACCAGACCATTCCGACCAGTTCTAAAAAATTAAGAACCAAAACCTAACCAATATACATTTTTTGAACGGCACCTAACCAATATACATGTATAACCTGTACGTCCAGATCCAAACCGCAAGACTGGATCAATTATGGTTTGGTTCCGGTTCTATCTGATTAGCGTTGGAATATTTTTTCACCACATTAACTCCAATGATTATTTAGAATTTGGAGCACCAAACAACTCATAAAATAATTATAGAACTTTATAAGATTCGAAACCAAATATGGTCCACATGAAACACAAAGTACTTGACAATCTACCATCAATAAAACAACTCATAAAATTGACCAACCAATAAAGTAGCTTAAACAAAGAACAAATAGTCTAAAAACAAGAAAAACAAATTCAACACCATGTCTTACTAGTGAATTAAAATTGAAAAGTGGGTATTAGTAGGGTCAAATAGTTAGAATACAGTACAGACTTCCTTATAAAGTAGATTTCTACCCTAAATAGATATAAAAGAATAGATCTTATTAGGGAAAAAATATTAACTTACAAAATCAAGATACATAATTATATACACGTAAGTATAAATATATGAATATATATTACTATTATACAATACAGACCGGTTCGGTTCTACAGGTTCTTAAATTGAGATCCAATAACCGTGCCATGATTACCGGTTCTTATTTTTTCAGAACCATAACCAATCCAACTGTCCAATGAACCGCATAACCTAACCAAATAGAACAGTTCGGTCGGGATCGGATCGGTTTAGTGGTTATATCGGTTTTCTTGTACACCCGTAGTAAAAATTTCACTAAAAGGAAAAAAAAAAGGGTGTATTTATTAAAAAAGAGGGTGCGAAAATCATTTCCCTACAGAAATTGCAATTTAGATCGTAAAGCAAATAGGACCGCACACGTGTCAAACTTTTGAACACTCCGGTAGGAGAAAGATAAAACCAAAATTTCAAAAATAATTTGGTGTCATTTGATCAACGAGGCCCACAAAATTAATCTTTTAGTGGGGTTAGTTTTCGTTTGTATTTTTCCCTGACATGCAAAAGGGAAAAAAATAAAATTGGTAGGAGTGAGAACAGAGAATCGTAACCGTCATTAATTAATCCTAACGCATTTACTAATTAGTGGTCTGTAATCCTACTTACTACATGCAAGGAAGACACTGGGCTGTCATGCAAATTGGATTCCCAAGGAATCAGATTTTTTTCTTACTTGCCAATATTATCCCTATCGATTTTCACTATTTTGGCATTTCTCTTCTTCTTCTCTTTTTCCCACCTACATTTTTGTCTTTTTTTTAAGAATCCAAACGTTTTCCCACTCATTTTGTCTTTGTTAGAAAAAAAGCCCACTCTTTTTGTCACCACAAAAAAGTTTACACACTGAAATTTGTTTAGAGATTTCAGTGTTTGTTTTTAGGAGTTTGTTTCACCTGTTCTTGATGTCCTGATATATGTAATTTGATCCTTTATATCAACTATTTAATGGAAATGGCTATGACTTTGAATCTAAAAACAAATGGCGCTCCCAAATTTTTTAAAATTCAACATCTTCTCAATGATTTTTGGCACTCCACTTTTTGATAACCACACTCCAAAATTTGCCTTTTAATGTTCAAAATACAAATAGAAGATTTTTCAAAATGCGATAAAAGACAAGTTTTAAAGTGTGATTAGGTTAAGGGATTTGGCAGCTTTGGAGGATGGAGATTTGGATAATCTGGAGGATGGTCATCTCTCTTTATGAAGTTCTGATTTTCTCTCTTCACCTAACGATTTTGGTGTCTTGTCTGCAGCTTTGGTTAGTCCGTAGTGGTGTTTTGGATTTTTTGTTTTGGTTGTTTTGGTGGCGTCTTGGTTCTGCTGGGTTGAGGCTTGTTGTTTAATATGTTTTGGTGTTGTTTGGTCTTTGGTTTCAGGAGTTGTCTTTCTAGTTGTTATCTCTCTTGTCTGGTTGACATCTTATCTTCCTGGCGGTTTTTGGTCCTTAGATAGCTTTTCTCATCGTATCCTTGGTTGGTTTATTCTTTATTTTCTTCAAAGAGTAATAAAATTCTTTTGCCAATAAAAAAAATAGAGTGCCAAAATTATTTCCCTGTGATTTGGCTAAAAAGAAAAAACTGGTTTTTTGATTTTTTTTCGTTGTCTTTATTCACAAAAAATTTGCATTTGTTAGTTTTTGATCGATTTTTTATGGTTTCTTGACTTGTCTCGACGAGAGGAATCTAAAAAGTATTAAATTATTAGCCAAACTTAAAGTTTTGTGAATAAAGATGAAAAATAATCCAAAAAACTGGTTTATTTTGGTTTATTTTTTGCTTTATTAAAAAAATTATTACTTTTGACCGTAATTTTATACTTTTGGATTCGTCTTGACGAGATAAATCCAGAAACTACAAAATCTTGACGCAAAACTAACAAATATAATTTTTTTTTGAATAAAGATAAAAGAAAAAAAACCAAAAGACCAGTTTTTTTTTCTTTTTAGCCAAATCAAGAAATATGTCTAAGACCATATGCTACTCGGACCAATTAACCAAAGTAAAAAATTAACTACGCGACAAACATAGTATTAGTACGTGGGTATTAGTACGTGGGTGCAAGCCAAAATTTTCAAATTAGTTCATTTGATCATAGTGTTTGATTGTCCAATGGGGCTCGGTCTGATGAACTTGACAAATATGAACGTTTAATGTGTACGATTTTTTGGAATAAATTGCAAGAAAATGTACTCACTCCATCCTTTTTAAGTGTGTTGCTTTGTAAATTCAACTCATTAGAAAAAATATCATCATTACAACTTTCACGTCAATTTTTATCTCAATTTTACACTTTTCACATCTACTTTTACCTTCACTTTCCAAAATTATCCTCTACTTTTACACATTAACTTTTTACCCCTTAACTTTTCAAAAGGCAAAATAATAATTGTACAAACTTTTACCCATTAACTTTTCTAAATACACACTCATTAAGCGACAACCCAAAATGAAAATATCTACACTAAAAAAGGGACAGAGATGGAAATGTCTACACTGAAAAGGGAATAGAGAGAGTATGTCTCATCGTGCGAATAGAGGTGTCTGATGACCTAATTTTTTCCTACTTACTCGACGATGGGAATACAGAACGGTCGGTTTCGTTTAAAACCGTAAAATTGCCAGTAAGGTGAATGGACATTGGACATCCACAACACATCCTTAAAATGTGAAGTTATTAATCCGGGACCCCACCACAATATAAAGAACCACTTTATATTCACACATTCTTGTGGGGTGGGGTTACACGACTAAGTGTATGAACCCGCACAAGGGATTTGAAAATAGTGGGAAACAACATGAGCCCTACAACACAACATCCACATTCATAGATAACGCTTCTTCATCTTAAATTAAAGGCAAGATGGAAGTAAAATGACCTGTAAATTAAACGAATCCATTTGGTTGTGTAATATCGCCTAGATTACGTTTGACAATAGCCGTTACTAATGTAGAACCACAGCAGAAAAGAAAAAGCATCTTACCTGTCCTTTCGCAAAAATAATCTATTTAGATTTTTTTTTTATTCAAAAAAATTTCGCATTTGTTAGTTTTGCGTTCATTTTTTGTTGATTGTCAATTCGTCTCGATGAAAGAAATCTAAAAAGTAAAAAATTATGATAAAAATCTCTAAAAAAAAATTACTAAAGACAAAAATAATCCAAACAAAATAATCCAAAAAACCTATTTGTTTGGATTATTTTTTTCTTTATTCACAAAAATGTTAGTTTGGTTCATAAATTTTTACTTATTGGATTTTTCTCGTCGAGATGAGGTAATAATTCACAAAAAAATAAACACAAAATTAACAAATGCGAATTTTTTCAAATAAAGACAAAAAAAATCTATTTGGATTATTTTTGCCAACGGATTTGAATGCTTGAAATAGGATCCTATCACTTGACTCTCTCACGTAATCTCATCATGTACCCATACGATCCCATTTTGATGACTTTTTTTTGTGTGTGTCAAAGTGTTAATATCTACAGAAAACACAGGTACATAAGATAATCGCCTAGAATTGGCATTTGTCCTTAATCAAAAGACTAGAAAGCCACAAAGGAGGTTAGACTTCCCAGGTACAAACACCCAGAGCACAACTACTGCTCCTAGCCAAAGAATGGGTCGCACCAATCGCAGTCCTTCGCACAATAAAAAACTCACACTTACAAGAAAATCTCACCCCCGAAGTAGTGAGGCTAGCTAATTGATCTAATTCGTCATTGGACCTCAACCACCACCGCCCTTCCTTCGTCAGAGAACCGAGCCATTGCCACCACTGTCGGTATCTGAATTGGCACCTCAATAATGAAAGGGAAGCCGAGAGAAAGGAAAAGAGATAATATAACGAAGAAACTCTCAAGTTTAAAATTGAGAGAGAAAAACCCCAGTGTAAAGGAGGGGTATTTAAAGCGATAAAAGCCGTAACGAAGGAAGAAGGAAACACCTATCAAGGGTAAAGTCTTCCCCTCCTATTAGGATTCAAACAACATGTTCAACCTACAATGCCCCTATGGATCTTGGCAATAAGAGTCACAGAAATCACAAAATAGAAAAGAGTGCATAATAAACAGATACTGGAAAGAACACACAGAAATACGTGAAAAATCTCAACGCGAGAAAAAAACTACTGGAACCACACTAGTCCACTACAATTGAAGAATAAGGAGTATTACTCTTCTTTGTTCTCTCTTAGAAGTGTTTTCTCTCGCCTCCTTTTGTAGGGGTACCCAGCAGATCACCTGATCCGCCAAACCGCCTAAACCGTCCAATTAATCCGCAGCCTAACCGATCCGGAACCGGATCACTCATGGACGGTTGCGGATGTTGAAAATGAAAATCTACCATGAGCGGTTCGATTTCGGTTTCAACCAGAACCGCCAAGAACCGATCTGTGGACACCCTACTTATGACAAGTAATATAATTAACTTTGGAGAGATTCATGGGAGTTGGTTTTACATGTTGACTTTTATGTTTTTATATGTTTTTCGGCTCTCATCCGCATGTTTTTACAAACCAATCCGGTCAATCCGCAACCGCATCACTCACGGATGGTTGCGGATGTTGAAAATGAAAATCCGGCATTAGCGGTTCGGTTCCGGTTCCAACCAGAACCGCAAAAAAACGGTCCGTGGACACACCTATCCTTTAGTGTTTAGAAAGAAAGACTTTTAATCCTAATTACAAAGCAAATGCTATATAAATAGGTAAAGCCCAATGGCTGAAATGGCCCATGTCCCATAGGGGCTCCGCCCCCACACCCAGGCTATTGCTAAAAGTTGTCTGCATCCCCAATAATCTCCCACTTGAAGATAACAAATGCAACAACAAACAAGTAACATCAAAACTGAAAGCTCAATCAAAGTGGACGTAATGGACTTCAACCCTCTTGGTGTGACTCCTCGCCTAACATCTCGTCGAGCATGAAGGCAAACAGAAGTTGAACACAACTTTAGTTTCTCAACGGTGACCGACTTTGTCAACATGGCTGCTGAATTCTTGCTCCCTAAAATCTTTTCAAGTAACAACTACCCGTCCTCCTCCAAAAGTGAGCAAATTAAATGATACTCTCTCCGTTCCTTAAAAAGAGTAGTGTATTCCATTTTGTGTTATTCCTAAATAAGGGACCGGGTGTTCCACTAGCAAAAAATAGTTTTTTCCAAAAACTGAGACAGATCATTCTCTCACAATACATCATATAAAAAATCGTGAAAAGTGAGTTCATTCTAAAAACACCCTTAGCGGAACACCCATTAGTGTGATGTTGAAAAGTTGTAGGGAAAAGTTGGTACATTTCTTATTTTGCCCTTAAAATTAGATCTTTTTTGAAAAGTTAGTAGATAAAGTCTAATGACGATGTCTCCGTCAAGGGCAATAGTGGAAAGTGAATGTACAAGTTGATGAGAAAGGTGTAATGATGATGTTTTCTTAATAAGTTGGAATTACAAAGCTACACATTTAAAAAAGAAGGGATGGAGTACCTGAAATCAATGTGCTTCGTTCTAGCACGAAAAATTGAATTCTTTGTAAAGTGTATGACACACTGGCTATCACTGAAAAGAACACCGTACTCTTGCTTCAAACCCAACTCACCCAGATTGGCGATTGGTATAGAGAATGACACACAAACTCAATATAGGGGATCTGAAGTGTAAATATTTAATTTCTCCGACATCTGATTTGATTGAGCTTCCCCTTATCCTTCTGCAAAAAATGACCCCACGTTAGTAAAATCTCATCTGGCGTGTTAGCCGACAATAGTCACATTGAACCTGAAAATATGTTCGAAAATCTTAAAATGGTCTTCCGATTACTGGGAGAATTCTCAAAACTCCTCCATAGAGAATTAAATGGCGCTATCCCATATTTTGATCGGAGTATCTAACATAGACATCCGGATATTCTGACCCAAAAAAATAGGCATGTCATGTCTTCGGAGAGCCAAGCTAGGTGACCGGCATATTCATTAATTTTTGTCTTTATTTGCCACAAAGAATTGATTGGATCGAACCAACTTTTCTCGTTGAAGCCCTTTGTGTCCCAAGGTGCACTAAGGAAAGATTAGTACCATTATCAATAGAGGGAGAAAAGAGATCTTTTTAGCGAGAAAGTAGTAAAGCCGGCCAAAAGCACAAGAACTATTAGTTGGGATTAGCCTTGATCTTTGTTGGTTAGTGGAGAAATTGGTAACTAGGGCTAGCAATTTAGTGCCCTAATTACTCTCAGGGAGATCATGTTGAAATATGGGAATAAGGGAAAGCACTCATACTGGTTTTTTCATTCATCAAATCTAGAAAGGTCTTTACAAGCTTTTATATAGACTACAGTGGGCTTTGGGCCTAACTAGAAACTAAAACATTGGGCCCACTTAGGAACATTATACTTTTAACAAAATACAACAAGACATTAATTTTAACATTAGAACTTTCTATTTTATTGAAGGAATATTTTCATAATTTCTTTAATGTTGGATAAATGTGAGAAAAATTGAATTTTGATTAAGAGAGGTCAATGTGATTTTGGTAGAAATTGGGTGTGTTTAAAGTACATTTGTTTTGGAACATATTTGGATAATTTTTCTTCCATTTTTGCAAGAAATTATAGCCTTCTCTTCTTTTAAATACATAAATATCCAAAGCTATTCAAAATGTATCATGCCTTTATACCCTAGCCACAGAAACATTAACCTATCAATTTTAAAAAAGTTGGACAACAAGACATTAATTTTAAGTTATTTTCATCCGTTATATTTTTGGAAAGATGGTTTTTAATAGTTTATCTTTTTGACTATTTGCAATGTGTAACTTTTAAACTTAATTTATTTCTCTAATGTAGTTAGAACCCGTTTATTCGTATTGGTGAGAATGTATTTGTTGACTTTGACTATTCAAAGAGAAATTGTAAGACTTTTGACTTGTTGCACGTGGATATTTTGTATTTTTGGTTTATTAAATTTGTGGGCGTGACATCAGTCTTGCAATACTTGAGTTGAATCTCATCATCCCAACAGCCTAATGGGTAAAGTGATGCTTGATGACATTGTGTTTTTTTTGGCTATGGTAGACAAAATTATTTTTCCTCACAATTGCGGACTTTTTTACCGCACAAATTTGGAGTAGGCTGTCACTGCTTCTTACCAACATCTTCCAAAATCCTCCTTAGCCAAATTGCTTGAGAAGTAGCCAGTGATGCTGAAACATATTCGGCCTCAGCAGAAGATTGTGCCATCGTTTGTTGTTTCATAGATCCCCATGAAAAGACACACGAGCAGAGAGAAAATGCATAACCATCAGTGCTCCTCACATCATCCACACAACCGGCTCAATCACTATCGCAAAATCTAATTAATTTTGCATCCAAAATTTTCTTATATGCAATCCCATAATCAATAGTACCTTGAATACATCTCAAAACTCTTTTAGCTTTCCAAAGTGAGTTGGCTTGGATTAAACATAAACCGAGACAAGAAACTTCAAGCACACATAATGTCCGGGCTCGTGGCCATAAAATACCAAAAACTTCCAACCAAACTTCTATAAGGAGAGGCATCATGCAACTTCTTTTCTTCCATCCTTCTTTGTCAATTTTTCATTCACCACCAAACGTGTAGCAACCTATTTGTAATTCACCATTTTAAACTTCTCAAGATGAGTTTTAGCATACTTATTTTGGCAAATAAAAAAATCATCTTCATTTTGAAAAACTTCAAATCCCAAGAAGTAATGCAGCAATCCCAAATCATTCATCTCATACTTTTTCATTATTGCTCTTTTAAATTTATCAAGCATCTTTTCATCGTTACATGTAACAACATGCAAGATCATCAACATATATAAAGAGAAACAATGAGAATATCAGTGTTACCTTGCTTTTTGATGTAGCTTTCTTTTGCTCATTTGAAAACCTTTGTTGTTGAAATAGGAATCAATCTCGCTATACCATGCTCGGGGTGCTTGTTTCAACCCATACAATGCCTTCTTCAACTTATACACTTTGTCTTATTTGCCTTTGATGACAAAGTCTTGAGGTTCATCAATACACCTCTTTCTCCAAGGTTACATTCAAGAATGCTGACTTCGCATCAAGATGGTATAAGAACCACCCTTTGTGAGCCGCTAAAGAATAAGTGCTCTAAGTGTTTCAAGCTGAGCCACTGGTGCAAATATTTCTTGATAGTCAATCCCCGGTTGTTGTGAAAACCCCTTTGCATCAAGCCTTGCCTTGTTCTTTTGAATTGACCCATTGTGTTGTGGAGTGTATCCAACATTGATTTTGAAATCTTGGGCAATCCTTTCTCATGAAACATTGATTTTGACATTTCTTCAATTGTTCTATTTTTTCTTTTTGCTACTCCATTGTGTTGTGGAGTGTATCCAACCATCAATTGTCTTTCCATGTCAATATCTTCACAAAACTTCATAAATTCATTTGAGTTATACTCACCATCTCTATCACTTCGCAACACTTTCATAAGGTTGGCCCTTTTGCCTTTCAAAAAGACTTTGAAACTTTCGAAATACATTAAACACATTGGACTTTTGTCTCATAAAATAAACCCATGTCATTCTTCAAAAATCATCAATGAAAGTAACAAAGTACTTGTTACCTCCATGGGTTGTTGTTTCCATAGGCCCGCACACATCGGTATGAACAAGCTCCAATGGTGCTTTAGCTTTCCATTCCTTGTCTTTTGGAAATGCCTCCCGGTGTTGTTTCCAAAGAGCTCACCCTTCACAAATTTCTTTCACCTCTTGAATCATCGGCAACCCATGCACCATGCCCTTTTGTTATAGATACTTCAAACTTTGAAAATTCAAGTGCCCATTCTCTTATGCCAAAGCCAAGGCTCATCAAGTACATTGATCTTCAAAGCAACATTTTCACATAGCACAAAATGAGTGGAAAGCTTCAATTTTTCTCCATGCTGATCGTTGGCACCATTTGTTTGCTCCCCTTTTTTATAAATCTTGCAAGTGTCATCTTCAAAAAGTGAACGACATACCCATGTTCCGCCATTTGACCAACACTCAACAAATTTTGCTCCAAGTCCGGAACTAGTATCCTTGATCTATCTTGTTCTATTCTTAGTCTCCACCGCAATACTACCCTTTCTTTTTGTTTGGACTAGGCACCATTATCCATATTGACTTGTGAATTGGAGGAAGTATCAAGGTTGGCAAAAATGCTTTCATCACCAGTCATGTGGTTACTACAACCACTATCAATAAACCAAACATCATTCTTTTTCTCTAATGTACTTTGACAAACATAAAGCAAATTTCCATCAACTTCTATCTTTTCGGAAAAATTAACTAAATTTCCACACTTTCCTTGGGTGGACTCCACATTTTCCTTTCTTTGAAAATTCTTCGTTTAAAATTTATTCTTTCCTTCACTTTTTGCATTATCAAATTTCCTTTTGCTTTTTTGATTTTAAATTGATTGAAGTTTCAAGAGGTTCCTTGAGCTTTAGGAGCACTAACATTGAGCTTAGATTGAAAAACTTTTTCAAGTTACTTCACCATTTGCTTACTCAATCTTTGCTCAAATGCTTTAATGGAACCCATCAATTCCTCAATACTCAAGATTTCAATGCTTTAGTATTTTCAAGAACCACGACAATGGGGTTATAGTTCGCCGCCAAAGTGATCAAATTTTTCCACAATTCTTTCATTAGTGATTCTTCCCATGTATTTTCATTTGATTCCAATTTCCATTATTCTAAAAAAATAACATATTCTCAAAGATCAAAGTTTGATATACCTTCAAATTGCCTCTATACTCCTTTTAAAAAATATCACAAGCATCCTATGCCTTTGTCTCGTTGATAATCCTTGAAAAAATTGTATCCAAAACTCGTTGTTGAAGCATTCAAAAGAACCTTGCATTCTTCCTTCTATGTGTTTTCAATAGTTGCTTTTGAGCCTCCGTCAAAGTATCCACATGTTTGGGATCATCATACCAATCTTCAACAAAATCCCACAACTCATTTGAAATAAGTTGGGATCTAAATTTTTTTTCTTTATTTTTTCCCAATTTACGAAATATTAGAACGAGCATCTTGAGAGAATAATGATGACTATCTGATTCCAACTCCAAAATTGAATCCAGTGAGCAAACAAATAACATGGTGACACACATTATATTAATCTCAGGCTTAACTTTAAGAAAAAAAGGGTTGAATTGAAATTAACTTTCAAATAATGAACTTTTAAGTTAGCTAAGAAAACATGATTAATACCAAACCACTTCAAATAAAAAAAAAAAACTATTGACGACTAAGAAAATGATCAATATTATGTGACTAATTAATTCTCCTAATAACAACACCAACAAACCAAAAAAGGCCTAGAAGAATACAGACAATTCTGAAAATTTTGCATTATGGGCAATCTTGAACTAATTGAGACTCTAAATTATTAGCGGTTTTGCTAACGACTGCCTATAAGCTGGTTAATGATATACATGTAATGTCAAACAAGTTAGAATTGTACAACACATATTATCGTACACTTGCAAATGCATTGTATTTTTTCAAATCTCGATGTTTCCACAAAAAGGCCTAGAAGAATACAGACCATTCTGAAAATTTTGCATTATGGGCAATCTTGAACTAATTGAGACTCTAAATTATTAGCGGTCTTGCTAAAGACTGCCTATGGAATAATGATAATAATGTCCCAAGGAAGAGCCAATGACCAGTCAGCTTAATGTCACTTGTGTTTCTTCCATATGGACTATGAGTCCAAATTTCGAGCGCTATGTAAGGCGCCCAGGCCAAGCCAGGCCATTGGTTACTTTGGGCTTTCTTCTGATGTAGGCCTTGGCCAGGCCAGGCCATTGGTTATTTTGGGCTTTCTTCTGATGCCAGGCCATTGGTTACTTTGGGCTTTCTTCTGATGTGGGCCAACATGCTATAACAAAACAAGAATTTTGAGGCCCAAAATAATATGAGTGGTATATCATGGCATGTATATATGATAATCATGCAATACTACAGTACATGACATGTATATATGTATGTAATTTTGGGTCTGCCATCGGTTCCCGGTAAGAGCATCTCCAATCCTGACCTGTTTTAAGACTCAAGCTCAACATTTGGATAGAATCATCTCCATTTTGGGGGCATCCCAGACCTTCACCCATTTTTCTGACATCTACCTTACTTCGCCAGTTGTCTCAACATGATGCCGGATC
The DNA here is from genome assembly GCA_016920895.1 of Vaccinium myrtillus. NCBI lineage: Eukaryota > Viridiplantae > Streptophyta > Magnoliopsida > Ericales > Ericaceae > Vaccinium > Vaccinium myrtillus. The sequence continues at coordinate 10,775,462 of CM029273.1, forward strand.
TTTGCTGGAGGTCTAACGGCCGTTGATGATAGAGCTTCATCGGATCTTTCAAATTGATGCCGGAGCTTTGCCAGCTCTTTCGATAGGAGGCAAAAGCTTCGCCGAAGCTGCTGAAGGGTCGCCGGAGCTGCTCTATATAACTTCTGAATAGCCCATAGAAGATGATGTCCATTTGAAGTTCGATGATGATTTCGAGTTCAACTTCGGGGCTACAAATAATTTTGGCCCATCTCGCAGGTCCATATCCCGCCCACGCCGCCCATAGACTCAGTTGGAGGCATTTGCACAAAACAATTCACCGTAGCTTGTGTGGATTTACTTGGCATTTGCATAAATCCAGCTATTCTTTTATTCCCTCTCTCTCTCTCTCTAAAGAGGAATCCTCACGGCCACACCCAAATAAGATGAGACTTATTCCACCTAGGCCAGTCGCAGGGAGCCAACAAACACAAAAAAGAAGTTAGAATTAGCAGATAGAAGGAGGGACCGTTGAATGCGTCTAGAGTGGGACCAAACCTCTGGTTAGTGGAGACAGCCCTCGTTGGGTTACCAATGGCATATCAACACTCGTTATTAGGGGTGTGCACAAGTCAGTAAGGGTCGGGTTTGGTGCCGACCCACCACCGACCCAAACTGGTCGGGTTGGAAATTTTCGAGCCTAATTTAGATGGGCATGGAAATATCGCCCGAACAATTACTTATTTTCAAACAAACCAAATCCCATCTATTCGGGTCGGGTTGGGCGGGTTCTTGCTCGTTATACACAATACTACTACTCCATGCACCTTCGAGAAGTGGGAAGCTACAATATAGAAGTAGATTGGTTGAGTGATTTGGTGAAAATAATGAGAAATGCACAATAAAAAAACATACTTTTGATTGTTGCATTCCTCTTTCTCACCAAATCTTGTGAGAAAAAGGAATCCTTTGCCACCAAATAGTTTCTCACCGTCCAAATTAAGTTAAAGCCAGTTCCACGAATAAAATTTAATTTCACTATTTATTGAGAGCAAACACCTTCCATCCGACGTGCTAAATAATTTATCCGGCTTTCAAGTTTGTTTACCGCGAGGGGCCTCATGGGCAAAAATAATCCAAATGGATTTGTTATTGTCCTTGTTCAAAAAAAAAATTTCCATTTTGTTTTGTGTTTTTTTTTTTTTTGGTAATTTAGTGCTTTATCTCAAGAAGAGAAATTTAAAAAGTACAAATTTAATTTTTTTTGAATAAAGACAAAACTAATCTCAAAAAACCTGTTTATTTTGTATTACTTTTGTCTTTCGTGATTTTTTTTTTTAAATTTCGATCATAATTTTATACTTGTTTGATTCCTCTCGTCAAGACGATCTAATGATCCAAAAAAATAAAAAAATTAGACGCAAAAATAACAAATAAATTTGAATTATTTTTTCAAATGACACCCTAGTATCCACGAGAGAGGTCTCAAATCTGAACACACGAAGCTAGGTTTAGCCTGCTGCTGTATATGTTCTAGCTAACATATTTTTGTATCGGCAAAAAAGAATTTGTTATCTGGATGAACAGTTGTATAACTAGTTTTTTTTTTTTTTTTTTTTTGGTCATTCGTCATTCTTAATCTATTACATGGAGGGGAGGAGGAATGAGACTCGATCCCGGAATGCAGTTTGAGACATTCAAGAACTCTAGCGCATAAGCTAGCCATCACTTGCATATAACGAGTTAAAAAGGTCGAAAGTTCAAAAGTTCAAAGCATGGATCCTTAAAAATTGTATAAATTACGGCCCACTAACGCCATATATCGCTTCTTAATTATCTTAAAGTAATACTAAAATGAGGAAAGTCGTGAAAACGTTTCGAGTGCTTGGAAAAAAATAAAGCCCACTCCATCAATGCAAATGGTTGGAAGCTGGTAAGTGCTGACAAAGAAAATGGCCGCCTTTTGGTTTCTGGTTGTTAAGAATCCAATTTTGGAACTACAAAGGTCAACCTCCAATTATCATTTTTGTTCTCTTCTCGATCTGCACGTTCTCTCTCTCTCTCCCCCTCCCTCCCTCTCTCTCTCTATTTTTTTTTCTTTCGGTTGCAACTGCCGATCATTTTAACTTCCTCAACTCCCCTTGGCTCACCGAGGATGGCCACTACGAGGATGGTCCCCACTCCAGGGGTTTTCTGTCTGGGAGGTATGAGTTCGATTCTTGGGAGTAAGTCAACAGTTGGAAGGGATTTTTCGGTGCCGAACGGGTATGGCTGACGTGGTACAGTGGTACCTACTCCCGCACATCTAGTTGTCCAAAATGCAACAGACGAGCTGAATTAAAACACATTTTTCTTTTCTTCTTTCTTTTTTCTTTTTAAATACATCTGGCACTGGATTAAAACACACATTTCTTTTTCTTTTTTATTTTTTTTAAAATCCATCCAACACACTCAATTCGAGTCATCTTTTGCATTTTTGGACGGCCGAAAGTGCACGAGCAGGCACCACGTGATATCCGCTCGGCATTGAAAACATTTTCAACAATTAGAAGGTGAAAGTCCATGTGGGCAGTCTTATAAACACATCAAACGGCCACCTTTCTAGCTGCTTCTGATTAGTTTCTGTAAGTGTATGTGTTGATTTCCTGCGACCGGCCGGCTCTAGGTGGATTAGTCTCGTCTGGTTTTGGGTGGAAATACCACAAATACTGCTACGCTGTCAAAAAAAAAAAAAAAAAGATATAAAAAAAAGAAAGAAGAAACACTGCCCCTCTGTCCCACACTCCCACACCAATTAAGATTCTACATCATGGGTCTTTCCTTTTTCTCCATTCTTTAATCGACACCTTTCTCTTATATCTATCTCTCTCTTCCCAATTCCCCCTCCCCTTGCAAAACTCTCTCTCTCTCTCTCTCTCTCTCTCTCTCTCTCTAAGAGATTGATGATGGAGGGCTCAAAACAAGTTCCCTCAACAGACGAAGCTGAAGAGGAGAGTGGGTGGACTTCTTACTTCGAAGATTTCTTAGCAAAACAAAGAGGGGAGCAAGATCAAAACAGCACTACTACTTTTTTCCATGATGATCATGATCAAAGTTTATGTAGCCATTCTTTGCTTTCTGATGCTGCTTCTTGTGCACCCTTGAAAACCGAAAATCGCAACCCAGTCCCCATATCTTCTCCGATTTTAGAAGATGGCCCAAAGAAAATGATCCATAAGGCAGCAAGTTTCAAGAAAATTACAAGAACCAGAGAGATTTCCCATGATGATTCCTTGGAGGATACTGCTAGTTCTCCTATTGATAGCCCCAAGGTCAGCCCAACTAACCTAACTTGGATTTCTTTTTTCTCCTTTTCTTTTTCTTGTTTTATTTGTGATTTGGAAAAATATTCAACATATATACACCCCATATGTGAATTTTTTTGGCTACTTTTACGAATTTTATGGCTCCTTTTACGAATTTTATTTAGCTCTTTTTATTTTTGGGTGTACGGTACATTCTTTACAAATTTTGCGGCTCAGTTCATGAAATTTCTTGGCGCAGATATCATTTTTTTGTGGTTTACTTACTTATAGGAATGTTTATTGTGTAGTTAAGAAATTTGTGGTAAAAAAAGGGCAAAAGGTCAAAAAAGATGGATGAAAGTTATGAATTTTTTTGGTGTTATTTACGAATCTATGTGGTGTTGTTTATGAATTTGTGTGGTTTAATATACAAATTTTTTGGTGTTCAATTACGGGATTTTGTTGTGATTTGCGATTTTTTTGGCTCAAAATACAAAAGTGCTTACCGTGTACCAATTTTTACCCTAGGCTTGTCCGTGTGTTTTCAGACCTTTTTATTAATTCTTGTTTTTAATTTTTTTTCCAAGGTTAGTAGCTTGAAACAGATGGATTCCTAACTTGGAGTCCTTTTTAATTTTTTTCTTGATATATTATATTTTTGTTATCCGACCTTTTTTATTAACTAGTTTTTGTTTTCCAATTTTATTTCAAGGTTTATAGCTGGAAACAGATGGATATCAATCCCAGAAAGAGAGAAGATAATAATGGAAATGAAAGTAGTTCTCTGGTAAGCTTTTTGTTGCCATAGTTGTTGAGGTTTATTTTTTGGTTTATAATTTATGGTCATATGACATATACACCTTCCACCAACTATTATTGGGGGTGGTTAAGGTTCCATTTGAAGACTAATTTTCGTCTATTCTCGTAGGCTTTTACATTAGACATCTTGAATTCCTTCTTTTAATGCAGAATTTGAATCTCTACAGATGTTATCTAAAGTCCATTGAATGATAGATTTGGATTATACAATATAATTTTTCTTTTTCCAAAATATTGTTATTTTTTTAATAAATTCGTGTATAATTTTTTTATTATTCACACCATTTTCAAATTTTCAATCAGTTCTTTGAATTGGTGCAAAAGATCAAAGAGTACAATTTCTGTCAGAGTTTTGTTAAGAAAAATATGTGCATAACCCGAAAGGCCGAAACTCATACGAGAATTTCTTTTTTTCCTTGCTCTGAAGTGAAGAAATATATTAATCATTGAAAAAGATTACAATGATTAAAAGGACCATGAACATGAAAGCATCAAAATTAGGAAACTTGACAACCCAACAAAGTTGGCACCTCAACGCCTGATAATCATATGCCACCTTGTACCCTATAAACTATAGGAGAATTATTGAGTTGGATAGTTATGAGCTTTATGAGACGGAAGAAGTAAAAAGACAAGAAATATAAGGCCAAATTAAGGAGTAAAACTTAAACATGGACTTACAAAAAAAAAAAAACCCCTTTATCTTGAAGTTTTATTATGAAAAATATTTACGTAAACCATAACAAAAAACTCATTTGTGAATTATTGAGTTGGATAGTTATAAACTACATTTGATATGGAGAAAAAAAAAAAAAAACAGGGAGTACAATGATTCTGATTCAATGTTGTAGGGGAAAGGAGGTGGCTCTGATTGTTCAGAAATTCAGAGAGATGAAGGACATCATGAGATGATTATTGAAGGGAATAACAATGGATATTCAGAGCTCATGAAGAAGAGAGGCCTGTGCTTGGTTCCATTGTCCTTGTTACTCAATTATCTTGGTTAATTAGGGGTTGTTCCACCAAGGGATTTAATAGCTTATTTGGCTTTTCACGTTTTACGAGATAGCTTATTCTCCTCACATAATTAACCCGAAAAATCCAATAAGCCAATGAGTCAGTGAAAAACTGAAACAACCCATCTCTCTCTCTCTCTACGAGGCAAGACTTTTCTACATGTACAGATCAGAAACCTGTGATTATTTTGATGCTCATAATTATGAGATTGATCATTAACTCAATAATTAATTAATATTATTTGGTGCTCTTTATTTTATTTTATTTATGCTATTTTGCTGTACATGTTCTCTCAGTCTCATAGAAAAGCATTATCTGTTTGTGTGTTTGTTAATTACCACCACCCCTGGGCTTGCCCTAGTGGAAGGGGAAGGGGAAGGGTTTTGCAAGATTCTTCAGGGTGGTGACCGAGGCCTGGACAGTTTCGGTTGCCCAAAGATTTGCACTCTACGGGTGGGTCAAATTAGTTGCCCTAGCTATGGCTCCTACTATGGGTGCTTTCTTCGTCATCAAAAAAAAAAAAAAAAAAAATCAAGTACGTACTGATAACTTCAAAACGAAACAAAACCATTGAATGATGGCGATAGAGATATAGAAATAGGAGACAATGAAAATTAACCCATTGGTGAATTGATGGGTTAGTTGCAAAAAGTCTATGTTTTTGTTAAAAAGGGGTCCTTAAAACAGATGGTGACGGAAATGAGACTCTCATTAATTCCAAAGTACTCAGGCTGCAACCTGCAACAATGGGTATAAGGTCCCAATTTACCTGAAAAGGATACATATTGTTGAGTACTCTCAGGATACGACATACTTTCAGGATACGCGACGTGGTATTCCTAACTAATGAGTTGTGAAAACACATGCTATGTCCGATACTTAGGTCTTCTTTTTGTCGAAGGCTCAACAAAAATTATCGTTGGTGTTTTATTCATGAAATTTTTCATTAGGTGATCGATCGGAAGTATCATGTAGCACTCAGAAAAATGGAATTTTTGGATTTTACCTATTCGAAATTTACAGAATTGAATTGCCTTGTAACACACGAAAGATTTCTTGCCTTATCAGATCTAAATGAAGTTTTTCTTGCCTTATCAGATCAAAAAAAAAAAAAAGTTTTTTTTTTTTTTTAGACAAAAAAAAAAAAAAAAAACAAACCTAACAACAAACCTATGAAAATAACACATGAAAATAGCAAAGCAAAACCTATATTCCCCATTTACCCAGCGGTTTCATCCCAACACCTTTAAAATTTTTTTTTCTCGCTATCTTTAATTCAAAAGGAAACCAAAATTAGAAATGGATATCCAAACAATTTTTCGATTGTTTTCGTTGTGTCTTTCAGACACTGCACACTCTAAAACCATGTTTTAAACAAATCGGGTGCGCAAAGAACCATGTCATAAAAATCGGTCTTGTTCCAAACTCGAAAACCAATTGGTTTGAGGAGAGTAAAGCCCCATATAAATTAAATCGGTCAGGCATTTACAGTTTAGTAAGCAAATTAAATTCAAAAAAAAAAAAAGTCACGTTTTTATACAGTAAATGAACAACAACTCAATACAAAAAAATAGAGAGCATAATGTTTGCACAACATATAAAAGAAACGTGTTTTCAAAAAATTCAAGAAACGTTTTGCATATTTATAATGTTGAAATAATTAAGATTGTGATAACAAGCAAAGTGCTAATGAACTTCTTGAAAGTGATTAAAGACAAACCATGTGTAGATAATTTCATGATTTGACAGATTTGCACGTGTTTCTACGGGGAAAGAACCATACCTCAAAATTGGTCTTGTTCCAAACTAACAAAACATTAGATAGTTTGATGCGTGCAATCCCCATATAAATTAAATCGATCAGGCATTTACAGTTTAGGGGGCAAAGAAGCCTCAAATTGTTCAAAAAAAAAAAAAAAATAACGTTTTTATACAGTAAATGAACAACAACTCGAATACTTAAAAAAATAGAGAGCATAATATTTTTAGTTTGCACAACAAATTAAATTCAAGAAACGTGTTTTTAAAAAAATAACAAACGTTTTAAATTTATAATGAGAAACAAATTAAGATTGCATAATAACAACAAAGTGACTAATGAACGGATCTTGAAACGTGATCATGAACTCCCGGATTCCCAAAGGGTTTTGTTTTTACCACCAACTCTTCTTTGATTGCTCCAAGACCAGCAAAGTGCTAATGAACTTCTTGAAAGTGATTAAAGACAAACCATGTGTAGATAATTTCATGATTTGACAGATTTGCCTGTTTGCTTAGACAGCGCATGTTCGGTTGCCTAGAAGAAAATAAGAACTAACATTGACCTTGAGATAAATAGGAAATTATGCATCCCACAGGATAAAAGGATTTTCTAACACCAACTATCGTAATACCTGTTAGGGTTTTTGGAACTAGCCTCCATTTTGCCATAATAACGAGAGTGTAATGAAATCTTAGCCGTTCATTCTTATTTTGGATGGTCTAGATATTAAATAAATTGTTCGCACGAATAGTTTATTTAAGATTTGACTGTTCAAAACACTTTGGACGGCCGAGATTTACTCACTATAGGGTGTAGTGACTATAAAGCCCCGTTCCTAGGTTTTGATGACCCTACCACGAATAATCAACGAAGTGGCAAACCAAATCCAACTCAGACTTCACAAGAAACTCATCATTAATTGCCTTGAATTCATAAAGAAATTAGAGAAAAATTACAACAAACATCCCTATTTTCGTGTTAACGGTATATGCATCACTTCAATTCATAACACTCTGCCTGAATATTTATGAACATCAATCTTGAATTCATGCTTTTGTATGACAATCGTAAAAATTAGAAATAATTTCCTGACATCAATTTTGAGTTCTTAACATTTGAATGTTATAAGTTTTTGCCTTGGTTTTATAAAAAATTTTAAACAAATATTATGAGTTTTTATGCAAGTACTATTATGACTCTTTTGTGCAAACCTTATTACTCATAATAAAAATCTTATGAATCCAAAACGACTCAAGGGATGCATACCATGCACGCCCGAATAAGGGTTTGTATTGTAGTATGTCTCGAAAAGGTGCTAACAAAATTCTACTCTCTCCGTCCCATTTTATTTGCTCAATATTCTTGTTTGGAGATGTCTCAAATTGTTTGCACTCTTTAAAATATTAAAAGTACTAGTTTTATCGGTAGAGCATGAACGGTAATGTTGAAAATGTCATTGAACTTTCTACAGAAACATACATTAGACTTTGACCTAAATTAAATTTGTCTTAAAGACAGTAGCGTTCACTTGTTTACTTTTCTTGATCTTTTTTATTTTTTGGTAAACCAGGAACGTATTATAAATAGAAACTAGCTAGAAACTTTCTTTGATCTTTGAAGCATACTTTCTTTGATCTTTTGTTTAGCTTTTATCTAACGAAAGTTTAAATTTATCTCAAAAAGAAATTTAAAAAGTACAAAAATATGGATCAAATTTGATTTAGGAGATTTAAATAGGACAAATTGTGAAGACAATAGAGATAATTGTTTCAAACTTATTTGATTGTACCTAATGCGGCACTTGATCTCAATCCAAATTTTACGTATTTAATTTATTTGTGGTAACTTTTATGGGCGATTTTGGTGCCTCTAAAAGCCCCAGGTCTAATGGGGCGATTTCTAGAGGCATAATACTACGTCGTTTTGCTATCTATGTTTTTCACTTCCTTTTTCTTTAGCGGCACTTGATTGGACTGATTTAATTATCAATTTAAAATTCTTAATTATGTTTTTGGCAATGTTAAGGCACTTTTAATTGCCTCAAAGACATCCTCCCAAAGCTATTAGGGCATCGTGCGCTATGCCTCAAAAGCTTATAGATTTGTTAAATAACCAATACACGACATCGGTCTTCAAATATACTTTGATCAAGGGGTTTTTTTTAAACCCGATCAAGCTAAAAATTTACATGAATGATTTAATCAACAAGCACAACAAAATTAGTAGAGGTGTCAAACGGGCCGGGCCGGCACGGGCACGACACATTCGGAGGCGGCACGACATGTCAAAGGCACGGTAAAATCCTCGGCACGGACACGGAACGGCATGGTATAACTTGGCACATGGCACAAAGACGGGCATGCAGTGCGGGGGCACGACACGGTCTAAGGCGGCACGTGGCACGGCACGACACGGTCTTCTTCGGGCACGACACGAAGTCAACGGGGCACGAGGCACGGCACGACACGACTTTATTCTAGCACGTCCCGAATAATAATAGACCTGAACCTCCACTTTTTGGACCAAATTTCGACGATCGGAATCGTTAGATGTGTTTAAAACGTGTTTTCAAGGTCCTTCGTGAGGATTTGGCAAACAATACTACCCAGAAGGGCTTGATCGGAGTAGGTTTTCGTAAAACTACTTTACGAAAACCTGGCCCGATCAAACCCTTTTGGGTTTTTTTTTTTGTCAAATCCTTGCACAGACCTTAAAAACATGCTTTAAACACATCTAACTGTTCAGATTTTTAAAAAATGATTAGGTGGTCTTTAAGTGGTGCATTATAGTACTAAAATCCCATTAGAAGCACCGAATGTGTTCGATCGTGTGGTTGCCGATATCGGATGATCATCAATTTGGGGAGAATGATAGAATTGACGAGATACTAAATCGTAATTGTTCAGATCGAACATTCGGAAAAACCAGTCTGCACCTACCTTGCAATTCTATACATCAAACTTACTTCTATATGAACCAAGCTACTATGTTATAGTATAACGTACGATAACCACACAATCGCAACACAACTATGACGATCCATACCGTTCACTTTGTTTGTGTTGATGTTTTAATGACTCTCGCCAATTTTTTCGTCTATCGGATTTTGAAAGGTCCTTCATCGCAACACAATTACGACGATCTTCCCTGTTCATTACAAAAAATGGCTTTTGGGTCCCATTTTTTGGTCCCCCGTGAGTAATCCGAACCGTTAGATAATTTCAACATAATGTTTTGTATGTCTTTGCAAAAAATCAGGTCAATTGGATATGCGTAACTCGCCGATCCAAGGTACGCACATCCAATTGATTTCAAAACTTGCAGTTTTGGATGTACCCGATTACGCATATCCAATTGACCGAATTTTTGCAAGGTCATACAAAACGCTATTTTAAAAATATTTAACGGTTTCGATTATTGACGGACTAAAAAGTAGGACCCAAAAGTTATTGTACAAAATGAACAGTGAGGATCAACATAATAGTTTTGGAGGGTTATGTAAAGGGAAAAAAAAATCGGCGTTTTTTTTTTTTAGGCATTAAATTTCCTTCCCCCTCTTGTTTTCCCCCAAAATCCCCCACTAAAAATTCCCCCAAATTCCCCAGAATCTAAAACCCCTAAAAACTCTTTTTGTTCCAAAGCGCAAGCTTGTTGAATTTTTTCCCTCCACCCGAAATTTCCAATCCATTCCCTTCTCCCCTACAAATTTCGCCCAATATTTCATTTCACCTACCCTATTTTCACTTGCGAGTTGTACTCACCCCCAAAACAAACCCTACCTTTTTTTTTCTTCCTCTCTCATCGCTTTACTTACGGCCTTTCTATGGTCGCTTCGGGAATCGACTTTCTCATCGCCGACCATGATGCAAAGAGGCCGCCGATCAATGGTCGATTCTCACTCTCTCGCTGTGTCTTTTTTTCTTTGATTTTGGTTGTCGCTCTCGTCTCCAGTCATCGGGTACAGTCCCTTTCTCTCTCTTGCCTCAGGGACTCGGATCCATAGACGAGGTAAAATCCCTATTTCCTCATGATTTGAGTGTAGATGATATTTATTTCAAGAGATTTTGACCTGTCTTGACTTCACGGATGTTTTCTTCTTTACCTCGGTGAGCCCTTTGTCCACATCTGTACCCAACAACCCTTTTCCACATATTGCCCTTTCGAAGAGAAACAAAGCATTGATGTTTATTAGGTATATTGTTTTTTTTTTTTTGTAATTCCTTAAGAACGGAAAGAAATTATGAGTTCAAATGTTTGGTTAGGTACACATTATAGCCAGATTAGTGGACTTCAACCCGAGAGGCGGTCTCATATACTCTCTCGTGTTTGTTTTTTTCTTTTAGATTAGCGATTGAAGCAAGGCTACTCATTTTTTGCAATCATGGGCATTTTATAAGTTGATAGTATCATGCTTAAGAACAATTGATGAGACGAATATCCAGGTATAAGTTTCTTTTTTATTCATTTGCCGTTAGTATAAGATATCTTGTTTGTTGAGTTCTATTTTGGTCTGAATAGTTGATAATTAGTAAGACTTGCCATTTTATTGTAAATGTGTTTGTTAGAATGACACGAGAAACATTCCACCAAGGCGATTGCTCTTAGATGAAGTCTTTGTGTAGTACCTCGTCTTTGCGAACCTTAAACAATCAAATGGGTAGAGTGTTCTAAAAGTCACTAGGCGCTAGTCGGGCGGCCGGGCACCTCCTAGCGCCTTAGCCGATTAATCGGTGCCTTGACAAGAATATTTCTGCAGGAATCTTATGCCGTACGTAGTAGAGGATTCTTCGGTATCCGGTAGCTCCATTTTCTAAGCCGCATTACGTAGTAGAGGAAAAATGGCCTTCTATTCATAGAGTGGAGTGCAATGAAGTGAGATACTCCATTGGTATATTGGTTGTGGGCCCGTGGCTCTGGGAGGATTGTAATATTGCTTGTGACCTTACCGTGTAATGATATATATGTTGCTTCTATTGGTAATTTCGTGTCTATATGTTAGTAACACACACACATACTTAGTTGGGTTTTGATTCTGTAGATCTTTAATTTGTTTGTCCGAAATCACATTTCAATTGCTCAATTGATTGAGGTTTGTATTGATTTGCTACATTTAATAGTTAGATAACTTAGATGACCCAATTACTATTAAGATTAATCCCACTTATATAGCTATGGTTATACAATATATATGTGCAGAAATTTGATCCCAAGAAACTGACTAATGCAGAAAAATCTTAGGCCTTGTGCATTCTGTGTTGGGTTCTCCGCTTGCTTTATTGCATAGAAGTAAAAATGTTGTCAATTAAGATGCCAATTTCGATGTCAAGCGAAAAGAAGATGCCAATTGTGAACCCATGAACTCTTTTCTGTTGAAATCTAAAATTCTTGTTAATGTTTTATTTTGTTTTTTTAAGCTGGCTAATGAGATTATGGATTGGTGAAAATTGGCAACATAGGGTGTATCATCCATTTTTTCAAAGTTGCATGGGGCTGCATTGAAACAAATGCTAGATTATTTGTAATTCAATGGACTCTTGGTTATTGTTGTGGGCAAAATTATGCCCACTCTCAATAGACTGAACATGGACACTTTCTTTTTGTACCATGTGCATACTCTATACAAGAGATGAAATTATATGCTTGCAATGTGCAGGGCGTTCATTCTGATTTTAGTTGATTCTTGAATTTTTATGGATATGCATGGTTGATGAAGAAACAGAATATGAAGGGCATAGAATATGAATATGAAGATGAAGATGTGATTGATTTATAGATTTGCTGAGATTAATTTGGTATACAGAGTACTTCATTTAGTTGTTTCTTGCATTTGCTTTCGTTTTTGGTACTTAGACCAATAGCTGATTGTTATTTCTTCTCCTATCGATAGCTTAGATACAATGGCACTGATGGTCATTTAGAAGTATTTTCTCATACAAGAATTTTACCCAACTTCTGGTAAATGCTTTGAGGAAATGCCTTTGCAAATGTTAAGTCTTAAATTTTCAAGAATCTGTTTATCTTCAAATGCCATCTTGTGGGGTTGTGGACATATTTCTTCTACCCATGTTGAGCTGGATTATTTAGATTGATGGTGGTGTCTATGGAAGAACACATTGAGCTTGTTAGGAGACAATATCTTGATCCTTTGAGGATGTCTTGGTGTCTCACATGTACTGTACTTGCAGCAAATAAACTAGTGGAGAGCGAAGATTCATATTTGGAGCATTTTGGCGTTCATGTTAAGAGATCGTGTTTGGACATGGTATGGTTTACAGTATGTCTAAAACGACTAAGTTTATATTTTTCGTATGTTCACATGTTGTGTCTAATGTCTATTTTGATTGTGAGTTCACTTCAAGTTTATTAACTGGTTTCAATCACCTTTCTTGTGTAGTTTAAAGCCTTTGACGATCTTCTCAAGAGCAGTTGATGGTGTCGAGATGTTCCTTGAGACAAGTTCTGGTGACATTTTTATGTCGATTGTCAAAACTTCAATGTAATCTCAATGCTTGTTTTAGGGTTGATTTTCTTTGGTTTTGGCTAGACATATTGTATTGACATTGGATCTACACAATGCCCCTTATTATATTGAAATCTTGCGGAGTAACGTATTTGTTCTCATTTGGTGCGCAACTAGTGTTTGAATGGGTAATTTAGCTCTAATTAACCTCTAGCGGGTAATTATTTTTTTTTTTAAACCAGAAAGACCTTTTGGGGTGGTTTTAAGTGCCACAACAGCAAACCTATCAAGGCATTTAGAATTGCAATGTCAAATGAGCTATGGGGGCACTTATAGATGCCTCATTAGTTGTTAACCATGGTTAAATGGGTGCGCCTAATTTTCTATTGCAGCTCCAGAAATTGCCTCAATAAGTGGATTATGCGGTATTTATAAGTGCCTCGTTGGAGTATTCTAAGCGGCACTTACAAGTGCTGCGAGAAAGAGCTGTAGAGGCTCCTTAAAATGCCTCATAGAAAGTGCCGCCTTATGCTTTTAGCTGCATCGATACAAGCGGCACTAAGTTGTAATGCCTCAATAGGTAAAATGCCTCAACAGGTCACTTATTGAGGCAGTTATGAGTGCCTTATCAAGCCTTTTTTGTTGTAGTGAGTTTAATTTTTTTTTTTACTTTTGATTGTAATTTTTTTACTTTTTGATGTATCTCCCCAAGACGAATTATTAATTCAACCTTTTGTAGAATTCTCCGGTAAATGGCATTTCTCCTTAAAAAGTTGAATTCTTCGTGCATAGCAAACAATATGAGATTGAAGGAGTTTTTCTCTTGCTTTAATTGGGCACCCCGCAAGTGGGCAGTGAAATTAGGCCTCTAAGATTAGTCGATATGCGCCTAAGCTAGCTCGAACAACTGATTATGAAAAAGTATGAGATAGGAGGAGTAGTTAATTGAACCTTTTGTGGAACTATTTTATCAACCCACCATAATAATGCACATTGCACATGTGAACTTCAGAAACAACATATATATAACACAAGTAGTAGATTGATAGATTTTAGTATAAGTTCAACATATAAACCCTTGTGCAGGCCATTCTTCTTAATTAATAAGAATGGGGTTGCAGTGGAGACCCCTTCCATGTGCACAGAACCCAAGGCAGGTGAACAAAGAGACACAAATAGATACTACTCACTATTTTTTTTTCAATGACGGTTAGAATGTGTGTTCAGACCAGTTTACGCGCATCTTGATTGATCATTTCCCTTTTCGGTCAAAGACATTTCATCTACACAACGAATAAGAGATTCACAAGAAATTACTTGCGGCCTGATTCCAAAAATCGAAGTTTGGTCAATATATTAATCATTTGCGTCGTGTTCAACCGTAAATTAAATCCTTTACTGTTGACTCTTTTTTTTGTTTATCACATTTTATCTACGGCATATCTTAATTAATCTGATCACAAACACGACACTGTAAGAATAACAACAACAAAAGAATCAGAAAAGCTAATAGCAGAGAGAATCTACTTTTACACTTGGTCTGGCTGCTACAAACTAACAAAAGGTAGGGTTGTGCTTAAATATTGATCAATGAACACTTGCCAAGAAGAGTGTTAATCAAGGGAGTAAATGCTACATGTACTTTTCTAACACGATCCAAACCAAAAGTACTCCTACTTTTTTACAAAATTGATATTTACACGTACGATACAAACAAAAAAAATACTTTCACCATGAGTGTGTAGCTAAACACCCTGAACTTTTTTATCTTCGAAATTTACTAAATTTTTTTTTAATCTTAATTAGGTTCTTTTTTGGAGTAAGACATTATTGCTCAATAAATAAAGGACACACATTGTCCAAAGTAACTCAGAGTTGAACACTCGTCGTTTCAAGTATAACTCATAGTTAAACACCCAACACTGTAACACATTAGCTCAAAAAACGATCGACTCAATGAACACTTCCTACAATATAAAGGTATTGATTTAAAAAAAAAATGAAATATGTTTCGAAATTCATCTTCTTTGATAGGAGGACTTAAGATTTTTCTAAGCGAATCCCTGTTGACTTGAAAAATTTTCATTCGCATTCAAGATTATGACGGACGAGACGTATCATTCTAGTTCAAATATATATGAGTGAATGATATGCTATTTTGTAAATTTTAAATTACTAGATAGATTTGAGTTGGATTTTAGCAAATAAATTGATTGATCAGTCCAGCTAACTATATGATGTTATCTCGTGAACCATTGGACTGGCTTTAAACAGATAAGCAAAGAAATTAGGTGATCAGTCAAGCTAATAACAACTTCTAATTATGTGATTTGCTTTTTTAAGAGGTAGCTCATGGGTCTAGATCATCACTATCAGCTCTCAATTGTAACACTGACACTTTTTTTTTTTTGGACAGCAAAAACAGATTTTATTAATCTTTGGTAGAATGATTACAAAGATTAATTTTTTTTGAGTTGGGTAATAATTCTTGTTTGAAGAAAAAGCGGAGTAAGAAAGGAAAGGGGGTTTGCCCACTGAAGAAGAAGTACAAAAGAATGAAGGCTGCTATCCTCTCTTGAGCAGCTATCTGGGATTTCAAGGAGGAAAAATTGAGGAGGTTGAAACTGAAATCGAAGAAAATTAGGAAGATAGGAAGAGATGGTGCTTCCGAAGAAGATTCGAAGAACTTAAGAGGGGGGAATAGTCCTTGTTCATCGAAGTATGATTCTATTTCTTCCAGCAACACTCGGACTAGCAATTCTAATTTATTCAAGAATGCTCGTAAGGCAATGGATATTGGTGCTTTATTGGGGGTTAATTAAATTCATCGGTGATGCTATAATTGGAAGAAATTGGTTGAAATGGAAGAAGAGGAAATTGTTGATAGGGAGGAAGTCTTGAAGATATATGCGGAGATGGAAGAGGGTGAGATTTATGAAAGGAACGATGATGTTTCCCATTCCTTGGAGTTTTAGCTTATTATAGTTTTCTGCTTAATGGTTTTTGTTGGGTTTCTTTGTATGGAGGGGTTTTTGGTTGGGTTTCTATATTTGGAGGGTTTTTTGTTGGGTTTCTATGCCCGGTGGTTTTAGGTGTTGGGTGAGTTTTGTTCTCTTTTTTGTGGTTCTAGCTGACTAGCTTTTAGGTTTGCTTCTTGCCTTCCTGGCTTTTCGGGTCTCGGATCGATGACTTTTTTCGCCAGTATTCCCTTGTCCCTTTTTAATCTTTGTTTCTCTTCTTGAAAGATTAATAAATTCTTTTGCTTAGCCAAAAAATAATAATAAAAATAAAAGATTAAAAAGGGCGAGGACACAAGCAATGCAGCATCACGCCAAGGGGATAACAATATCCCACAAGATTGACACCCTACTCCTCGACAATCATATATATGCGACTCAAAGTCCTCGGAAAAGACATACGGAGGACCTAATTACAATCCAGCAAAGTCCCACATGGACTGGCAGCAATAGTTGACATCACATAAAGTAGTAGCAAATTCTTAAATTATAGACCACCTGGATACCAATCCTTTGGTGATAGTTAATTCGAACTACTTCGTGTGGTCCTTTGTTTGCTTGGTGAAGGCAAAGCAAAAGGAAACTTTGAAAATCTAAACTGATTGAATTGGATGGTGGTTGGTAACATTCCAAATTTTCTTTTCCTTATTTTCAACAACCAAATGTGGCCCAAAGCCTAAAGCTGGCAAGCATTGCCACCCATAAGGTATCTAGCTATATGTATCTAGCAAAATATAAGGGTTTATTTTGAATTGTTGCCTGGTTGTTAATCACAACCTGAGACATCTAACATCTGGAGAAGTTGTTTCTTTATGGAAAACCAGATATACACAGCTCATTTTGCATTGGTTGATGTGAAACAAATTTAATCTGGCCTAATGAAAATATATCAACATCTTCGAAGTCGTATTGAGACACAATCGAGAAGAGATCATATCGTGATGTGGTATTATGATCGGAGTATCTACTAGCATGTATTCTAGAAGAACGTGTGGTTGCGATGAATTATTCAAAACTATCACTCCTAAAAAAAAGCACAGTTATATCAACAATGAATTGGATATAAGTTCATACGTTTAGTTATCTGCTACATGTCCAAGCAATAAGAACACAATTTATGAATTTCTACTTAAGGAGAGCCTGGACACGTGAGTTATGAAAAAAACAGAAACGAATTATCATCAATATTGATTAACAGCTAGGCAATTTGGCGTGTATGTTTTTCTTATTGTAATGATTTCATATTTGACTTTTTGGGAATAATTAATGAAAATTTTCTTTGCTCTTAAAAGAAAAAAACTTGGTGAGTTATACGATGAGGGACATTCCAAGATAGTCTTTGACTTAATAAGTACTTTTGTTATTGACTTTTTTCATGCTACAGCCTGCTGAGAAGGAATACATTTCATTTGGATACTGAAAAGATAACAAATGTCAACCTATCTGTTTATTTGGTGGACTTTTGATAACAGATACATAGTCACCATGTTATATATTGAAAATGACAAAATCAATAATAATCTGAAATAAATAATTAATACTCCCTCCATCCCTTTTTAAATGTGTTTCTTCGTAAATTCAACTTATTAAAAAAAACATCATCATTACACCTTTCACATCAATTTTTTCACTTTCCACATCAACTTTTACCTCCACTTTCCAAAATTATCCTTCACATTTACCCATTAACTTTTTACCCACTAACTTTTCAAAAGGGCAAAATGATAATTCTACAAACTTTTACCCATTAACTTTTCAAAACACACACTTATTAAGGGACAGCCCAAAATGGAAATGTCAACACTTAAAAAGGGACGGAGGGAGTACTGTTTATGAAATTAATAACCCGCTGAATTTTATATTCGGCACTTACTAAATACATACAGAGACAATTCTAAGATTTCGGTTTAGCGGTAAAAAATAAGGGAAATGATAATGCCAAAACCATTTTTGTTTGTGCCAAAACTGTAGTGCATAAAAGGCTTGTACCTTGCATATGGTACAAGGTTTTTAAGCACTGCAATTTTGGCACGAACAAAAACAGTTTTGGCACAAACAATAATGGTTTTGGCATTAGCACCACCCAAAAATAATACTTGCACAAAATTCTTATAACACATATCTATACATTTAGTGAAGTTTTTTGGTTGGCTAAAAATTTAGCTAGGAAGCATACTTTCTTTGATCTTTTGTTTAGCTTTTTATCGTACTTTGTGAGTTTATCATTTATCTCAACGAAAGAAATTAAAAAAGTTCAAAAATATGGATCAAATTAGACAGAAGATTTAAATAGGACAACAGTGAAGACAATAGAGATAATTGTTTCAAACTTATTCCGTCACCAGTTTAATTTTTTTTTTTTACTTTTGATTGTAATTTTTTTACTTTTTGATGTATCTCCCCAAGACGAATTATTAATTCAACCTTTTGTAGAATTCTCCGGTAAATGGCATTTCTCCTTAAAAAGTTGAATTCTTCGTGCATAGCAAACAATATGAGATTGAAGGAGCTTTTCTCTTGCTTTAATTGGGCACCCCGCAAGTGGGCAGTGAAATTAGGCCTCTAAGATTAGTCAATATGCGCCTAAGCTAGCTCGAACAACTGATTATGAAAAAGTATGAGATAGGAGGAGTAGTTAATTGAACCTTTTGTGGAACTATTTTATCAACCCACCATAATAATGCACATTGCACATGTGAACTTCAGAAACAACATATATATAACACAAGTAGTAGATTGATAGATTTTAGTATAAGTTCAACATATAAACCCTTGTGCAGGCCATTCTTCTTAATTAATAAGAATGGGGTTGCAGTGGAGACCCCTTCCATGTGCACAGAACCCAAGGCAGGTGAACAAAGAGACACAAATAGATACTACTCACTATTTTTTTTTCAATGACGGTTAGAATGTGTGTTCAGACCAGTTTACGCGCATCTTGACTGATCATTTCCCTTTTCTGTCAAAGACATTTCATCTACACAACGAATAAGAGATTCACAATAAATTACTTGCGGCCTGATTCCAAAAATCGAAGTTTGGTCAATATATTAATCATTTGCGTCGTGTTCAACCGTAAATTAAATCCTTTACTGTTGACTCTTTTTTTTGTTTATCACATTTTATCTACGGCATATCTTAATTAATCTGATCACAAACACGACACTGTAAGAATAACAACAACAAAAGAATCAGAAAAGCTAATAACAGAGAGAATCTACTTTTACACTTGGTCTGGCTGCTACAAACTAACAAAAGGTAGGGTTGTGCTTAAATATTGATCAATTAACACTTGCCAAGAAGAGTGTTAATCTAGGGAGTTAATGCTACATGTACTTTTCTAACACGATCCAAACCAAAAGTACTCCTACTTTTTTACAAAATTGATAAAGCAATGATACATACCCCGAAAATTGGGTGAATCTCACCCCTTGGACGGGGTCAAATTTCCGGGTATGTAGACTTATTGTTCAAATTGATATTACACGTACGATACAAACAAAAAAAATACTTTCACCATGAGTGTGTAGCTAAACACCCTGAACTTTTTTATCTTCGAAATTTACTAAAAATTTTTTTAATCTTAATTAGGTTCTTTTTTGGAGTAAGACATTATTGCCCAATAAATAAAGGACACACATTGTCCAAAGTAACTCAGAGTTGAACACTCGTCGTTTCAAGTATAACTCATAGTTAAACACCCAACACTGTAACACATTAGCTCAAAAAACGATCGACTCAATGAACACTTCCTACAATATAAAGGTATTGATTTAAAAAAAATGAAATATGTTTCGAAATTCATCTTCTTTGATAGGAGGACTTAAGATTTTTCTAAGCGAATCCCTGTTGACTTGAAAAAT
The DNA here is from genome assembly GCA_016920895.1 of Vaccinium myrtillus. Classification (NCBI taxonomy): domain Eukaryota; kingdom Viridiplantae; phylum Streptophyta; class Magnoliopsida; order Ericales; family Ericaceae; genus Vaccinium; species Vaccinium myrtillus. Next base: position 10,795,642 of record CM029273.1, read on the forward strand.
TTTCATTCGCATTCAAGATTATGACGGACGAGACGTATCATTCTAGTTCAAATATATATGAGTGAATGATATGCTATTTTGTAAATTTTAAATTACTAGATAGATTTGAGTTGGATTTTAGCAAATAAATTGATTGATCAGTCCAGCTAACTATTTGATGTTATCTCGTGAACCATTGGACTGGCTTTAAACAGATAAGCAAAGAAATTAGGTGATCAGTCAAGCTAATAACAACTTCTAATTATGTGATTTGCTTTTTTAAGAGGTAGCTCATGGGTCTAGATCATCACTATCAGCTCTCAATTGTAACACTGACACTTTTTTTTTTTGGACAGCAAAAACAGATTTTATTAATCTTTGGTAGAATGATTACAAAGATTAATTTTTTTTGAGTTGGGTAATAATTCTTGTTTGAAGAAAAAGCGGAGTAAGAAAGGAAAGGGGGTTTGCCCACTGAAGAAGAAGTACAAAAGAATGAAGGCTGCTATCCTCTCTTGAGCAGCTATCTGGGATTTCAAGGAGGAAAAATTGAGGAGGTTGAAACTGAAATCGAAGAAAATTAGGAAGATAGGAAGAGATGGTGCTTCCGAAGAAGATTCGAAGAACTTAAGAGGGGGGAATAGTCCTTGTTCATCGAAGTATGATTCTATTTCTTCCAGCAACACTCGGACTAGCAATTCTAATTTATTCAAGAATGCTCGTAAGGCAATGGATATTGGTGCTTTATTGGGGGTTAATTAAATTCATCAGTGATGCTGTAATTGGAAGAAATTGGTTGAAATGGAAGAAGAGGAAATTGTTGATAGGGAGGAAGCCTTGAAGATATATGCGGAGATGGAAGAGGGTGAGATTTATGAAAGGAACGATGATGTTTCCCATTCCTTGGAGTTTTAGCTTATTATAGTTTTCTGCTTAATGGTTTTTGTTGGGTTTCTTTGTATGGAGGGGTTTTTGGTTGGGTTTCTATATTTGGAGGGTTTTTTGTTGGGTTTCTATGCCCGGTGGTTTTAGGTGTTGGGTGAGTTTTGTTCTCTTTTTTGTGGTTCTAGCTGGCTAGCTTTTAGGTTGGCTTCTTGCCTTCCTGGCTTTTCGGGTCTCGGATCGATGACTTTATTCGCTATTGTGCCCTTGTCCCTTTTTAATCTTTGTTTCTCTTCTTGAAAGATTAATAAATTCTTTTGCTTAGCCAAAAATAAAAATAAAAATAAAAGATTAAAAAGGGCCAGGACACAAGCAATGCAGCATCACGCCAAGGGGATAACAATATCCCACAAGATTGACACCCTACTCCTCGACCATCATATATATGTGACTCAAAGTCCTCGGAAAAGACATACGGCCGGCTAGTATCCAACCTAGAAGAGACCATATTATCCACTACCGGAGGACCTAATTACAATCCAGCAAAGTCCCACATGGACTGGCAGCAATAGTTGACATCACATAAAGTAGTAGCAAATTCTTAAATTATAGACCACCTGGATACCAATCCTTTGGTGATAGTTAATTCGAACTACTTCGTGTGGTCCTTTGTTTGCTTGGTGAAGACAAAGCAAAAGGAAACTTTGAAAATCTAAACTGATTGAATTGGATGGTGGTTGGTAACATTCCAATTTTTCTTTTCCTTATTTTCAACAACCAAATGTGGCCCAATGCCTAAAGCTGGCAAGCATTGCCACCCATAAGGTATCTAGCTATATGTATCTAGCAAAATATAAGTGTTTATTTTGAATTGTTGTAGGGCACCCCATACTTTTGTAGGCCTGGTTGTTAATCACAACATGAGACATCTAACATCTGGAGAAGTTGTTTCTTTATGGAAAACCAGATATACACAGCTCATTTTGCATTGGTTGCTGTGAAACAAATTTAATCTGGCCTAATGAAAATATATCAACATCTTCGAAGTTGTATTGAGACACGATCGAGAAGAGATCAGATCGTGATGTGGTATTATGATCGGAGTATCTACTAGCATGTATTCTAGAAGAACGTGTGGTTGCGATGAATTATTCAAAACTATCACTCCTAAAAAAAAAAAGCACAGTTATATCAACAATGAATTGGATATAAATTCATACGTTTAGTTATCTGCTACATGTCCAAGCTATAAGAACACAATTTATGAATTTCTACTTAAGGAGAGCCTGGACACGTGAGTTATGAAAAAAACAGATACGAATTATCATCAATATTGATTAACAGCTAGGCAATTTGGCGTGTATGTTTTTCTTATTGTAATGATTTCATATTTGACTTTTTTGGGATTAATTAATGAAAATTTTCTTTGCTCTTAAAAGAAAAAACTTGGTGAGTTATACGATGAGGGACATTCCAAGATAGTCTTTGACTTAATAAGTACTTTTGTTATTGACTTTTTTCATGCTACAGCCTGTGAGAAGGAATACATTTCATTTGGGTACTGAAAAGATAACAAATGTCAACCTATCTGTTTATTTGGTGGGACTTTTGATAACAGATACATAGTCACCATGTTATATATTGAAAATGAGTGGAGTGGAGTGGATTTGATTGGAGTGGATATGGTTGCAAAAATCAAGACTTGACTGGACCTTAAAAGGGGACAGAAACACTAAGTTTTTCCATAGTATTGCTAATGGAAGACACAATAGAAATCTTCTGAATTCTTTGTATATCGATGGAGCTTGTGTTAACGAACCTGCTAGGATCAAGTCTGAGGTTTTCACTTATTTTGAGAAAGCTTTTAAGGAGGAGTGGAAGTCTAGGCCAAAACTTGGGGGTGCACCATTTTCTGTATTAGAGCAGTATCATGGGGAAGTTCTGTGTAACCAATTTACAGAGGAGGAGATTTGGTTAGCTATTAAATCTTGTGACGGGAATAAGGCCCCGGGGCCGGATGGTTTTAATCTATCCTTCATTAAGTCTAGCTGGAAGGTGGTGAAAGGGGACATAATGCAGTTTTTCAGAGAATTTCACGCCAATTCCAAATTAGTAAAAGAGCTTAACAAATCTTTCATCACCCTCATTCCAAAGGTGGAGAATCCTCTTGGGTTAACAGATTTTAGGCCAATTAGTCTTATTGGATGCATCTACAAGATCCTTGCTAAGGTGCTGGCTGAGAGGCTCAAAAAGGTACTTCCCAATCTAATTGCTGAAGTTCAGTCTGCCTTTGTTGGGGGAAGAAACATTCAGGATGGTATTTTGATTGCTAATGAAATAGTTGATCTGTGGAAAAAAAAGAAACATAAGGGGGTCATTCTCAAACTTGATTTTCAAAGAGCATATGATAATTTGAGTTGGAAGTTCTTGTTTGACATGCTCTCTAAGTTTGATTTTCCTCCTAAGTGGATTAGCTGGATCAAGGGATGTTTATGCTCTGCTCACATCTCTGTTTTAGTCAATGGATCTCCTACTGGGGAATTTGTGGTGGAGAAAGGCTTAAGGCAGGGAGATCCTCTCTCTCCTTTTCTGTTTATTCTTGCAGTAGAAGGGTTGAACATTATTCTTAAAAGGGCTCAGGATCTAGGAATTATAAGAGGTGTCTCTGTGGCAGCAAATGGTCCTTATCTGACTCATCTGCAATTTGCAGATGACACCATTATGTTTTGCAATGCTTCTATGGAAGAAATAGTTAATGTGAAGAAGCTCCTCACCTTTTTGAGGTTGTCTCGGGCTTAAGATCAACTTTTTAAAAGTGTGGTGAGTGGAGTGGGACTTTCTCAAGAGGAATTGAATGAATTTGCTAACAAACTTGGGTGCAAGGTTGCCGCTGCCTATGAAGTACAGGACTACCGTTGGGTGCAAATCCAAGAAGGAAAGCTACCTGGAAAGGAGTTATTGACAGGTTTCAAAGGAAGTTGGCCACTTGGAAAAGAAGACAAAATTCTTTTGGGGGTAGAATATCTCTGATTAAATCTGTTTTGGGAAATCTTCCTATTTATTATCTCTCCTCTTTAGGATGCCAAAGTATGTGTTATGAATGAGCTTGTAAAGATTCGGAGAGCAGATTCCTATGGGGGATGGAGAGTTGAAGAAGAAGTTACATCTAGTGAGCCGGAACAAAGTGGCTAGAAGTAAGGAGAGGGGTGGTTTAGGCATCAAAAACTTGAGGAGAATGAACGAATGCCTGTTAATGAAGTGGTGGTGGAGGTTTGGGGTGGAAAAGAATGCTTTGTGGAGACAAGTTTTATGCAATAAATACAATATTGATGCTTTATCCTGGTCACCACCAATTGATCTCAACAGAGGGGTTTCAATTGTATGGAGAGACATCTTGATGGTGGGGCAGGGTGATAGTAATTTAGTTGAGTTTTATTTGTCTAATATTAGAATCTCTGTGGGTGATGGTCGTGTGACTAGATTTTGGTCAGATTTTTGGATTGGAGAGTCCTCTCTACAATCGTTATTCCCAAGGGTCTTTGGAATATGTACAGAGAAATCGATCACTGTGGCTGAGGCTTTGCAAGGTGGGGTGAATGGTTTAAGAGTAAGGCTGAATTTTAGAAGAAGGGTATTCTCATGGGAACAAGATGAATGGAACAACTTCATGGAGCTTATGAGTTCAACTACTCTTCATCAAGGAAGGTCAGATACACTAAGATGGGTAGCTAATCAGTCCTTGGCCTTCTCGGTTAATTCGATGTACAAATGTATTGAGGCTGATGTGGAGCGTTTAAGGATAGATCTGCTACCTCTTTGGAAGAATCATGCCCCTCCTAAGGTTCAATTCTTTGGTTGGTTGGCCGTTTTGGGAAGGATTAAAACGGCAAAGCTCTTATTCTCTTTGGGGATATTCTCAGATTTCAACGATAGTTTGTGTCATTTTTGTGGGGCGAAGAATCGGTGGAGCATCTATTTTTGCATTGCAAGGTGGTCAGCCTATTTGGTGCGGGGTTTTAAGATGGTGGAAAATTGCGTGGGTGATCCCCGGTACAAGTAAAATCCCTCTTTGTTTGGTGGCAGAGTATTTTGGAAGTTTAGAAAAATTAAAAAAAAGAACTCGGGAATTATCATTCTTTGTTGTTTTATGGTCCATTTGGAAAGTAAGGAATGATCTTATCTTCCGAGGAGAAATTTGTTCCAAAATGGGAGGACATGGGAGATATTATCAAGCTCGTGGATTTCACATTGGTTCAAAGTCGCTCATGGTTCAAAGAATGTCTCTTCTAATGATATTCTTTTCAGTTTTCCAGCCCTTATTGATTCACTGTGATTTCGCCGTGGAGGTGTATAGTTTGTGGTGTTGATTTCTGATCAACTTTGTCCTTATGATCTTCTGCTGCCTTTCGCTTCTTGTGGTCTGGTTTGGTGTCCCATTTCTATGGGTACCATCCCTTTCCTGTTTAGCGTCTGGATGTATAGTGCTCTTCTTTTCTTTTCTTGTAATCTCTCTTCTCTATCATCAATATATCATTCTTCTTTGCTGATCAAAAAAAAAAAAAAAAAATATTGAAAATGACAAAATCAATAATAATCTGAAATAAATAATTAATACTGTTTATGAAATTAATAACCGCTGAATTTTATATTCCACACTTACTTAATACATATAGAGACAATTCTAAGATTTCGGTTTAGCGGTAAAAAATAATACCTGCACAAAATTTCTTATAACACATATCTATACATTTAATGAAGTTTTTTGGTTGGCTAAAAATTTATTGCGCTTTATTTATTTTACTTTTGTTAACAAATACTGTCTACTAATTACTTACAAATTTAAGTAAATTTCATTTACATTGGCCACGAACAAATGACTCAATGTAGACAATAACAATGAAAATAAAAAAATTAGAAAATTTTAATGCATTATTTGAACTGAGGAAGTTTGCTTGAACCCTCTCAAGTACTAGTATAGCCGCCCATGCTGAATTATATATCCTATATTTATCACAGAGGATTATATCCAATATACATAGAGTTCAACCCGTGAAATTCGTAACCAAATACCAAAAATACCCTTATATGGTAAAATAAAAGGATCTTATTCTAGTTTCATTATTCCGTACGTATGGTTATCAGAACACTATGTGGATGTGCTCCGGTACTACAGAATAATTACTCCCTAATTCGGTGAATCTAATTTTTCACGACCATGTTCATATGACGGCCTCCAACTCACTCTCCACTAAACAAAGAGTTTAATACAAAAGAATAAGGTGCAAAAAATCTTGGTAACCAAATCCCATATCTCTGGATAAACATATATTAGAGAGAGAAGGAGGTAGGAATGGATGCACATGCAGGCCGGGGAAATGGACAACATTCAATCATTTTTCCAAATTCCAATGATTGGCTTGACATATTAGCTGGCTACAAATGAAGGATATACAGAGACCAGAGTAGTAGCAGAGTCATGTATCTTAATTTTCGCAGTACAAATATTCTTAATAAAATGTCCTTTAATTTAATTAAATTTGTCAACCCATGATTGAGAAATTGTCCCAATTTCTTACACGACAACCAAATTTGTCAAAGGAGACAGAATCATTATGATGCAGATCAGATTTTGGAAACTAGCAGTTTATTAGAATTTAATTTACTCTTTCAATTTTAGTATTTTGTTAGGAGATTACTAGTATTAGGTTATTTAGTTTCTTAATTTTAGGTTGATTTAGTTTCCTATTTTATGTTTTCATGTTTTACAAGAATCAGGGTTGCTAGTATTTTATTTCCTTTTTAGTTTTAGGGTTGCTGCTAGTATAAATAATTGATGTAAACCTTAGGGCAAGAGAGTTGTTTATGATTATTAATGAAAATTTGAGAGTTTTCTCAATATTGTTTGTTCAAGGAGGAAGCACCTCTAGTTCAGACAAAATTCATGATTGTCCTTGTTGCGCGTTCTTATTTCAACACGCCTCCCTGCATTAGTTGGTATGATGCAGATCAGATTTTGGAAAATTAAGCAGTTTATTAGAATTTAATTTACTATTTCAATTTTAGTATTTTGTTAGGAGATTACTTGTATGGAGTTATTTAGTTTCTTAATTTTAGGTTAATTTAGTTCCTATTTTATGTTTTCATGTTTTACAAGAATTAGGGTTGCTAGTATTTTATTTCTTTTTTAGTTTTAGGGTTGCTGCTACTATAAATAATTGATGTAAGCCTTAGGGCAAGAGAGTTGTTTATGATTATTAATGAAAATTTGAGAGTTTTCTGAATATTGTTTGTTCAAGGAGGGAGTACCTCTAGTTCAGACAAAATTCGTGATTGTTTTTGTTGCGCGTTCTTATTTCAACACGCCTCCCTGCATCAGTTGGTATCAAAGCTTGCGCTCGATTCCGGATCATGGCGCAACAAGGAGTTTGTTATGGTCGTTATGCTGTTGTTGAAGATGTGTATGAATGGAGTAAAGCCGCACGAGAAGCACGAATAGAGACACGATTCCAACAATTAGAATAGCATTTGTCGGATGCGTTCGCTGCCTTAGCCGACCAGGTTGCTGCCCTAACTGTTGGGGGGAATCTACCTCGCCGTCATCTTGTTATACCTCGGTTTCCGAAAGAGGAGGAGGTATCGGATGACGTTTTTATCACCAAATCTTTGGCCGGTAACTATCAGCCAAGGGGGAGGACAAGGGAAGCTACCATTGAGTGGCCTTTCACTTCAAATATTATTCCGGATCCAATTGTGGATTGGAGTAAACCGCCAGTTTTTGACAAAGAACCGGTGGAGAAAATTACGAAAGAAGATAATAATAAAAAAATTGCAACAAAAAATTGTTACAACACTGTTGGAAATTGACAAAGTTCCAACCAACGAAGTTCAGTTTCATAATATTCATGCAACAGGTAGAATCTTTCCAATTCATGCCTTGTCTAGAGGTCCTGCTCAAGTAATTGTTGATTTGCATGTGCACTCTGAATTGGGTGGCGAATATATTGATCCATTTGGGGACTTTCTTGAAGATTTTGCAAGTAATAAATCATGGGTTTCACGCCTTACATCGGAAATTGCTCCTCTAATTTTCGAAAATTCCTCTGTGAAGTTTAGATTTGAAAAAATCAACTTGAAGTACAAGATTAATGCAGACAAGAATCGGCGACTTCTACTGTATAAACTCGAGGACGAGTTTCTTCAAGCCGGAGAGAATGATGCAGATCAGATTTTGGAAAACTAGCAGTTTATTAGAATTTAGTTTACTATTTCAATTTTAATATTTTGTTAGGAGATTACTAGTATGGAGTTATTTAGTTTCTTAATTTTAGGTTGATTTAGTTTCCTATTTTATGTTTTCATGTTTTACAAGAATTAGGGTTGCTAGTATTTTATTTCTTTTTTAGTTTTAGGGTTGTTGCTAGTATAAATAATTGATGTAAGCCTTAGGGCAAGAGAGTTGTTTATGATTATTAATGAAAATTTGAGAGTTTTCTCAATATTGTTTGTTCAAGAAGGAGTACCTCTAGTTCAGACAAAATTCGTGATTGTCCTTGTTGCGCGTTCTTATTTCAACACGCCTCAGTTGTTTATGATACGCTGCTGTAACGAAATTGAGTATCCTACTAATTCAAGATTTCATTCATTCCGTCAGGATCAACTGAACCAATTGCTATTGCAGCTTCTGGATCAAGTAGAAGCTACAGAACTCACTCTAACCCAACTGGAACTAAAAGGGGTCTTGGCTTGAATGTTCCCTGCATCCCCAATCGGATGTGGAATGGCTAATACCCGGTCCGCCAATTGACTCGGGGTGTGGACCGATGCGGATTGGGACGGAGGCCAAAGCCCAGGATCCTTACTATTTCTGGACCTGGTAAGTTTCCCTGTGTTGAGTCAAATTAAGCCTTAGGCTCCACTCTTGGTGGTGCCCTTCCGTCACTTCCTTTAAGTTTCAGCCTTGCGACCATACTTCCCTCGGAATCCAAAAACTTTGATTTCTCATAAGGTGCCAGCAGAGTCTTAAAAGTCTAATTTTATCTTTTCTCTATCGAATTTGAATATCAGAATAGTAGATAGAGTCATTATTCAATGCGTCAGGTCCACTTTACTTTTTTTGTTTGTTGATTCGAATTAGCAATTTCTTAAAGGCGTATGTATCGGTATGGCAAAAGCTCTAATTATTTTGAACCAAAGCAGTAAGGCTTGATTTTGTATTTCTTGGACTAGAAAAATAAGAATATATTTAATTCAAAATGTTCTATTCACAAAAAAAGCTTATTCGCGACTCTTAACTTTTTAGTTGCTTTTTGTTGTATGACAGTTGCGATCTAGCAGATGATGTGACATTGCATTTTTTTTTACATGATTGTAGTGCATGTGTTGCTTCTTTAAAATTTATCCACTAAGTATAATGGAAATAATTGTACTAATGCCACACATCTCCATCTCATGCAGACATAAAATTAACCACCCTAAATCGGCAAATGACATAAACAAGCATAATGTTTATTATGTTCTTCTGCAATACTAGACAGTAAAAGAAGACAAAATTAAAGACAACTAACAAAAGCAAAGAATGAATGGCTAATAATGCGAAATTCACAAATTTGATTCTCGATTCACATTTGGACTCTAGACCCTGAGTCAGAACAACAATTGTGATGTCACACGTACTATAAATCCCTGCACGTAATTTGAATACCTTTAGCACACTCACTTTACCATGCAAAGTTGTAGTCGATGTCAAATCAAAGCGCCCGGTAACAAGATCCTTCAAAAAATGGTGATTCAATACCAGCTTATCAGAAGTAACACTTGCATATATAAGTTCTTATGTTGAGTTTTCCGCGTGCAGGGACTAGTTCAGGTCCAATCGGAACTTCTGCTTTACATTAATTTTTTCCATGGTAACTAATATAAGCTATCGTGTTCTTGAATTTCAAGCTTCCATGATTGGGGTTGCTAATAGTAATCACCATGCCTAATGTAACGTTTAGGCTATATTTTGGAAAGATTCGGAGTTTAATATTGTTTTCAAGGCTTGCTGGGTGAGGGGTGACATGAGGTTCTTTAGGCTTTAACTGTTAGGATTCCAACAACGCACCACACGCAACCGAAGCAGTAAAACAAGAGAAAACACGACACACAATATACGTGGTTCGGCCAAATCGGACCTACATCCACGGGGAGGGGGGTTTCACTATAATCCGGAGAAAATCCGTGTTCTTGTGTTACACACTCACACTCAAATCCACAATAATGAAATCATCACCAGTTCTCTCGTGTATCTCTCTCTCCGGGAGAGCCACAACCGGCTCCCCCTATCACACCCTCTGCCTCTCTCTTTTACATTGTGCTACCACACACCATAACCTAGGCATCACAGAGTATTTATAGAGTTACACAGAAAAACCCTAATCCATTCCCTCTGGGCCTAAGCCCAACTGGCCCACACGGGGTGGAATCCCAACATTAACATGGCAAAATACAGGATCAAGGCAATTATTATGAAGATGATCAACAAAATCAATGTCACACCACAACAAATTTTTAGACGTTTGTGATTATTTTTGCCTCCGCTCAAAGTTGCTAGTTTTTGGACTGGGCAAGTTGATAAAATTGCAATTAAAACAAAAAAACGTTGGGCATAAACTACGTGATGATGTATGCAGGGAAATGAATAAGTTTGGTTTTCGCCTTCCTGAGTACGCGTAAGGAACAGCTCTATTAGTCTCGCACTATCTAACGAAAAATCTGAAAGTTCTGCAGAAATTATATGGGTTTATCAGAAGGTTTTTAGAAAAATAAATAAAAATTAGAAAAGAATGGGAGGATTCCTGTTCTTTTATTAACCAACGTCTCCTATGAACTAGAGTAACTGATATGTGGTGTAATACATAATTAAATCACTATGGTCAAGTTAATAAAACTTCATAGTTGAAACAGACCATATGTAGGCAATTAACTTCATATATAGGCGAGTGGTGTCTAGCTCATGGATGCCCACTGCATCCCAGGATCGAGTCTCATCCCCCCTCCTTCCATGTAATAGATTAAGAATGACAAATAACAAAAAAAAAAACTTCATACTCAATTTTCAGCCTAATAGTAACATATCACCACCCATTAGATGATCAAACCTTCGACCACTGGAGGGTTCACCCAGTCATTATTTTCGGGTCCAAAATTAATCGAGTTTCCCAAACTGGCATGGACATCCGGTTATTTGAAGAAAAAAAAATAACATGAGCAGCAACGTCAAACTATTGATTTAATGCAATTAAAGTGATAGATCTCATTAGTTTCTACAGATAATTAGTGTTCCGACTATAAGAACAACAACACATTCATCATTTTCAAAGTAGTTTGTGTTTCTTTCTGCTATGAATATATACCTACACATAATACTGATTTATCTCACGGACCACAAGTACTCTGTTATGCCCCCTTCATATATGCTGATGTCGATCACGATGTGTAAGCGGAGTATTTGGCCCCTGCACTCTTGAACTTTTTTATAAAACTAGTGGGACCTCACGTGCGTTGCACGTGGTTTTTTTGCTCAAACATAGTCCATGTTCGTGTTCTGTATTAAATATTACCGAAGGTGAATGGCACATATAAATGACACATGGTTACGGGATTCTAGTATGATTCAGAATCATTGTACGGATTTGTTACCTTCTTTTGATCTCATACGTGGGTTACTTTTATGAAGAAGAGATATCTAATAGCCAGTTTGGAAAGTAGCCTAAACAACATCACAACATAGGGAAAGGAAGAAATGAGATACTGGTTTTATGTTGATGGAGCCCATACAAGAATATTGGGTTTCACAAAGCTGTATTTTAGGTGTAATAGAATTACAAAAAAAATACTAACTGACCATTAACCTGGTGTCCTTTCCTTAAGCCTACCGAGCAGCCGGCGAACCACTCAATAGAATGGCAAAATAACTTGTTAATTTTTTAGCCTTTTTCTTGGTCCTATTGAAAATTATATTATTTACTTACTTTAATTTGAGCATTATACATGACACATGCACTCTAACTTGGAGGCAGACGGTCAGAGTCTCGGGAATCGTGATTAATTCTATCAAGAACCTGGCGTGCATTCTATAATGCAAGCAACAACCGTATGCAATATCAACAGCGATATGCAAAATCAACAGCCATATGCATCAGATATATGTCTACTTGCCAAGGCAAAATAGAATTCCAAGTCCTTTCTTGTTAACATAACCTTAGTGTCTCTCTTCTGTTTCTTTGTATGTGTCTTTGAAAAGAGCACTTTATACATTATCTATAGGTAGCTGCCTATGATACTGAGCAAAGAGTCTAAAATGCAAGCAAGATAAGTTAGTTTTGGATACATCCAAACCCCAAAGTTCTATATTGGTGTTGAATACCATGATAACAAGTTATATCACTATTATTCTATGAGGCTCGACGATTGGAGGTAGGAGAGCGACAAAACATAAATAAGAATAAACTATGAAATAAGCCCAAGGAAAAATCAGTCCTCACAAGCTTTTATCTCAGGGAAATTTCCGTGGTCATGGGGCACCGTGACGTGGTGCCTCAACGCCTTTACCCACTACACATTTTTGTGGAGCCTAGTTCTAAGTTTATGGACCCTACGAAAATGTATTGTGGAAAAGGATGGTGTACCATATGCCGACCCTTGTTTCGGCTCTCGGCTCTTGGAGTCTCTCCCAGTTACAAAATCTAATAGACTGATATATCGTTGATTTCCCAAATCTGATTATTCGTTTGTTGTTGTTGACTATGTTTGTCTGATTTGTGCACACCAATTCATCCAAAGTAATTTGTAATTCCATTAGAGAACATATTGTGCTCATCTAATCCTCCTTTTCTTATGTTGACATGTCTGTTCTATCAATCGTGTTAGGGAAATGTTATCGCTTTAGAAGTCAGATTAACTTATCGCTTTAGAAGTCAGATTAACTTGTTCACATGTGGCTTTTACATGTAAACGAGGACTCGGGGAATGGTGAGTAATTCTGTCAAACAACTTGTGTGCGGTACTATGAACTTTTGGGGGGAGAAACTATATATATACTCCTTGTTGTGCCGAAACCCGAAGTAGAGAATATAAACACAAGCAACAAGAAAACAAGAGACAAAGATTTACGTGGTTCCCCCCCAAGCACGAAGCTCTAGAGGTACGTCCACGGGGAAAGAGCAAGAGGATTCACTAACAATGGGGAGAAATACACAGAGCCGGCTATACCCGTAACTCTCACTTGAAGCATCCACACAATATCTAGGGACAAATCTCTGAGGCGCGACCTACAGAGCATCAAACGTCTCACACACACGAAAGAGACACACACAAACCCTAGATATCTCAAATCCCAACTCAAGACCAAACCCTAGGAGGCCACAAGGCTCCTATTTATAAGAAAGTACAAAAAATTAGGTCAAAACCTCTTTAAAAACGCGCAGCCGCACACATTCGCGTAACGGTGGTCCGGACGGGGCTTCGGTGGTCCGGACTACCGACGGTGGTCCGGACGGGGATTTCGGTGGTCCGGACTACCGAGTCAGAATGTCCGAAAACGTCCCAAAATCCACTGGTCCGGACGGGGCTTTCCTTGGTCCGGACCATAGGTCCAGAAAACGACTCTTATCACCAAATTTTGCACCTTTCTTCGACCGTCTTGAATTCAAGGCATATCTCCAACAATCTCCACCTTGACTTGAATTCCCTTCCAAGCCAACAACATAGTGCAATCCTCTCAACACTCGCTCTTCCCCACAACGCCCCTCTCGGGGCAGCCCCACACGGGGCTCACATCAATGGCACCAACAAACAAGGTGCAAGCACCTCTGCTTGACCTTGTTTCCACTACTGAGTAATCTCAGCCACACGTGCCTCCACAAGCTCCACCTTGAGCTTAACATCGCAACTCCCCTCACAGAGTCAATCACCAACGAGCGACCATCTTCCACCAAATGTCGACCACATGCATCCATTACTGATGCCAAAGAAGATGTGCTCAAACTCCACCCGGAGTTAACCGACTCTACCGTGAGCCATGTATGCCCTCTTGCATACTCCCAATAGTTGAACACGAATTCCTCTCACGGATGAAGACCCCAACGATGGAGCACCCACAATCGTACTACCATCAAGCACATAGAGGTTACCCAATTTCTGACCCTTCACAAAAACCCGAGCACCCAACGACGCACTCAAGATTCCACCTTCAGCAGTGTACTTCCAACCCACGGAGTCGAGAGCGCCCAAAGAGACAAGGTTCCTCCTCAAATCTGGTACATGCCGAACACCAAGCAATGTCCTCACAATCCCATCGTACATCCTGACCTTGACTGTTCCAACCCCAACAATTCTACAGGGCATGTTATTCCCCATAAGAACTGTATCACCGTGAACCGCCTCATATGTATCAAACCAATCCCTACGCGGACACATGTGGTAGGAGCATCCAGAGTCAAGAATCCACATGTTTTCATAATAGACATCGACATCGCTTACTGCCAAAGCAATGGCATCCTCAAACCCTTCCGGATCATCTTCGACATAACCAGCAACACCCTTCTCTACAAACTTGTCCTTCACCCTCGGACAATTTTTCACCATGTGCCCGAATTTCTTACAGTAAAAACACTGAATTCCATCCATATATGTGGTTTTAGAGCTAGAAATCCCTCTACTGCCCAAATCCCTCCCACCAGTCTTTCCCCGCACCACCAAAGCTTGATCATCATGAACACTACTCTCACCGGATACCTTTTTCCTCAATTCTTTAGAATACAAACTAGACTTTACGTCCTCCATGGAAATTGTATCCCTCCCATATAACATAGTAGTCACAAAGTGTTCATATGATGCAGGTAAAGAACATAACACAATAAGGGCCTGATCTTCATCATCAATTACAACCTCAATATTTTTAAATCCATAATAATTCGGTTCAACTCATCTAAATGGTCTTTAATGGGCGTACCTTCCTTCATACGAAAAGTATAAAGCGTTGCTTCAAGTACAACCGGTTGGTTAGCGACTTCGTCATATAGATGCTCTCCAACTTCAACCAAATACCGGCTGCCGAATCTTCCTCCCCAACCTCGCGAAGCACATCATCGGCTAGACATAATTGTATTGAACTGAGTGCCTTCGCATCAAGATCCTCAAACATACTATCCTGCATATCGGCGGGTTTCTTGACACTCCCAACAAAGCCTTGTTTGTTCCTTGTTGCACCAACAAAGCCTTCATCTTGATACGCCACAAACTGAAAGAAGCGCTTTGCCCATCGAACTTCTCAACTTCAAAGCGAGTCGCCATTGAAAACGACCCCAAATACACAAACGCAGCGGAAAACACAAGCCTCGGTTTGAACCCGGAGCTCTGATACCAATTTGTTGTGCCGAAACCCGAAGTAGAGAATATAAACACAAGCAACAAGAAAACAAGAGACAAAGATTTACGTGGTTCCCCCCCAAGCACGAAGCTCTAGAGGTACGTCCACGGGGAAAGAGCAAGAGGATTCACTAACAATGGGGAGAAATACAAAGAGCCGGCTATACCCGTAACTCTCACTTGAAGCATCCACACAATATCTAGGGACAAATCTCTGAGGCGCGACCTACAGAGCATCAAACGTCTCACACACACGAAAGAGACACACACAAACCCTAGATATATCAAATCCCAACTCAAGACAAAACCCTAGGAGGCCACAAGGCTCCTATTTATAAGAAAGTACAAAAAATTAGGTCAAAACCTCTTTAAAAACGCGCAGCCGCACACATTCGCGTAACGGTGGTCCAGACGGGGCTTCGGTGGTCCGGACTACCGACGGTGGTCCGGACGGGGATTTCGGTGGTCCGGACTACCGAGTCAGAATGTCCGAAAACGTCCCAAAATCCACTGGTCCGGACGGGGCTTTCCTTGGTCCGGACCATAGGTCCAGAAAACGACTCTTATCACCAAATTTTGCACCTTTCTTCGACCGTCTTGAATTCAAGGCATATCTCCAACACTCCTAAGACAGGCATGGTGGGGAAAACATGGTTATTCCAACCCACAGAAATCGTGTGGACTTCTATCAGACAACTGGCCGGCATTTATATAATTGCAAGTTCCAACCCCCCAAAATGGTGAATAGTTCTATCAAAAAACAGTGTGCATTAAATTGCATCGGCCAATTGGTGTGAACCTGATTTGTTGATCAAGATGAGAAGAGAGAGGATGGGAGAAATTGGACTTACTGTCTAAATATGTTGGCAGAAGTAATGTTGGAAGTCTTGGATACCAGGCTCGTGTTCACGAATGCAGAGAAGATGATGGGAGGATGATTTGAAGGATAGAGAAGAAGATGGAAGGAGACGAATGCAGAGAAGATGATGAGAGGATGATTTGAAGGACAGAGAAATGGAGGAGTTTTTAGGCGTTACAGCGGTTGAGCGTTAGGACGTCATTTTGTACGTAGGCGGTGTTTGGGTAGGGATGTGATGTTTGGGTATTTTCGAAAGGGTGGATCACGTGATATTTGGTGGAGGCTGTGGATTGTATATTAGGGGAAGTAGGAAGGGTATTTTGGGAAATAAAATGTAGACAAACGCTCACTCTTTTAATAGAAGTATAGATAGATTACTGAAGTCCTTGCAAACAGTCATTTTCTGTTGCAAAGAAGTAAAAAGAACCAAACAATTGTGCCCAAGCACTAGAAATCATAAATTAGACTTAACAAACTAGGGGCTCGCAAGACTAATTTTATGCATATATACCTAAATATGAGATTCGTACCCACCTCGGTTGGATCACTTCACAAATGCATACCCAAATATGCACAAACAACAAGACAAAATATAGGGCCCTCCCTTCTTTCAAAACCGTAAAGTTTCTTTCCGGATATGACAAGAAGACCATGGTAGGTCATCAAAAATTTTACGGGACGCCCAAACACAACCTAAACTTTCACTTTGAAGATATTATTACATTTATGTTGCTGCAAAAATGTACTAGTTCGGTTCAAGTTAACAGCGTGAGTACCCAAGTTGAATTACACCAGCAAGCCTGCTCCAAGTTACCACTAGTTGATAAGCGGAATTACAAAACATCATATTTTCCCCGAAACAGTAATTTCAACACTTTATAAACGTAATAATGGAACCGAAATGCCTTAACTAGCAGCCCCCAGGGATGTCTATCCAACATTATTCTTGAGTGATAAACAGCTAGCTGGGTCCGATCCACCCGAAAACATGGTAAAACTTCACATCGCTATT
The DNA here is from genome assembly GCA_016920895.1 of Vaccinium myrtillus. Taxonomy (NCBI): domain Eukaryota; kingdom Viridiplantae; phylum Streptophyta; class Magnoliopsida; order Ericales; family Ericaceae; genus Vaccinium; species Vaccinium myrtillus. The sequence goes on from CM029273.1 coordinate 10,812,783, forward strand.
GGGAACCATGTTTTCTGTCTATGCCTTTGCATTCTTGACATCCACCAGCAATACAATGTTTGGTCTTAACATTTAGCTTTCTTCATAAAAGAAATTGTACTGGGTCTAGTTCTACTAGAACTCGAAACGAATTAAAACCTCATGAGAAGATGTAAAAGAATATAAGGCTACGGGAACTTGCTTACATGCCTATTTTCACTAGATGAAAGACGTTACATGCATGCCTGGGAAATTTTATTCAAGAACAAGAACAAAAATTTAGGCTTTTGTTTGATAACACTGATCAACTAAATAAATCAGATTATCAATAACTCAAACATGAACTTGTCATTCACGTAAGTTCCAGTCTAAAGGATGAAAAGACTTTCCGAAAGTTGTTATTCGCATTATGTATTCATAACAAAACTGTTGCAAAGATGTGTAGGGTGCATAACTTACATTATAAAGAATGCATAATGTCATTACTCAAACTAAATTCACCACATTGGACGTGTTTGACAGAGTTCAAGAAGTGTTGTTGAAGTGCCAAATCAAGCCTTGGTAAGTTTTCTCATACTATGATTTGACACGTTGATAAGTATTTGAGTGTTCGTGTCCGTGGAAGTGTCTATCTTCTTAGCTTACTTACGGCCTTATTCCTGCTACAAAGGTTTTGTTAGCCACTGTTGCTACAAAAGATCTGACTCATTTTTATCAAAATATTATCCACTTTCAGCACTTAATGTAGTTTGCAGCAATAATATTTTTTACCAGTCACAGAAAATTGACCTGCGGTTTTGAATCACCAATCTACAAGTTTGATTTTTCAAACCCCAATTAAAAATGAAGTAACCAACTTTCCGCTTAGCCCCAAAACTTGGTAAAGTACTTGACACTGCTTTTTGCTTATGTATTAATAAAAGTTGTTAAGTCAATTTTAACCTCCACCTTTCCAGAATCCACTTTTTATGCAGGTGGAATAGTTGTTTCACATCGACTTGCACCTTGCTCTAGGCTATAGGGTGTAAGTAACCAAGTGAACCTTATTTTTAATGAAAAGAAACAAGAGCTAACTTTTGTATCTATTAAAGGAAAACACAAGAAACATACACCACCATCTATTACCATCTTCTCCAAAATAACCTCGCAAAAGAGAGAGAAAAAGAAATATCTAGAACTAAGAAGGTCGTTCACTAGAATGCCATTTTCAGTCAAATCAAGAGTCCAAGAAAACCTCGATGTATCAGAATATCAAATATTCCTAAACAAGAAATATGCAATGATGCCTCTTCTAGCCTAACTACATAAAGCATGACAACAACTAGCATGCAGTAGTCACGTTGTAACCTTCGATGGATTTGAGATAAAAATTGGCTCATTAGGCTTCATGAGGTAAGCTGGACAGTGGACACCATCACTTCACAATAGCTCCACCAAGGCCAATAATTACATATTGCAACAATGATTTCTTTACTGCATGAACTTGTAACATACTCTGAAACTGTATTCGAAATTAAAAGACTTGACAAATACTCAGCAGACGATAAAAGAAGTTAGAAGCCTGCAAAAAATAACAGTATGTGATTCATTAAAAATCCATTAACAAAATATCCTCATCCCAAACCTAACATGAGTAAGACACCATTAGCATATTTGCCACATGCATAGTTTTCGAGTAACAAGAAATGAAACAATATTCTACTCCAACAATTAAACACCTTGAAAAAAATGGAGCAAGAATTTTGACAAAAAAGATACTAACCAATCTAGAAATTGCAAAGTTCTACCATGTGTAAATTTACATTGGACACCATTAGATGCCCTTATAACTAGGGGTGAGCAAAAATCCGATCCGACCCGCTAACCCGATCCGACCCGATGGATTTCGGTCGGGTTTAGAGTGTGATCGGGTCGGTTCGGGTTAAAAAATAAATGACCCGATGTAATCGGGTCGGGTTACGGGCCTGAGATTTATAATTTCGGGTGACCCGACCCGACTCGACAGTATATATATCCCCAAAAAATACCCCTGCCCTCACAATTCCCATCCAAACTTCAGAACTTCAGATTCATTTCTCCACCGTCTCTCTCTCTCTCTCTCTCTCTCTCTCTCTCTCTCTCTCTCTCTCTCTCTCTCTCTCTCTCTCTCTCATCCGACCACCCACCACGCATCACCAATCACCGCCTTCCACCACCACTCGCCGTCCACCACCACTCACCGTCCACCGGCGTCTAAAAATCTCAGATCTCTCTCTCACACGCACAATCAGATGACGGTGAGGATGACGAGACAGAGACGATACAGGTGAGTCGGTGACCGTGAGGATCAGTCGCCGTTCTCCTCCGGGCTCCAGCCCTCCACCACGTTCAGATCTGTACTCCTGCCTCTCTCTCTTTCTCTCTGTATATTGTTTGTAATTTGTATATTTGCTTTCGATCTGTTTTTATAAAATGTTCGATCTGCTTGTAAACATTGATTTCGATCTGTGTATTTGAACTTTGAAGATGGGTTTTTTCATATGGAACTCATTAGGTTCTCCCCAGTCCCCTGAATCTCTTCACGTTGTGGGTTTTTTTTTTTTTTTTCTTGGATCTGAAATTGACTGGAACATATAACCCGTCCAACCCAACCGAAACCCGATCGGCCCGATCCGATCGGTTTCTAGTTTTGTTCGGTTCGGTTCCGGGTTGTGTTTTCACAGCCCGATCAAACCTGACCCAACCCGAACCCAACGGAAACCCGACCAACCTGACCCGTGCTCACCCCTACTTATAACTCGTAGATCTAGCAACTATGCAATATAATTGAAGAATTGTTAATTATTTACTTCGTTCATCTGTTCTTTTGTACTTTTCCTTTTTACTTTGGGTAGAGAATACGAGGACTGGGATAGCTTATATAGCATCAAACAACAAGATAGCATATGCAATTGTAAACCCTAAAAATTATTTATCATCATAAAAAACTAGAAAACCATTTGAATTTTCATGGCAATATAAAATCAGTAACATGCCACAACATATTTTTGAATGCTATGACACATGAAGTTGTTGATTGGTGATTGATTCTAACATCAAATTTTGGAAAATGGGATGAAAGTACCTTAATTAGAAGCTACTCCCTCCGTCCCATTTTAAATCCTCCCTACGTATATATCCGTTACATTTTCAAACGTCTATATCTTTTTATTGGTAATTAAGGTTTCTAAAGTTTTTAAAATTTTGTCTAATAAAACTAATTGAAATCTATCAAATAAGATTCATATTGCATATAAAATATATTATAGAATGAAAACTATAAGAGTTTTAAAAAAACACGCATAACCATAGGTAGCATTTAAATTGGGACGGAGGGAGTACTAGATATATGCATTCAAAATTACCATCACTCCTTATAGACTCATCTACCTTTTTGTCATCGGTCAAAGGGCTCTCTTTGATCCTAAGAAGCATCTGCCTAACAAATGATACAGGATTTTCAAAGACATGGACCAGGTCAAGACCTCCTCCACATGCAGTTACCTTCCAGGCTTCCCACTCATTCTGTAAATCCTCCTCCATTAAGGGTGGGTGGGGGCGTTATTTTCTGGGGTGATGCATATGTATCGGGTTTGACCCACCTAAAAACCCGGTTTGCCTTCGATTGCCTTTACGACTAATGTTTTTAGTGTGTATGCCGTCCGTTTACTTGATGGCCACTTGCAGAATAACATCACCTTGGTGTTGGTCTTCATCTTCAGTTCTTTTCCTTATAAGTCCCAAAAGACAAGAAGCCCATTGTAAGAATATGTTCTATGATTGAGCTTCTAGTGACCCTTTTCATGTTGTATAACAAGTACAAACTTCCTCCAGTTTTTTGCGCACTGCATAAAAGCACTCAGTCAATCATATTAAAGAAACTGTAATTTTTTTCCTCCTGGTAAAGGGAGGGAGAGGCAAAAAGAAAAACTTCAAGAAAGGAAACCACCTAACCTCACATACTTCAGATGTCTCTCGTTATTTCACTTTTGAAGTCAAAATTTTGCTTTTATAGTGCATGTTCGTGTATAGGTTTTCAACATTAGTGCATGTTCTGATCCTCCATACTCTTATCTCTTAATTCATCAATAAGGTTAGAACTTAGAAGCAATAAACTAGACATCATATGTATATATAGTTATTGATTCCATGATGGATTGGGCGGTTGTCACCATATTTCATTACTTCGGATATATTTCAGGTTTTGGGATTTAGTAGACACGTGTATGTTGACAAAGAGTGTAGTTGGACTATTCTCATAGCAGGTTTTGTATGTTACCAAAACTACAAATTTGGAATGAAACCCAAATAACGGTGATAGGGTGGTTTCTTATTTCTCTAACAAGAAAAAGATATAAAATTGTTAAATTTATGGTATGGTTGATTTCATAATCATTTGTGGTTTGAATTTATAAAACTTCTTTATACATGTGTTTCCACTTTTATGACAAAGGAAAGCGTCAAATACAAGGAAATGATATCACAATCTTCCAAAGGCTCAAAAATTCATCTTTAATTTGTTTCCCTCTATCCCACTCTATGTCTCCCCATTGATTTCGTTCCAATAAGCTACTTTGGTTGTGCGATGCCTCGCTCCTGCCCATCGGCCACTCATGCAACCTCGTTTTGCTCTTGTTTAGACGTTCTAGATCTCATTGGCGTCGGTCATTCCTTGGGTTTCCAATTTGGGTCACCCAACGTCTTAGGCTCTGCCATCTATACCTGATCGGTCCAACCCTTTTCTGGCCAGCCCCCTTTTCCGCCTTAATGGGTCGTTTAGTGTTCTAATCCGCCACCATACCCATTTGGTACTGCCGTGCTCCAATCCTTGGGCTTGTTATTTCCCGATCAACACATATCCTCCGGCCCATACCTCTGTCATGTCGAGTTTAGATCTACATTTTTAATCTTCCACATTCAACAATTACGCCTCCGGCCCGTACCTCTGCCGCCATTGCCTTCTGCGTACGCTCGGTCATCCCATTTTCTAACCCCATGGGTGTGGTTTTCATAAATGCAAAAAGGTTTTCGTTAACCAGTTTCTTCCCCTTCCTTAGCCGAGCTTGCAGTTTGCATTTGTTTCTTTTCTGTTTTATAGGTTTGAGCAGCGGATGGGAATAAGGTCAAAGTTGTGTTTGTTTTAGCAACAGATGGGAATAAGGTAAATCAATGTTGTGTTCATGGAATTTATGCCCTTTTTGGGGGTGGCTGCGGGACTTCAAGTGGCGGAGATGGTGGGTCCTTGATTGAGGCAGCTCTGTATTGTTTCATTGTTGTTTGTTTATGTTGCTTGTTGGTGGTGCTTGCCTTGCTTTTGTTCACTGTGCTCTGTTGTGTAGGCTAGATGGCGTTGCAGGTCTCCCTGCATTCTGATTGGTTGCAACATTTAGGTCTACTGTATTGGCATTGTTCAGTGATTAATAAAATTTTCTCTTTGGCATTGTTCAGTGATTAATAAAATTTTCTCTTTATTCTCCAAATATATATATAGACGAACTCTCTAATCCGGGATGCACCTTCCCGATTTTTTTTTAATGATCTGAACCGTCCAATGTGTTTAAAATGTGTTTTTAAGGTTTCCCGCGAGAAATCGTCGAAATAAAATACCGGGAAGGGCTTAAAAACACATTTTATTTTCATCAAAAACTAAAAATGTATAGTTTTTATGGTGTGTGTGTGTGGATGTTAATATCACTATATTTTTTTTTTATTCGATCAACTTTAACATTCATAGTGGGGACCCTTAAAAACATTTTAAAACATTGGCCTAATGAAAATATATCGGATCATGCAAAAACACATTTTAAAAGCTTCAAATCACCCAACTGGAGAGTATATATCTTTTGTGTGTGTGTGTGTGTGTGTGTGTGTGTGTGTGTGTGTGTGTGTAATATCACTATTTTATTTGATCAACTGTAACATCACATTGATCAAATAAATAAATAAGATACTGAATATTCAATCATGAATAAGAACCAAAATGTGATAGAACTCTTTTATTCGATCAACTTTAACATCAAACTAGCTAACCTAGCGAGATTTGGAAAGGAGGAAGATGAGCACCTTTCTCCAATTTGAGTCTGAAGATTAAAGAGCTTCACAAGGAAAAAAAAAAAAAAAAAAAACCACATATACACAGCTCATTTTGAGTTGGTTGCTGTGAAACAAAAAACTAGGCCTAATGAAAATATATCTAATATATTTGAAGTTGTGGTATTGAGACACGAGAAGAGATCGCGATGTAGTATTATCAAAAGTATCTACTATAGCATGTATTCTGGAAGAATGTGTGGTTACGATTCTTGAATTTCTATCTTATGGCCACCGAAGGAGACATGTTATCTCGGTCCGGACACCTGAGTTATAGAAAAAAACATAGACAAAATATTATCAATATTGATAAACAGCCATACAGGCAACTTGGTGTGTACGTTTTTCTTATTCTAATTATTTCATATTTAACTTTTTTGGAATTAGTGAAATCTTTCTTTGCTTTTAAAAGAAAAAGCTTGGTGAGTTATACGATGAGGGACATTGCAAGATAAACTACTCCTAAGTACTTTTATTGACTTTTTTCATGCTACAGCTTGTGAGAAGGAATAAATTTCATTTGGGTAATGAAAAGATTACAAATGTCAACCTATCTGTTTATTTGGCGGGCCTTTTGATGACATATACATAGCCCCATGTTATATGCTGTAATATTACAAAATTAATAATGATCATGAAATAAATAACATTGTTTATGAAATTAATAACCCACAGAATTTTATCTTTCACACTTACTAAATATAGAGACAGCTCTAGGATTTCGGTTCAGTGGTAAGAAAATATTACATGCATAAAATTCATATAATACAAATCTCGACATGTAATAAAGTTTTTTGGTTGGCTAAAAATTTATTGAGTGTGATTTATTTATTTTGTGAACTAATACTCATTTACATTGGCCAAGAATAAATGACTCAATGTAGATAATAACAAAGAAAATCTAGAAAATTACGAAATTTTAATTTAATGCATTTTTTGAACTGAGGAAGTTTTCTTGAGCCCTTCCAAGTACTAGGAAAGCCGTCCATGCTGAATTATATATCCTATATTTATCACAGAGGATTATATCCAACATACATATAGTTCAGCTCGCGAAATTAGTAATCAGTACCGAAATTACCCATATACGGTTAAATAAAAGGACTTGGTCTAATTATTCAGTACTTTCGGAGCCCAACCAAAGACTATTACGTGCATATGGACCCTATAAGAATGTGTAGTGCTAGAGTTGTTCGGAACACAACGTGGTTATACTCCGAGACTACTGCATAATTAATCACTAATTCGGTGAATCTAATTTTTCCTGACCATGTTCATATGACGGCCTCCAACTAACTCTGAACTAAACAAAGAGTTTAATACAAAAGAATAAGGTGCCCAAAAATCTTGGTAACCAAATCCCATATCTCTGGATAAACATATTTTAGAGAGAGAAGGTAGGAATGGATGCACATGCAGGCTGGGGAAATGGTCAACATTCAATCATTTTTCCAAATTCCAATGATGGCTTGATATATAAGCTGGCTATAAATGAAGGATATACAGATTAGTAGCAGAGTCATGCATGTATCTTTTCGCAGTACAAATACTCTTAATAAAATGTCCTTTAATTTAATTTAATTTTTCAACCCATGATTGAGAAATCGTATACAGATTTATCTGGAAGAACTCCCAATTTCTTACACCACAACCAAATTTGTCAAAGGAGACAGAATCATTAACTTTCCCGAAATGTCTTTGGATTGATATAGCAGTACTTGTGACTTCAAATTAAAAGAGAACTATAAACGGTATTTTTAAGCTAGCTTTTTTACCTCTAGGTCTAGAAAAGAGATGTCTAATTACCAATAAGATAAGTCATTTTTTTTAATTACCACTAAGGTAAGTCACTCTTTTTTGGAGTTTAGGTTTATGGTGCATTTTCATATTATAGGGTTTTTTAGTGGTTTAGACACCTAGAGTAAATTTTAGGCACTTTCTTAGAGTACCCTAGGATTTTAGGCACTTTCATTGTAGGGTAGTGTATAGACCCTAGAGTTTAGGTTTAGGGTGCGATTTTTATTATAGGGTTTAGTGGTTTAGGCACTTTCGATTTTAGGCACTTTCATGGGGTACCCTATGAAGGCATTTTTATACGGATTGGGGAGTTGATGAGAATTTTTGAGTTGGACATCCGATGGTAATTATCACGATGGTAAATGTCCATTTTTTAAATGGACAAATAAAATGGACGAAGACTGCAACTAAAAATGACCTAGTAAATGCAGATCAACATTGTTTAGTGTATAGATTAGCCTCGGGTGTTCGAAAAAGTTTCCCCACATCCTTTTCATTGTAAAATTAAAAAGCCGTGAAACCCAAAACAATTGCTACAAAATAATCCGTATGTAGTCTATAAGGCCCAGACCATTAGTACAATTAGAGATGTGCTCAAGCCTCAATGTAGCGATCTCTTCTACAGACGTTGTGACATAGCAATTTCTTTAAGGCGTAATGTATCAATTAGACAAAAGCTCTAGTTATTTTGAACAAAAGCAGTAAGGCTTGATTTTGTATTGTCAGGGCTAGAGAATAATGACTTAACTTCAAAACGTCTTTTCACAAAAAGAGCGCGCTGTGTTTGGTTGAGAGTTTTGAAAAGAATATTTTGAAAAATATTTTTGAGATAGTGTTTGGATGAATTTTTGGAAAAAATAATAATTAGAGATATGTGTAATAATTGGAGAGAGATAGAGAGAGAAATGAGAATAATGATTGAATATAGGGGTATGAGTAGAGAGAGAAATGTGATTAATGATAGGTGTGGTATAGGTGGGCCAAGGCCAAATGCATTTGCTATTGGTTTTTTATTGGGCTGCAGTCAGGGCTTAAGGGGAGGCTTTTTTGGGGTGTTGTTGCATGTAGGGTCGTGGTGAGCTGGTGGTTGCGGTGGAGGGTCAGTAGGGCAAAAGCGCTCGTCTTTGCTTCTTTTGTGCTTCTATTGTATAATTTGGGGCGATGTTTAGCCCATAGGGTGTGGGCTTTGACCCAATAGGTTTGAGCTTCGGCTCTTGAGGTTCTTTGGTTGGTTCCTTGCCAATCGAGGATTGGGTCTCGGATTTGGCATTGAATCTTTGTATTTGATGTTGTCTCCTTGCTCCTTTTAGTCATTTTAACTTCTTCAATGATTAATAAAAATATTTTTTGCCGTGCAAAAAAAGAAATGTGATTAATGATTGGAGAGATGAGAGGTGGGGAAAGAATCTTTTTGAAAAAAAATTTGGAAATGTAAAGTGAACAAAGTGAGCATTTTGCGGCTTTTAACTTTTTAGCTGCTTGTTTTTGTATGACAGTTGTGATCTAGCAGATGATATGACACTGTCCTTTTGTTGACATAAAAATTATAGTCACTTCACTTTGTTCACTTCACATTTCCAAAAAATTTTCCAAAAAGATTCCTTCCCCATCTCTCATCTCTCCAATCATTAATCATATTTCTCTCTCTACTCATATCCTTTCATCCAATCATTATTTTTATTTTTCTCTCTATCTCTCTCTAATCATTACACATCTCTCTAATTATTACTTTTTCCAAAAACTCATCCAAACACTATCTCAAAAAAAATTCTCAAAAAATTTCTTCTCAAAACTCTCAATCAAACACATTTTTGTTGTAGGACAGTTGTGATCTAGCAGACGATATGACATTGCCTTTTTGTTTACATAAAGATAGTAGTGCATATGTTGTTTCTTCTGCAATAGTAGTGCATGTGTTGTTTCTTTAAAAATTTATCCACAAGTGTAATGGAAATAATTTACTGATGCCACTAAATCAGCAAATGACATAACCAAGCATATGTTTTATTATGTTCTTCTGCAATACTAGACAGTAAAAGAAGACAAAATTAAAGACAACTAACAAAAGCAAAGAATGAATGGCTAATGCAAAAGTCACAATTTGATTCTCGATTCACATTCGGACTCTAGACCCTGAGTCAGAACAACAATTGTGATGTCACACGTACTATAAACTTGTGCATGCAATTTGAATACCTTCAGCACACTCACTTTGCCATGCAAAGTTGCAGTCGATGTCAAATCAAAGCGCCCGGTAACAAGATCCTTCAAAAAATGGTGATTCAATACCAGCTTATCGGCAGTAACACTTGCATAAGTTCTTATGTTGAGTTTTCCACGTGCAGGGACTAATTCAGGTCCAATCGGAACTTCTGCTACATTTTCTCCATGGTAACTAATAAAAGCTTTCGTGTTCTTGAATTTGAAGCTTCCATAATTTGGGTTGCTAATAGTAATCACCATGCCTAATGTAACGTTTAGGCTAAATTTTGGAAAGATTCGGAGTTTAATGTTTTCAAGGCTTGCTGGGTGAGGGGTGACTTGAGGTTCTTTAGGCTTAAACATGGCAAAATACAGGATCAAGGCAATAATTATGAAGATGATCAATAAAATCAATGTCACACCACAACAAATTTTAGACGTTTGTGAAATTTTTTGCCTCCGCTCATAGTTGCTAGTTTTTGGATTGGGGAAGTTGATAAAATTGCAATTGAAACAAAAACGTAGGACATAACCTGCGTAACGATGTATGCAGGGAAATGAATAAGTTTGGTTTTCGCCTTTCTGAGTACGCGTACCCTCAAGGATTCTATGGTCGTTTTTTCATGAACGTGCACTCGTAGTTTAAGAGGTGTTAAGGAACAGCTCGATTAGTCTCGCACTGTCGAACGAAAAATCGGTAAGTTCTAATGCTTAATATGGGGTTATGTGAGGTTTTTTAGAAAACTAAATAAAAATTAGAAAAGAATGGGAGGATTCCTATTCTTTTATAAACCAACGTCTCCTATGCTCTAGAGTAACTGATATGCGGAGTAATACATACATAATTAAAGCACTATGGTCAAGTTAATAAAACTTCATAGTTGTAACAGACCATATATAGGCAATTAACTTCATACTCAATTTTCAATTTTCACCACCCATTAGATGATCAAACCTTCGGGTCACTGGAGGGTTTACCTAGTCGTTAATCTCGGAGCCCAGAATTAATCGAGTTTTCCGAGCTGGCAAGGACATCTGGTTATCAGGAAAAAAAAAATTACATGAGCAGCAGCATCAAACTATTGATTTAATGCAAATAAAGTGATAGATCTAATTACTTTCTACAATAATTAGTTTTTCGCCTAGGAGAGCGGCACCACATTCATCAGTTTCAAAGTAGTTTGTGTTTCTTTCTGCTAAGAATACCTGCACATAATACTGATTTTATCTCATTGACCACAAGTACTCTGTCTTGCACCCTTCATATATGCTCATGTCGATCACAATGTGCAAGCGGAGTGTTTGGCCCCTACACTTTTGAATTTTTTTATAAAATTACTAAGGAGTGGTCCCCGTAAACCAGATCAAATTGGCAATCAAATTGGTAATCCTGCGTGCCCCCTGCGATTAGTCTCTGATTTCTTTTTTTTTTTCCTAGCTTCATATCCTAATCTTATTATTTCTTTGTTTTGTGTGCTAATTATTCATTTCCCTATGTATTGGTTGGATGCATGATGCCCTAGCTTTGTTCGAAAAAATAATCAAATAGTTAAGATCTCATTCTACTTTTGTACTTTTTGGTTTTTGTCTTTATTCAAAAAGAAAATCACATATGTAAGTTTTGCGTCAAACTTGTTAGGTTCCGTTATTCGTCTCAACAAGAAGAATCGAAAAAGTACAAAAATTATAATCGAAACTTTAAAATATGTTTGATATCATTATCTAGTTTTACAGGACCAAAAAAAAAACCCTCTTTTGCATTGAATATGGACCGCCTTTGCTGGATCCGAATAGCCAATTGCATTGCGAGTGGTGAGTACGTTAGGAAGTGAAATAGAAGATGCCCATAGTTTTGTTCGGCCGGCTGGTGCACTGTGTTTGATAAATGACCAGAACCCAACCGAGCCCAAGCACTAGAAATCGTAAATTAGACTTAACAAGAGGCTCGCAAGACTAATTTTATGCATACCCAAATATGCCATTCGTACCCAATCGCTCGGATCACTTCACAACTTAACAATGACTAATTTTGTGCATACTATGCACAAACAAGAAAACAAAATATAAGAGTCCATCAAAAATTTCTTTCCGGATATGACAAGAAAACATGGTAGGCCATCAAAAATTTTGCGGGACGCCCAAACACAACCTGAACTTTCAATTTGAAGATATTATTACATTTAGCGTGAGTACCAAAGTGGAATTACACCAGCAAGCCTACTCTAAGTTACTACTAGTTGATAAGCGGAATTTCCAAATATCATATTTCCCCCGAAACAGTAACTTCAACACTTTAGAAATGTATTAATGGGACCAAAGTGCCTTAACTAGTAGCCCCCAAAGATGTCAATCCAACATTATTCTTGAGTGATGAACTGCTAGCTGAGTCCGATCCACTCGAAAACATGGTAAAACTTCACATCGCCATTAGGACCCATATTTTCTGTCTATGCATGCCTTCGCATTCTTGATGTCCACCTATAGTACAATGTTTGGTCTTAACATTTAGCTTTCTCCATAAAATAAATTGTACTAGGTCAAGTTCCAATGAAACTCGGAACGAATTAAAACCTCATGAGAAAATGTAAAAGAATATCATGAGAAAATGTAAAAGAACATAGGGCTACAGGAACCTGCTTACATGCCTATTTTCACTAAATGAAAGACGTTATATGCCTGGGAAATTTTATTCAAGAACAAGAACAAAAATGTAGCATAACTCTTTTGTTTGATAACACTGATCCATTAAATAAATCAGATTATCAATAACTCAAACATGAACTTGTCATTCACCTAAGAGTTCCATTCTAAAGGATGAAAAGACTTTCGGAAAGTTGTTATTCACATTATGTATTCATAACAAAATTGTTGCAAAGATGCGTAGAGTGCATAACTTATATTATGAAGAATGCAGAACATTGTTACTCAAACTAAATTCACCACATCGGACGTGCTTAACAGAGTTCAAGAAGTGTTGTCCAAGTGCCAACCAAGCCTTGGTAAGTTGTCTGATACTATGATTTGACATTACGTTAAGACACGTTGATAAGTATTCGAGTGTTCGTGTCCATGGAAGTGTCTATCTTCTTAGCTTACTTACGGCCTTATACCTGCTACAAAGGTTTTGTTAGCCACTACCGCTATGAAATATTTGACTCTTTTTTATCAAAACATTATCCACTTTCAGCACTTCATGTAGTTTGCAACAACAATATTTTTTTACTAGTCACAAAAATTGATCCGCAGTTTTGAAGCACCAATTTACAAGTTTGATTTTTCAAATCCCAAATAAAAATGAAGTAACAACTTCCCGCTTTGTTCCAAACTTTCTAAAGTACTTGGCACTACTTTCTGCTTATGTATCAATAAAAGGTGTTAAGTCAATTTTAGTCTGCATCTTTCCAGAATCCACTTTTTATGCAATTGGAATAGTGGTTTCACATCGACTTGCACCTTGCTATAGGTTGCAGGGGTGTAAGCAACCAAGTGAAACTTGTGATGAAAAGAAACAAGAACTAACTTTTGTATCTATTAAAGGAAAACACAAGAAACATACACCACCATCTATTACCATCTTCTCCAAAACAACCTCACAAAAGAGAGAGAAAAAGAAATATCTAGAACTAAGATGATCATTCACTAGAATCCCATTTTCAGTCAAATCAAGAGTCCAAGAAAATCTCGGTGCATCAAAATATCAAATATTCATAAACAAGAAATATGCAGTGACACCTCTTCTAGCCTAACTACATAAAGCATGATAGCAACTAGCATGCAATAGTCATGTTGAAACTAACCTTGGAAGGATTTGAGATAAAAATTGGCTCATTAGGCTGCATGAGGTAAGCTGGACAGTGGACACCATAACTTCACAATAGCTCCACCAATGCCAATAATTACATACTGCAGCAATGATTTCTTTACCGCATGAACTTATAACATACTCTGAAACTGTATTGAAATTAAAAGACTTGACAAATACTCAGCACACGTTGAAAGAAGTTATAAGCCTGCAAAAAATAATAGTATGTGATTCATTAAAAATCCGTTAAGAAAATACCCTCTTCCCAAACCTAACGTGAGTCAGACACCATTAGCATATTTGTCACATGCATAGTTTTCGAGTAACAAGGAATGAAATAATATTCTACTCCAACTATTAAACGCCTTTGGAAAATCATGCAGGAAGAATTTAGACAAAAAAGATACTAACCAATCTTGAAATTGAAAAGTCCTACCATGTGTAAATTTTACATTGGACACCATAGGATGCCCTTGTAACTCGCAGATCTAGCAACTATGGAATGTAAAACCAGGAACTATTAATTACTTCGTTCATCTGTTCTTTCTTTATTTTTCCTTTTTCCTTTGGGTAGAGAATACGAGGATTGGGATACCATAGCATATACAACAAGATAGCATGAGTGGTACTACGATGCGATTGCAAAACCTTAAAATTATTTATCATCATAAGGAACTAGAAAACCATTTGAATCTTCATGGCAATATAAAATCAGTAACATACCAAAACATATAATTCAATGCTACGACACATGAAGTTGTTGATTGGTGATTGATTCTACCATCAAATTTTGGAAAATGGGATGAAAGTACCTTAATTAGAAGCTACTAGATATATGGATTCAAAATTACCATCACTTGTGGACTCATCTACCTTTTTATCATCGGTCAAAGAGTGCTTTTTTATCCTAAGATCGAAGCATTTGTCTAACAAATGATACAGGAATTTCAAGGACATGGACCAGGTCAAGACCTCCTCCACATGCAAGTTACCTTCTAGGCTTCCCACTCATTCTGAAAATCCTCCTCTGGAGTGATGCATATTAATAGGGTCTGGCCCACCTAAAAACCTGGTTTGTCTTCCTATTGCCTTTACGACCAATGTTTTCAAAGTGTATGCCGTCTGTTTACTTGATGGCCACTTGCAAAATAACATCACCTTGGTGTTGGTCTTCATCTTTAGTTCTTTTCCGTAGAAGTCCGAAAAGACAAGGAGCAGCCATTGCAAGAGTATGTTCCATTCTATGATTGAGCTTCCAGTGACCCTTTTCATGTTTTGCATAACAGGTACAAACTTCCTCCAGTGTTTTGCACTGCATAAAAGCACTCAGTCAATCATATTTGAAGAAACTGTATTTCTTTTCCTTCTGGTAAAGGGAGGGCGAGGCAAAAAGGAAAACTTGAAGAAAGGAAACCATTTTGCCTAACATACTTCAGATGTCTCTCGTTATTTCACTTTTGAAGTCAAAATTCATCTTTTATAGTGCTTGTTTGTGTATATATTGTAAGGCTTTCCACGTTAGTGCGTGTTCTGATCCTCCAAACTCTTATCTCGTAATTCATCAATAAGGTTAGAACTTATAAGCAATAAAGTAGACATCATATGTATATAGTTATTGATATCCATGATGGATTGGGCGGTTTTATATAGTTTACACGTGTATGTTGACGAAGAGTGCAGTTGGACTGTTCTCATAGCACGTTTTGTATGTTACCAAAACTACATATTGGGAATGAAACCCAAATAACACTGATAGGGTGGTTCCTTATTTTTCCAAAAAGAAAAAAACATAAAATTGTTAAATTTATTGTATGGTTGATTTCATAATCATTTATGGTTTAAATTTATAAAACTTCTTTTTACACGTGTTTCCACTTTTATGACAAAGGAGAGCGTCAAATACAAGGAAATGATATCAAAATCTTCCAAAGAAGCAAAAAATCAGCTTTTATTTGATTCCCTCTCTCCCACTCTATGTCTCCTCCTATATGACAATTTTTTTTCAAAGTTTCCTAAAGTAGAATTTCAGTTGCACCAATAGGCAGATAGTTAGCTATCACACGATTTCCAAAACCCTCAACGACTGTAACGATTTTAAAGTAAGAAGGCATTTCACCAAAAAAAACCACGTTCGGAACCATCAAGAGTCTAAATGACAATCAAACAGAGTCGCCAAAGATCAATAAAAGAATGACATCTACTGATGCATCTTATAACCCCACAGATAAATCATGACACTAAGTACCACCATGTTTGAACTAAAACACCAAGTGTTTGAGATGTAATACCGGATCATTAGGCTAAATCCTGGAGGGAAGCTGAACAATGGTAAGAGTAACAGCCATAGGAAACTCAATCATTTCTATAGCTCATGAAGTGTCCCATTGAAAGTCTCAAAACCTCATTCTTCATGTCAACGGAGTTGTCATCATGCACAATAGCTTTGTCAATGCAATGTCTTAGTTCCGGAAGTTCTTTAGCATCAATTTCTTCACTGCATGAACTTAGAACATGCTCTGAACCACAATTTAATAGCATGATTTAACAAATACTGGGCACATGAAGAAGGAAGCCTGCAATAGAAAAAATAATGAGATTACGTAAGAAAAACGATGAAAATCTCAGGACACTGACCTTTGTTCTATGATCAACTTATTTAACACAGGTCAAAATCCTAATAGTTATATTTTAAAAGTTTAAAACACAATACAACACTTTATCTTCTAGTAACAAAATAGGTAACTTGATATTAAACAAAGTAATAATAGGAGTAGAAGACAGGTGAAATCATCAATTGTTGAAAGAAGATCATAAAAACTCTTTTACTACGTACTTAATGTTCACCTTCAAAATGAATAGGATTACAAGTTGGGCTACGCATTAAGTGTATCAAATTCACCTTAAATTATTACATTATATCTAAGAAAATGTATCTAGCCAAGAAGTGGGCCTGGAGGTAATACAACAAATGTATGTAAGGTCTTGTCATTTTGTCCCAAGAAAAACAAAGTGTGTGGTTGCATGCCGAATAGCATGATATACATTGATGGGTCCACTTCCGAACATATTAAACTTCTACGACATTTTGTAACTTAACATGTTACCAGAGCACAAGTTAGAAGAGGTCTTGGGTTCATTTTGTCCCAAGAAAAACAAAGTGTGCGGTTGCATGCCGAATAGCATGATATACATTGATGGGTCCATTTCCGAACATATTAAACTTCTACGACATTTTGTAACTTAACATGTTACCAGAGCACAAGTTAGAAGAGGTCTTGGGTTCATTTTGTCCCAAGAAAAACAAAGTGTGCGGTTGCATGCCGAATAGCATGATATACATTGATGGGTCCATTTCCGAACTTATTAAACTTCTACGACATTTTGTAACTTAACATGTTACCAGAGCACAAGTTAGAAGAGGTCTTGGGTTCAAGTCTCTCGGTTTGCATTTGGTCCCAATTGCATTCTGCTTCCCATCGATCTTTGTATTTTGTTTCGCTCTATCTATGAATATCTTCATCTCCACGTGAAAGTCGGGATTACACATGAGGGAGGGTGTTCAATATCATGATATACAAATTGGGGATAGAAAGAGAACATGAAGTCGTAAGCTCCCAAGCAGTGGGAGGAGCCCAGGGCTCTGACCGCATGCTTGTTCAAGAATGAGCCGGTGATTCATAGGACAACTGTCACTGATTATGGACCCAAGCCTGGGTGATCTCGAAGTAACACTATTACTCTTGGAGATAAGCCTAATTTAGTAATAAAAACACAACTTGACTTTCGGGCAACTTGTAACTTACTTCTAGAAACCGCATCTTGAAGAGTATGCAAGCCTGACTCGAGCAATACTCAAATGAGATGCAAGGCTTGTGAAAGTATTGAAATAACTACAGTGTACAACTCTTTTGGGGAAAATAAATATGAACTCACTCGAGCAATTGTCAAAAGATTAATTTATCAGTTGCAGTGAGACATAATTTCTAAGATATGAGAAAACAATACATGATGCTTTCCGCTTGCAACGTCACCATAACATGCCATTTTAGTGGCATGACCAAAAGGACAATATAACTTACCGTACTATAGCACTAAGGCCGTAACGACAACGTAACTCCATCCTAAGCTACAACAAGGGCTTTTTTGGTTTAGATCTACAAGCTTTGAACCAACAATTAAAAGACAACAATTGAGGTAACTTGAAGTTAATTGGCAATTCTCAAATTATTACAAATGCTTCATATCTCGTTCTTTTCCTAAGTTAATCATTCTAGATTTATTTTTATCAACGAAGACCATTTCTTTATGTTAGATTTGTTTAAAGAAGGTTGAAATTCTATAACTCTCGCACTTGGAATCAAAAAACAAAACTACTACTTTAGTAACAAAATGAATAATAATAAAGTTATTCATTGCCACTGACGATGCATGACATCATCAATTGTTGGAAATATACAAAAAGTCTCTTCTTAGCGATTTAAAACAAGTACAAATTATCAATATAACTCTCACAGCTTACCAAAACCCACCAGTATCCTTTCTTCATCCTACAAAATCCATGTGTACGGTTTTTGAAACCAAAACCAAGCCGTGTAAGAGTATGTAAACCAAAAAAAAATTAAGCTTCCTTCAATTTATTTGGGATTGGCTACATAAATACTTTTTTCCCCCTATTTTGCTCTGTCAACTCTTGTTGAAGAAAAACATAGAATTCTTTTCTAGCTAAGCAATCTCGTGCCAACTTAGGTCTCAAATTATGAATTTAACCCAATTGAGAAGGTAAAATGGTGTACACCAATTTCTAGTTGTGAAAGAAACAATTGTCTTGATTAATCCATTTGGAACAACTACCATAAGAGGGAATAAAATCATTTCCATCACAAGATATACGTTACAAACACATGTATATAGTCCGTACAGAGTAGCTACAAACATCTTCAATTTTATTTGATGATTGTTATCGAGAGTCCAAGGGAGACAATAATAATTGATCACCTCCAACATAATAGGTATTAGCACCACAGTAATCGTTCACTATACTTCAACCAGCTACTTTAATCGTTATCAGTGGTGGAGGGAAACAAGTTGAGTAGCAAAACTACAACCTTGTTTTCTCCATAAATATCCCGCATCGGTCACTTGGACACCTCAATCGTATTGCCTCAATCATTCATTTTAAACTACTTCTAACATAATGGTATAACCATATGTTTCATTTTTCTAGTATAGTTGAACTTTGAAGAGCACGTTGATCTCCGATGGTTGCATCCATGGTCGTCGGTCCAGAGAATACATTGCATAGCCAATCTGCAACCATCTTTTTATCCAAAAATTCTCAACGTAGTTGCATCTGTGCAGATGAGCATCATCAAGACATCCCAGCATCACCAATAGTCGCCCCTATCGTATCGTGAACCTTTTTTATCAAAAATATCTTGAACAACTTAGTTCTGAAATAACCTATTAGCGCTCATGTGCGAATCATCTCAGCATTATTTGTAATAATCCTTGGCCCAAAAATATCTCAAGCCCATCTCTTAGATCAACACCATGAATCTCCTATGATGATATAATTAGTATCATTTACACTTCCACTCCAAATAACCGTAAATGGATTCCTACTTGATTAAATTTTTCCCTTCAATCTCACCAATATAATATACAAAATCCTGAATATTCTCACGAGAGTTTTGGATTCAAATCATATCCCCGTATGAGATCATCAAGGCTATTTACTACTATTTGGTGCAAAACAAGTGGGTTTTACTACATCAGACAAGGATCAAAAGCATAATCTACGTGATGGTATTAAAGCTTTTAAGAACACCTATTGAGTCACCCAGCATCGAGTTGATTCCAACATCAAGAAAGTAAGAGAAACGTGAATATTTATGCATGCGTCCCAAAAAAGTCGAAGTTGGAATGTCCTTTGCTTAATATGGTTTCTCCTAATGAGTTGAATGCACTTTAACTTTTGGTTTGATTTTCTCTCTATAACAAGATTATAAAAGTACTTATTTACAAGTTTGCCTTTGCTATATCCACATCTTATCATTTAGATTTTTTCCTATCGCCATAGTTGTATCGAATCCTTATTGTATTGTGTAACTTTGTGTCAATATACGAAGCACGAACATTTCTATGGAGTTCACATGTGGCGTCAAATACTTTTCAGGCACCAGTATTCTCTTGACTCGTGTCGCACACTCAAATGAAAAGTGTTACAGTTTTCTCCAACTTTTTTTGTCTTTAAACGATCTAGAATTTGTTTGGGACACTATATGACACTACAGGCACTCATCAGACACTTTAATGGTGTCAAATGAAGTGGTAGACCCAATGAAATTTAAGTATATTTCATTGATGATAAAGATTAATGTGAATTGTGAAACAGATTATGTTGGAGCACTCTAGTTAATGTGGCAACGATAAGTGCAAACAATGTAGAGTCTTATTTTTTTATCTGTCACTCTATAATAAGATATACGATTATGTTTTAGATATGTGTCCCAACATGTTATATCTTTCAATTTTTGAAAGCTTGTGTTTTAGAGTGTCAGTGTCATGTCACGCATCCATGCCGATGCTGTGCAGTGGAGACTTCTATGTTGGTCTGGACATTTTTTAGGATATCTCTAAATATGAGTATCAAATGAACTTAAAACATTTGAGTTTTGTGTCTATCTATGTTAACATCTAACAAAATTATTAAGAATGGGAGACGTAATGTCTCATGTCTAAGAGGAAATTGCATAAATGCCCAATTACCACAGACATGATTTTTTTTTTGATTTTTTTGTGTTGCTACACTTGATATATCTTTTCCTTTATTTACCTTCACTCCAGCCTTTGACTTGTCTATTCTTCTTCTATGTCTTAGCATAGCTATAGTTATAAAGAGTTGTTACTTCAAGTCCACCTCTCACCCTTGTCTTTCATTTCTCCTTATTTTATTTGTTGCAGAGGGAGGAACATCCAATAGGTCATCTGTTCTTTCTAGATTTACAATATACACAGTTCTTTTATTTTTAAATAGATGTGTTGTTCACAGTTTGACATTAATTAAAGCGTCTTAATTTATTTTTTGGACCCCGTTTCATCCCAAAAGTAACCTACCATATCTATGTTGTATCCCAACCAGTATTGATAAAGGAACAAAAAACAAATATTTTGATACCCCGTTTTTGCTTTAGGGTATCCAATATATATCCACTAGGTTTTAATATCTGCGCAATATTGGATACGCTTACAGAGGCATTTTTGGAGTATCCAAATTCCATGCTAAAAAGCATGAAACGTTCAAAGAAAAAACAAACAAACAAACAAAATAAAAACGAACAATAAGCCTATAATGTCCATTGTCCTCACGATAGATTTCTAGCGCAAGAAGTCACACTTCTAAACACAAAAGTACGTAGCAACATGGCTTTTGGAGACCCAGAGTTGTAGCTTAAGCAGTTACGAGCAGGAGCTTAGGTGCCACTATGTGAGGTCTTAGGTTCAAGTCGATGGAACAACGCTGGCCTACTGTAGTAATCTAACTCTAAATAACATACTAATATCCTATCGTCCGGAAAAAAAAATACATGGCTTTTGGAGAACAAATCAGTGTGGAACTACACTCCAATGTCCAATCCCAAATCGATGGCAATCTAACCATAGCAAGGATTGGATTCATACGTACACTAGATATGATGATTTTCCTTATGTAGTTATTAGAATGAGCAACAACAAATTTAGTTCAATGAACATAGAATATAATCCTATTGAAAACAGAAAGTATGGAGTATAAGGATGGACATTAGCGATACTACCAAATTTGTAGGAAATACGTAATTACCTGAAACAATCAGACCTAGGGATCAGCTGATGTCGATGATTACGCCCGAGCTATTAGAAACCTGAAATTTGAGTTTTACCCATGTAATTGCCGTAGACAATCAAATTGATCGATTAACACATATATTTAGAGACAGATGGATACTACGACGAGAAGACAGTGATATGGAGTAAATTTGTTTCTCTTACGATTCAGACTAACAAAATTGGGTAGGAAAATGAGATCCAGTGACCCATGAAAACTACGGTACAAAAAAATACATAGAACTAGAGTAGGCATATACACACATACAATTGCTCAATCTAAATTAATCGGATCAAACTATTTCAAGGACATCGATTACTAGGGTAGGAGACAAAAGGAGTTAAATCTAAGGTGAAAGAAGTCGCAAACCTTTGGTAAATCACTGAAGCAATAATCGAAGACTGAATGGTCTTTGTTGTCGCTTTCATCGTCGTCTTCTTCTTCATTGTCATCGGTTTTTTCCGAGGAAATCATGATCGAGTTATAGAAAACCGTTTGGAGGCTTTGCTATACCTACACTGTCTCCGAAGTTGTGGATATATATATATATATATATATATATATATATATAGAGAGAGAGAGAGAGAGAGAGAGAGAGAGCGACTGAGGTCTCAAACCACAGCAAAGCTGACTTGTCTACACCTTTTCTTTCTTTTGAAAATGACCTGTCTACACCTGGATTAGTAAATGAAAACATTTTAGGGATTCGGGGGGGTGCTATGCACGCTTTGGCCGTCCAATTGTGTTTTGGACGACCAGGATGCATTCGGAAATTTTAATTTATTTTTTATTTATTTTTACCAGTAAAAAATCAAAGCACATCTAGACCGTCCACACCCATTTTTGAGGTTTAATTTTTCTAATTAACTTAGGAAATAATTTTAAATATGCTCTACAAACATATTGCGGATGACATTAATGTATAATTTTAAATATGTTGTCGTTTTATAATTTATTAACTAGAAAAATTAAAGAAAGAAATCTGGAAAACATTAATGTTTCTCTTCTTTGATTTTACACAAAAGAGGAAAAGAGTTAATTTTCTAATTTACTTAGGAAATAATTTTAAATATGCACTATAAATATATTGTGAATACCGTTGTCATTTTATAATGCATTAACTAGAAAAAGAAAGAAATATGGAAAGCATTAATGTTTCCCTTGTTTAATTTGAAAGAAATCTGGAAAGAATTAATGTTTCCCTTATTTAATTTTATACCAAAGAGGAAAAGAGATAATGGTAAAAAAATAAATTATGGGAGATATTTAATTTTCTAATTAATTTGGAAAGAATTTGAAAACATATAAAACAATAGGTAGAGAGATGTATGGAATGTATGTGGTTTACGAGAAAAATTACTTTCACTTTTCTAATTTTTGTCTCTCTACTTCTCAAGATCTAAATACATGTATAAGTTTCAAATTTCTTCATTCCTTTTTATTGGTGTTATCGTGTAAGTAAATTTAGTACATAATTTTTATTTTTCATATGTACCTCTCTTATATGAAAATCTCTCCTTATTAGTCCTAATTCGAATGATAATTGACTACACTAACTGCATTTAAGTCAGTATAACTAAATCCTTAGTCGATTTTAAAAAAAGAGGTGAAGTGTATTAGGTAACTAAAACAATCAAAGCAAAAAAGAAATAAAACATAGAAGCAACTGAAATTAATGAATTTCCGAGTTGCAGTAGTAGGGGAGTATTGTTCACTCTTCGAGGCTCTCTCAATGCGATTCTCTTCTTATTGTTGTACTGATTTCATTTTGTATCCTTGGTGATGGGACCCGGGGGATACTCACACCCATCGGCAGTCCAATCGTCTTTTGGACGACTTGGATGTGTTTTGAAATAATTATCAAGACAATAATTGTGAAGAAGATCAACAAAATCAAGGTCACACAGCAACAAATTTTTAGACGTTTGTGAAATTTTTTGCCTCCGCTCATAGTTTCTAGTTTTTGGTTGGGGAAGTTGATAAAATTGCAATTAAAACAAAAAAACGTAGGCTATTGATAATGCCAAAACCTTAAATGTTGCTGCCAAAATTTTTTTGTTTCTGCCAAAACTCTTCCCCAAACCCACCTCCATCCGAACCCATCTCTCAAACCCACATCTATCTCTCTCTCTCTCTCTCTCTCTCTCTCTCTCAATTTTAAAATTGCTCGTCTAGAAGAGTTTCAAACTCCGTCCCATTCTACCCTCCCCCTCTCTCAAACCCACATCCATTGTCATCAACAAGGTATGCGAGGAGTTCCTCAACAACGACAGATCTCTCTTTAATTTGACTGGGGTAATTAACAACTAATTAACACATTTTTTAAAATTTTCCCGTAGTCCTAATTTACTTTCTGAATCTTTTCAATTTAGTTTTTAGGACAATTAACCTAGATCGAGTTTGTTGTGTAACAGAGAAGAACAACATTAATTCAGTTTAAATCATGGGTGTTGTCTGAACTTTTTTCTCCACCGTTTGAATTCTTCATTTATGAAGAAATCTGCTCCCGCCTACTACCACCATCTACGCCGTTTCCGGAGAGAGATGGGTTAGGATGGAGGTGGGTTTTGGGGAAGAGATAGATGAGGGGCAATTAAGTTATAAAATGAAAGAAAATGAAAGAGTTTTGGCATAAACAAAAAGGGTTTTGGCATTATCAGTAGCCAAAAATGTAGAACACAACCTATGTAACTATGTGTGCAGGGAAATGAATAAGTTCCATTAACTTCACCCTTTTTAATAAATATAACGACGAGAGGAGATCTTCTATGCAATATACTCCAGAAACAACTTTCATCAACTTCACCCTTTTTTGCCAATGGAACCTACACCTCCAAATTCAAATAATCAATCTAACCCTCCATTCAACTCTTTCGATGTAGAAATTTACGCGCGACATATCATGAATACACAATTTCCCCTCACTCCACCCAGCCAATTCAGTTCAGAGCCATTTAAATTTTTAACTCATCAACCTTCTCAAAATATGGATTCACAAGCTCACAAAAAGCCCAAAAAAAAAAAAAATTAGTGAGGTGCAATCGAAGGTAAGAAATACTAATTGGACAAAAGATGAAGACGAAGCACTATGAGAATAATGAAACCGTTTGACTTATCAATTTATGGGACCCCCTTTTTTAATTTTATTTTTCACAAAATAAAGATTGCTCTTGCTAGCCCATTGAGTGCACACATGCTCTCTAAATTTAACAAGTTCTAGGAATGAAAAATGGACCCCAATTATAGGCTTATGTGTACCCGTTAGGAGTCAACTTATGAACTATTTTTAGGGAGCCCACTATAGATGCCCTTAGGGTAATGTTAGATGCACTAACTAATGTACACTAAATGTGTATGTGGCACTCTCTTAGTGGATGAGTCTATCCATGCATTAATATGGTAGTACCGTGTGTACATTTAGTGTAATAGTTAGTGTACTAATTAGTGCCTCTAGCATTCCTCATACTTATTTATCTCATGGACCACAAGTACGGACCCTTTGTTGGACCCAACCGGCCCATTGCCCATTGCATTGCAAGTGGTGAGTACGTTAGGCCGTGAAATACAAGATGCCCCGGTCCCGCTCTTTTTGATTTGTCCTATGTCAGCCCATCTTTGTATTTCCCTTCCACACAGGCCCTGGCGCGCGTGGAGCGGTTTGCTCTTTGACCTTTTGTACTAAATGAGTTAGTTTTTGACACTTTAATATCTCTTCTCTCTCTTTCTTTGCACGGATGGGATGACACATGCAATTTACAGTAACACAGTTTTCTCTCTCTCTCTCTCTCTCTCTCTCTCTCTCTCTCTCTCTTCTTTTTATTTTTAAAACTTTAAATATTTACAACTTTTAATTTATATATCCGATTTTGAAAAAAAAAAAAATTTTAGACCTACTCGACGACATCTATCAAACAAAACCCATATTGAATATAAAATTATGTGCGGAGAAAAATAATTTTAGGGGTGTGTATTCTTCCATGTTAGAGGGTGTGAATTTCGCATTTGAGAGGTGTGAATTCTTTCATTTTGGGACGTGAATTATATATTTTGGAGAGTGAGTTGTGTAGATAATTTGTGAATTGTGCAATTGAGGGGTGTGAATTCTTTCATTTTAGAGGGTGTGAATTGTTCAAAATTCTTTCATTTTGGAATGTGTGAATTCTGCATTTTAGGGATATGAATTCTCTTATTTTGGTTGTGGATTTTGTATTTTTGTGAGTAACTTGTGACGTGAATTTCGCGTTTCAGGGGTGTGAATTCTGCATTTGACGGGTGTGAATGTTTTTTTTTTTTTTTTTTTTTTTGGGGGGTGTGAATTTTGTATTTTGGAGTGTGAATTGTGACGTGAATTCTACATTTCAGTTATGTGAATTTTTTTCTTTTGGGGTGTGAGTTCTTTTTTCTTTGTGTGAATTATTTAAAAGGGGTACAAAATAACTTTTTTTACATGTACCAAATTTCATATTCATATTGGATCTTATTTGAAATATCTCATTGAGTAGATTTCAAATATATAATTTTTATAGAAGATGAATGTGTGTAACAAAAGTTATTTTATTTTTAAATCGAAAATAAGAGAGAAAGAGAGCAAGCAGCTGCACTCTTCCAATTTATAGAAGATGAATGTGTGTAACATATGTCTTTTATTGCCGAAAAGCCTCCCCTCCCATACTTGGCTTGATGTTGACTGCACATATCCTTTATTATCGCCGAAGCTGTACTCTTCCAATTGACGCGCGTGGAGAGGGCTTAAGCGAAATGTATTTGACATGAGGTGGGCTTGGAAGGGAAGCCCTTGACAAGATAGGACTGGCTAGTAAGAACCCTAGTTTTTTTCGGCCCATTGGTGCACTGTATGTGATAAATGACCTGAGCCCAACCGAGCCCAAGACTAGAATTCGTCACTCATTTGAATATGGAGAACCAGAACAATAACAAACCTCTACTTTTGGATAACCACACTCCCAAAAAAATTGTCTTTTAGAATTCAAAATTCACCTAACATGTTACATGACCAAAAATTAGAGTGTAGATATCAAAATTTGGAGGGTCAAAATCATTTCCCTTTGTTTTTAATCTTTAGTGCACTTCTTCGAAATTGATCCTGTACTTTTGCTTGTAGCTACTCTCATTGGGATGAATTGTAAAAATATTTTTTCTTTAGAAAAAAAAACTAAATAATTCAAATAAGAAAAATCACTCTGCCGCCCTTTCCATCGACTCGTTTTCTATTTTTATTTTTTCAAAAAGATTTGGGCAGGGGTAGTAGGACTTTTGGAGATGAAATTGATACGAAATTAAAAACAAACTTAAAATTGTACAAAGCTAGGCAAGGAACTAAAATAGTAACTCAAGATCAAAGATAAGTACAAGCAACTACTTTCTGTCTACCAACATCACAATTTGATTTTCGAATAGCAGTTGGACTCCAGACTCCGAGTCTGAATAAAAATCGAGATATCACAAGTACTAAAATCCGTCGCTTTGAGTTTAAATATCTTAAGGGCTGTCACTTTACCACGCAACGTAGCCGTTGATGTCAAGTTGAAACTCCCAGCAACAAGATCATTCCAAAAGTTCGAGTTTGTCACCAACTTATCTGCAGTAACATTAGCATAGGTGCTCAAGTCAAGTTTTCCGCGTGCAGGGACACTTTCACTTTCAATTGGAACTTCTGCTATGTTGGTTCCATGGTAATCGATATAAGCCGTTGAATTCTTGTATTTGAAGCTTCCGTAGTTACGGTTGTTGATAGTGATAACCAAGCCTATTGTGGCATTTAGGCTAAAAGGGTAGATTTGGATTTCAATGTTTTCAAGGCTTACTGGGTGGGCTGTGACTTGAGGTTGTTTAGGCTTAAACATGGTAAAATACAGGGTCACGAAAATGACTATGGAGATGATCAAGAAAATGAAGGTTGTAATGCCACAGATCTTCAGGCCTTTTCGGAAACTTGTAGCCCCAGGCATACTCGCGGAATTGTGTATTGCAACAATTGGTAATTAACGATCGAATGGAGGGTTTTCGTTGTTTTGGTGATTTACCAAGTTCATCATTGGATTAAAAAAGGGTTTGCTAATTTAGAAATTTGACAACAAAAAAAAAATGTTTGGAGGTCAATCAAGGTCGACACTTCAGAGACTGCATCGATCAAGGGAAGTGTGGTACTAAAATAAGGTGGAGGGGAAGTAAGGGAGCTGGATTGGGTTGAAAGTGAAAGGTTTAATATTATGGGGCAAAGTAGATCACGTATTTGTTTTGATTATTTTTGTAGGCACCTTGTGTTAAACCTTTAGGCATGGCTAAAATACATGTGTGTGGGTTTACAGTACTCGCTTGTGGACGGTGAATTTATGATCCCAAGGATTAGTCGAAGTAACATGCCATGACATTTGGCTATCCAAAAAATGCGTGCATGTGTGACACAAGTATACACTTGCTAGAACTCAGAATCCCAAATGGTTGGGCCGGTTATTAAGCACCCCTTCAAAGTTCTCAGGCACGGGCGACTCTAGCCTTTGCCCAATGATATCAAGCGATATCGCTGGGTTCAAAAAATACACTAAAAAAATATTTTTATAGACATGAATTAAATAAAAATAAATTAAAGTCTAACTAAATGTTACATGACAAATAAAAAAAGCCTAGCCCAATAAATTTATTGTTTATTCAATTAGAACCCAATATAATATTAGCAAAAGCTCTATACATGTGTATATTTTGCATAGAACTTTTCAGCATAGATATGCAGTATGCTATGTATTTTTGTCATCATTGGATTAAAATCCTGGAGCCGCCCCTATTCTCAGGTGCTATTAACTCCTTTGGAGTCAGTTCATACGGGGCATTGCTCAGACTTTAATTGGGCACCCGCCAAATGAGCGGTGGAATTAGGCTTTCAGGTACGCGTAACTTGACCCGGATAGGGGAGTATACATCGGTCGTGAATATTTCAGCACATGTCATGCATGTTTGGTGGCTGGATTGGGCTCCAAAATAACTTAACCAAGGCCCCCATTCTTGACTTTGGAATTCTTGGACAGCGACACAGAGTGTGAGAGGACTTGGAATGGATTTATTATGGGCCAGTATGACACCGGAGTGTCCCAACGGATCGCTTCAAAATATGTGCAAATTGAAGACAACAAGGTTTAATACGAAATTAAAGTGCAGTCAATATCTTTTTATGAGTTTTTCGACTTATTTTGTGTCTTTTCGTTTCTCTATGTATCTTTTAAGTTTGTAAGGAATATTTATTAGTCTTTCTAGTTTTTAGTAGTCAAAGTCTTTGGTTTATTAAATTTAGAGTCTTGGTAGTTGAAATTTACATTTCCTATGCTTGGAGGGATGTTCCAAGTAATCTATTTAAAACCTATGTGGTGAATGAGTAGAGGGAGAGTGTGTTTTGTGATAGCCTTTGGCTTGTTAAGAAGTTTATCTTCTTGTTCTCGTTTCTGTATCTCTAGGAGGATTCCTTAGAGTGGTGAGCGACCCCTACGCCCTGTATCCCTTTTTAGACACCTCAGGTGGTGATATCTATATCCCGTTGGCGTTTCTATTTGGGTGGTGAGCGACTATCCCCTGTCCTTTTATCCTCTTTTTACTTTTTTTCCATCCTATCTACAAAACCCGGTATCAGTTTGGTATCAGAGCTCCGCTATCCATCATGT
Source organism: Vaccinium myrtillus (assembly GCA_016920895.1). Lineage (NCBI taxonomy): Eukaryota > Viridiplantae > Streptophyta > Magnoliopsida > Ericales > Ericaceae > Vaccinium > Vaccinium myrtillus. The sequence goes on from CM029273.1 coordinate 10,842,205, forward strand.
TGAGTTTTCATTCCATGGCGTTTGAAGATAATGCATTGGAGGGAATTTTTTCGAACAAAGATTCCACAATTTCACAACCACAAGTGGATTGGAGTTTGCCACCGATGTATGATGAGTACACCGAAGATGGATTTTTAATTGTTCGAAAGTATCAAAATTCTAGTTCAACAGCAGCTGTGATGACCATAATTGAGTGTTCTAAACCTCCTATCTACGATGAAGATCCGGAAAAGGATGATGGAACGGAAGAGCTGAAACGTTCAACCACTCGCAACACCCACCAAATTGTCCCGTCAAATCCAACTTTAAACTCGAAGAAATGGAAAATTGATGATTGGGAGTGGATTGATGAATCGGTTCTAAAACAACGTACCAATATTTTTGGGACTTATGGAGTCATTCAAGGATTCGAATGTTGCTTCATCGTGGATTTGGGAAGCGGCGGAATTGGTGCACTTTCAACTATGTTGCTTCATCGTGGATTTGGGAAGCGGCGGAATTGGTGCACTTTCAACTAGAAGTTATGAGCTCAATATTGATAATGAGATTATTGATGTGAAACTTGAAGTAGAAGTTTTGTGGAAGAAAAGGAAGAAAGGAAATGAATGCAATGGCAAAGAAGATGGTGAAGATTCGAGGGCGAATCTTTTCCAACCAGGGGAGTATGACACCGGAGTGTCCCAACGCATCACTTCAAAATATGTGCAAATTGAAGACAACAAGGTTTAATACGAAATTAAAGTGCAGTCAATATCTTTTTATGAGTTTTTCGACTTATTTTGTGTCTTTTCGTTTCTCTATGTGTCTTTTAAGTTTGTAAGGATTATTTATTAGTCTTTCTAGTTTTTTGTAGTCAAAGTCTTTGGTTTATTAACTTTAGAGTCTTGGTAGTTGAAATTTACATTTCCTATGCTTGGAGGGATGTTCCAAGTAATCTATTTAAAACCTATGTGGTGAATGAGTAGAGGGAGAGTGTGTTTTGTGATAGCCTTTGGCTTGTTAAGAAGTTTATCTTCTTGTTCTCGTTTTTGTATCTCTAGGAGGATTCCTTAGAGTGGTGAGCGACCCCTACGCCCTGTATCCCTTTTTAGACACCTCAGGTGGTGATATCTATATCCCGTTGGCGTTTCTATTTGGGTGGTGAGCGACTATCCCTTGTCCTTTTATCCTTTTTTTACTTTTCTTCCATCCTATCTACAAAACCCGGTATCACAGTACAATAAACAAATATTTACTACCATTAAGGTCAGTCATTCTTTTTTAATTATCATTAAGGTCAATCACTCTTTTTTGGGGTTTAGGCACTTAGGGTGCACTTTTCTATTATAGGGTTTTTAGTGGTTTAGGCACTTTCATAGGGTACCCTAAAATTTTAAGCACTTTTATATGTTACCCTTGGGTTTAGGTTAGGCTTTTTCATAGGGTATCCTAGGGTTTAGGTTTAGGGTGCACTTTCCTATTATAGGGTTTTTAGTGGTTTATGCACTTTCATAGGGTACCCTAGGATTTTAGGCACTTTCATAGGGTACCTTAGGGTTTAGGTTTAGGCACTTTTATAGGGTACCCTAGGATTTGGGTAAGGTGGGTAGAGAGAGAGAGCCGGACAAGAAAAGAGTCTGTAGAGCTTTTTTCTGAAAAAAAAAAGAAAAAGGAATGGGACGTGCAGGGCCTGCAAAAAACGGAGCGGCATGTACTTACCTTTATGGAATTGGGTTTTCTGTTGGGTTGGGGTTGTGATCCTTTCTTCATTTATTTTTTTCTTTTCATGGTGAAATTTTGGCCTTCAGATTATGGAAAGAGCAGTGTCCATAATAATGTTTGGGTCATTCACGTTCTATGTTCAATGGATGGAATCCGGGGGTGCTGTGCACGCCACACTGTACCGTGCACCTCTCGGCCGTCTGATCGTGTTTTGGACACCCCGGATGTATTTTGAATTTTTATTGCTAAGAATAAGTCAAAATTGTCGAACGCATCAGGACCATCCAAAATACGATCGGACAACCGAGAGGTGCATAGCACCGGGGTGCACCGCAACTACCCCTCCCCGCCCCGCCCGCCCGGGCCTCCGGATGGATGATGGGTCGATCCCCAAATTCTAAATCTCGGGAATGGGAACAGCAAAGGGCTTATGTTCCGTTTAATTTGATTCAAATACTTATATTTAATATTCTCATAGTGTTTGTAATAAAATAAAAATAAAAAAAGGCAAGATTTAGGTATTGATCGATGATCATCAACTTAATCGACAATCGTTTGCAGCTACACAATAGAGAGAGAGAGAGAGGAGAATGAACTGAGCCTTTGGGTCTAAGATTGGAAGGCAATTTTTTCTCAATGAGCCTTTGGGTCTTAGTCACATAAGGGGTGTGCGGGTGCAGATGTAAAAGCGTGAGCATGAGCGTGAAAGTATCTTTCAAGAACCTCTCAAACAACTAAAACTCGTGAATGTGTGTGAAGAGTTGTAGCCAAGAAATACACATTGGGTGGTCCACCACTGAAACTTTAGGTTGGTCAACTTTGCGAGCTTGCAGTCTAACAGTCATTTACTCTAACTCTGGTTGTCAGGTGCAGGATCCATAGACAGGACAGACCCTTGGGATAGGCCGTAAGACTGGACGTCTGCTTGAGATCATCAATCTCCGCCTCCCCTCTCGACCTTCTTCAGATCGGTCTGCTACTTCCGCTTCATCCTTGAGAGCGAGAACAGAGCGAGAATTGAGAACGAGAGCGAAGGTCATTTTGAAAGAATAAAGTCATAGATCTCATTAGTTTTTGCAGATAATTAGTGTTTCGACTACAAGACCAACACCACATTCATCAGTTTCAAAGTAGTGTGTGTTTTTTTCTGCTAAGAATACCTACGCATAATACTTCTGAATTTTTTTATAAAGTTCCTGAAGAGTGTTCCCCACAAACCAGACCAAATTGGTAATTCTGCGTTCGCCATTTCGATCAACCTGTGATTTCTTGTTTGGTTTTTTTGCTTGCTTCATATACTAGTCTTATTATTTCTTTGTTTTTTGTGCTAATTATTCATTTCCCCATTCATTGTTTGGATGCATGATGCCCTATCTCTGTTCGAAAATAATAATCAAACAATTAAGGTCTCGTTCCACTAATTTTTGTACTTTTTGGTTTTTGTCTTTATTCAAAAAAAAAAATTGCGTATGTTAATTTTGCGTCAAACTTGTTAGGTTCCATTATTCGTCTCGGAAAGAAAAATCGAAGAAGTACAAAAATTATGATTGAAACTTGAAAATATGTTTGATATCTTTATCTAGTTTTACGGGACAAAAAAAAACCTGTTTTGCGTTGAATACGGACCTCCTTTGTGGATCCAAACGGCCCATTGCATTGCGAGTTGTTAATACGTTAGGCAGTGAAATAGAAGCTCCCATAGTTTTGTTCGGCCCGTTGGTGCACTGTGTTTGATAAACGACCAGAGCCCAACCGAGCCCAAGCACTAGAAATAGTAAATTAGACGTAACAAGGGGCTCGCAAGACTACGGGCCGTTCAGCTTCCCTCATTTGGATATACTAGGTACGAGGCTACATTAATGCCCATTATTGAAGCAGTCAAAGTAAATTATGAATAGATTCGTTTCATTTTCTTATCGAATTAAAGATCTATTAGTAGTTTAATTTGTACAAAAATAAATAAAAAATTATATGTGGAAGTACTTTATTTTCTGATCCGAAGGATATTGCAAAGCAATCCAACAATGTAAAATTCTAAAGTATAAAAAATTTCAATTTTTTTTTGTATCAAATTAAAGATCTCTATTAGTAGTATAATTTGGTGTGAACAAAAATTTAAAATTATGTGCGGAAGTACTTTATTTTTTGATCCGAAGGAGTTTCTCGCAGTAAATAAAATTCTAAAGTATAAATTTTTTTATTTTCTTATCGAGATAAAGATCTCTATTAGTAGTTTAATTTGGTAAACAAATAAATAAATAACTTATATGCAGAAGTACTTTATTTTCTGATCCGAAAGATATTGCAAAGTAACTCGACAAGCCAACAATGTACAATTCTATAGTATAATTTTTTTTAAAGTTTTTTGTATCGAATTAAAGATCTATATTAGTAGTATAACTTGGTGTGAACAAAAATTTAAAATTATGCACGGAAATAATTTATTTTTTTATCAAAAGGAATTTCTCTACATGTGCACTAAAGAAAATTGGGGACTAAAGGAGAAAAAAATAAAGCCTGTGAGGTAAATATGGAAAATGGGAACAATCACTTTAAAAGACAAGACTACCCATGGTAAAAACTCAAAATAACAAGTAGGACAACTGCCAGCGTCAATTGGATAAAATTGGAAAAATTGGCCAAAAAAGTGGTAAGCGATTGAATTGGCTATTCTCTGTATATTGGCCTTTGGTCATGATAAACATGTGGCGGATGCACTAAAATTCCATAATTTTTTTTTTTTGAGTTTGAAAATAATCCGAGCCGTTCAATAATCTTAAAATGATTTTTTGATTGATCTTGTAAAAAATTAGCTAAATCGGATAATTATAGGCACTTGTTGAACCTTTCAATTTTTCATTCAGAACTTGGGACCCCAAGTACTAAATGAATTTTTGAAGAAAAGTACTCCCTCCATTCCAAATTGTTTGCCCCTTTTGAGAGTGCGTGCATTTTGCACGCAAAAAATAACGTGTTTATGAGAACCTTTTTTGAAAAAGAATTACACCAAATTTTTCTTCTCAATGAGATCTTTAAATTGCTGTAAAGTTTGTTGGAAAAAAATTAATGCTTGTAGATTATTTTTTGTGTGCAAAATGCACGCACTCCCAAAATGGACAATCAATTTGGAACGGAGGGAGTATAATAATCCTGTGTCTGGTAAGAAGAACATTTGTTTAAAAAATATCTTGATCCGACATCAATAGGTATCAAAACACAAAGATTATTTTAAAATATGAACTAAATCGATACCTATTGATGTCTACCAAGATAACTCTTTTAATGAACACTTTTCTCAATAAGCCTTACAATATCAACAGTTCAAATCACGAGGATACCGGGCATACAATTATCAAACTTTTTTCAAAATTTAATCAGTGCTTACAATCCTAAATTCAAATAGGACTTTTCTTTCTATTTTTGCAATCATAAGAATTAATGGCCACGAGAAAGATTGATAGAAAAGTCCGTTTACTATTGATCAATTACGATTTTTTGCAGAATGTCATTTGAATCATGGAAGATTTTCAAAAGATGAAAACACGTCGAGGTCAATTGTAAAAACTTTTAGTAAGAAATCTATAATTTTGTGTGCTTATGTATGAAATCTTTCATGATGTTTTTACGTTTCAAGTTTTTTGCTTTTTTTTTTTTTTTTTTTTTGAACGGCAAAAATATTTTTATTAATCTCTAGAAACAGATTACAAAGATTAAAGGGAGCCAAGAAAATGGCATCACAACGCCAAGAGACATCCCAACTAAGTTAACACCCCTCCAAACGACAATCATATGCGTTCACGGACCCAAGGAGAAATAACAGGGCTAACAAGAAGTCAACCATTACACTGCTGATACAGCCCAAAACATGTGAAACCAAAGAAGAATACAGACATAGAATAATCTCCAATCTAGTTAAATTCCAAATGCAATCGCACCAATAGACAGCACCAGTAGCAGCAGAGAATTTCCCAATTTTGAGGAAGGAATAGCATCAGCAGACAGCAACAACAGAATTCAAACCAACAAGTGCGGCAACAGCAACTTCAGATAATGCTTCAGACGTATGCATGGATCAGAACTGCAAGTATCTTGATGCAGATATTAAATTTCAGCAAAAGAAGAATGCTATCACCACCATCGATTCATGAAAAAACAAGAAACACCCGCAGCTTCCAAGCAAACAAACATTCAGAGTTTAGAGGCACAGCATTTCAGAGATTAAAGGCAGGCCCCTAAAATTCCACAACAGAATTTTCATGATGTTAGGAAGTTATGGTCTGAGAATGATCACTGAAACCTTAGTGAAAATTAGAGGAGGCAATCGGCCTTCTCCTTGTCTTTTACTTCCAATTCAGCAATCCTGTTAATTACCTCTTGTTCATCTCCATCGTAATTAATGAAGAATGTTTAAACATTTTATCTTCTTGATAAATTGGACTGTGATTTTTTTTCAAAGTTATAGTTGAAAGGTGACTCCCTATGTGAAATTCCCTGATCTGCCGCTATAAATATCAAATTTTATTCTCGGACTATGTTAACTCTTGTTCCAAAAAGACTGTGAACTTGAATTTGCTAATTAACTAATTAAGTTATTTTTTGCTACTCAATACTTTTGATTTTTTTTTCTCCGGTTCGTTTCTGAGTTCCCTCACTCTAGAAAAAAAAAAAAAAAGAAAGAAAGATTAAAACTGTATTTTTTTCTACTTTATCGTTATTCTAAAATTCTAAATTTGTATAGTATCCATTTTGTGTGTATTTTTTTTTTTTTGGGTGGAATGGAAAATGATTTATTAAACTAAAGAGTTTTCAAGCATAATGCTTACAGAACAGAAAGAAACCAAGACAAGTAGCAAGTCCTAAAACAGAAGGAAAGAAAGCAGGAACTAATCCCTAACACCTTTTATGCCCAAGGCATCCTCCATGACGCTTTGTCTTGCTGCCATTGGAACTTCCTCACATTCAACAAAATCTTCCTCCTACTCCGCTCCCAGGTGTGTCAGGATATCAACACTGGGAGAGAGAGACATAAGTACGAGCAAGCAACACTTTTGTTTCTGCTATGATGCCGAGACTAGGGATTGGGTTCTCATTATCAGCTTGACTGCCTCTTGAGAGTCAGATTCTATGCAAACAAAGCTCCACCCTTTATCCAAAATCATAGTCAGACGACAGTAGGTACTCCATAATTCATTTTTCAGACTATTGTTGCATCTCAGTTTCCCAAAGTAACCTATGAACCAGCTGCCTTTATGGTTCCTGAACAAACCATAATTCAGTTTTCAGACTGTTGTTGCATCTCAGTTTCCCAAAGTAACCTGTGAGCCAGCTGCCTTTATGGTTCCTGAACAAACCTCCAAACCCAGCCTTCCCGGTGCTTTCGTAGTAGCTTCCATCAGTATTAAGTTTAACCCCAACTGGAATAGGAGGAAACCAACAAATGAGAATATTTTGAATGAATCAAACCACTGTGGAGAAGTGATTTGAATGCATCCATTTTGTATGTACATGCGCCATATGGAGTACAACCAGCTTTTCGGTCCACATTTAAACCTTAAACTTAAATTTCTTCCTTAAACAAAATACTCCTGAATTATTTGATCACCAACTCGTGCCACGACAAGCTCTTCTTTCACGTGCCATATAGGAGGATTGTTTTCATAAAGCATGCAAGCGGAAGTGGAGTTCTTGCCGTGCACATGTGCACGCGCGGCACCGTGTGGTGCGGGACATCCGGACGTCCATTGCGAAAAGGCAATGCTCGGATTTAATCTAAACCATCCATTGCTTGGATTAAATCTAACATGCAAGCAGCAGTTCTGTTCCGCTTTTCATTTACACTTTCATCTTTTTTTTAATATCATTCCAGGACATTGACGGAATGATACGATTTGGGTTGTGTATCAATCTCTTCTTTACATCCAACACGGCAACATAATAGAATTACCACCCTCGTCCAACGATTAGTAGTAGAGATTATCATTCTGTAGCACTGCCATTCGTACCCACCTCGCTTGGATCACTTCACAACTCAACAATGACTGATTTTATGCATACCCAAATATGCACAAACAACAAAACAAAGTATAAGAGCCCTCCCTTCTTTCAAGACCGTAAAGTTTCTTTCCGGATATGACAAGAAAACCATGGTAGGTCATCAAAAATTTTGCGAGACGCCCAAACACAACCTGAACTTTCACTTTGTAGACATTATTATATGCTGCAAAAACGTACTAGTTCGGTTCAAGTTAACAGGGTGAGTACCCAAGTGGAATTACACCAGCAAGCCTGCTCTAAGTTACTACTAGTTGATAAGTGGAATTACCAAACATCATATTTCCCCCGAAACAGTAATTTCAACGCTTTAGAAACGTATTAATGGGACCGAAGTGCCTTAACTAGTAGCCCCCAGAGATGTCAATCCAACATTATTCTTGAGTGATGAACTGCTAGCTGGGTCCGATCCTCCCGAAAACATGGTAAAACTTCACATCGCCATTAGGACCCATGTTTTCTGGCTATGCCTTCGCATTCTTGATATCCACCTGCAATACAATTTTTGGTCTTCACACTTAGCTTTCTCCATAAAAAAAAATAAATAAATAAATAAAAATTGTATTGGGTCTAGTTCCACTGGAACTCGGAATGAATTAAAAACTCATGAGAAAATGTAAAAGAATATAGGGCTATAGGAACTTGGTTACATGCCTATTTTCACTAAATGAAAGATGTTACATGCCTAGAAAATTCTATTCAAGAACAAGAACAAACATGTAACATAACTCTTTTGTTTGATAACACTGATCAATTAAATAAATCAGATTACCAATAACTCAAACATGAACTTTCCATTCACGTAAGAGTTCCAGTCTAACGGATGAAGAGACTATAAGAAAGTTGTTATTTGCATTATGTATTCATAACGAAACTGTTGCAAAGATGCGTAGGGTGCATAACTTACATTATGAAGAATCCAGAACATTGTTACTCAAACTAAATTCACCACATCTGACGTGTTTAACAGAGTTCAAGAAGTGTTGTCGAAGTGCCAATCAAGCCTTGGTAAGTTGTTTGATACTATGATTTGACATTAGGTTAAGACACGTTGATAATTATTCGAGTGTTCGTTTCCGTGGAAGTGTCTATCTTCTTAGCTTACTTACTTACGGCCGTTTTGTTAGCCACTGCTGCTACGAAAGATCTGACTCTTTTTTATCAAAATATTATCCACTCTTTCAGCACTTCATGTAGTTTGCACCAACAATATTTTTTACCAGTCATGGAAAATTGACCCACAGTTTTGAAGCACAAATCTACAAGTTTTGATGTACCAATTCTATATCTTTCCAGAATCCACTTTTTATGCAGTTGGAATACTGGTTTCACATCTACTTGCGCCTTGTTATAGGCTACAGGGTGTAAGTAACCAAGTGAACCTTATTTGTGATGAAAAGAAATAAGAACTAACTTTTGTATCTATTAAAGGAAAACACAAGAAACATACACCACCATCTATTACCATCTTCTCCAGAACAACCTCACAAAAAAAAAAGAGGAAATATCTAGAACTAAGAAGGCCATTCACTAGAAGCCCATTTTCAGTCAAATCAAGAGTTCAAGAAAACCTCGTTGCATCAGAATATCAAGGCCCTGTTCGGTTAGGGGGTTTAGTTTTGTTTTAGTTTGTTGACATCATCATTTCCTCATTTCTCTCTCTATCTCTCTCCACTCATTACACCTACTTACATCATCAAAACTAAACTAAACTACAAATCAAACACAGCCCAAATATTCTTAAACAAGAAATATGCAGATGCCTCTTCTAGCCTAACTACATAAAAGCAAGACAACAACTAGCAGGCAGTAGTCATGTTGAAACTAACCTTGGAAGGACTTGAGATAAAAATCGGCTCATTGGGCTGCATGAGGTAAGCTGGACAATGGACACCATCACTCCACAATAGCCCCACCAATGCCAATAATTACATATTGCAGCAATGATTTTATTACCGCATGAACTTATAACATACTCTGAAACTGTATTCAAAATTAAGAGAGTTGACAAATACTCAGCACACGATGAAAGAAGTTAGAAGCCTGTAAAATAATTTAAAAAAAAACAGTATGTGATTCATTAAAAATCTGTTAACAAAATGCCATCTTCTCAAACCTAACATGAGTTAGACACCATTAGCATATTTGCCACATGCATAGTTTTATTTGCCACATGCACAGTTTTCAAGTAACAAGAAATGAAATAATATTCTACTCCAACTATTAAACGGCTTTGGAAAATCATGCTACAAGAATTTAGACAAAAAAAGATACTAACCAATCTTGAAATTGCAAAGTTCTACCATGTGTAAATTTACATTGGACACCATATATTGGATGCCCTTATAACTCGCAGATCTGGCAACTATGCAATATAATTAGAGAACTGTTATCTTCTTCGTTCATCTATTCTTTCTTACTTTTCCTTTTTGCTTTGGGTAGAGAATACGAGGACTGGGCAGCTTAGCACCATACAACAAGATAGCATGACTGCTACTACAATGCGATTGCAAACTCTTAAAATTCTTTATCATCATATGGAACTAGAAAACCATTTGAATCTTCATGGCAATATAAAATCAGTAACATACCAAAACATATTTTTCAATGCTACGACAAATGAAGTTGTTGACTGGTGATTGATTCTACCATCAAATTTTGGAAAATGAGATGAAAGTACCTTAATTAGAAGATACTAGATATATGGATTCAAATTTTGCCTTCCTATTGCCTTTACGACCAATGTTTTTAGTGTGTATGCCGTCTGTTTACTTGATGGCCACTTGCAGAACAACATCACCTTGGTGTTGGTCTTCATCTTCAGTTCTTCTCCTTATAAGTCCCAAAAGACAAGGAGCCGCCACTGTAAGAGTATGTTCCATTCTACGATTGAGCTTCCAGTGACCTTTTTCATGTTCCATAACAGGTACAAACTTCCTCCAGTTTTTTGCACACTGCGTAAAAGCACTTAGTCAATCATATTGAAGAAACTGTATTTTTTTCCTCCTGGTAAAGGGAGGGCGAGGCAAAAAGGAAAACTTCAAAAAAGGAAACCACCTGACCTCACATACTTCAGACATCTCTCATTATTTCACTTTTGAAGTCAAAATTCATCTTTTATAGTGCTTATTTGTGTATATACTATAAGGTATTCAGCATTAGTGCGTGTTCTGATCCTCCAAACTCTTATCTCGTAATTCATCAATAAGGTTAGAACTTAGAAGCAATAAAATAGACATCATATGTATATACTTATTGATTCCATGATGGATTGGGCGGTTGTCACCATATTTCATTACTTCAGATGTATTTCAGGTTATGGGATCTAGTATACTCGTGTATGTTGACAAAGAGTTTAGTTGGACTGTTATCATAGCAGGTTTTGTATGTTACCAAAACTACAAATTGGGAATGAAACCCAAATAACGGTGATAGAGTAGTTCCTTATTTCTCTAAAAAGAAAAAAATATATAAAATTGTTAAATTTATGGTGTGGTTGATTTCATAATCATTTGTGGTTTGAATTTATAAAACTTCTTTATACATGTGTTTCCAATTTTATGACAAAGGTAAGCATCAAATACAAGGAAATGATATCACAATCTTCGAAAGCAACAAAAAATCAGCTCTTATTTCTTTCCCTCGCTCCCACTCTGTCTCCTCCTATATGACAATTTTTTTTTCCAAAGTTCCTTAAAGTAGAATTTCAGTTGCACCAATAGGCAGAAGTTACGCAGTTTCTAAAACCCTCTACGACAATAATGATTTTGAAGTAAGAAGGCATTTCACCAAAAAAACCACGTTCGGAACCATCAAGGGTCAGAACGACAATCAAACAGAGTCGCTAAAGATCAATAAAAGAACGGCATCAACTGATGCATCTTCTAACCCCACAGATAAATCATGACATTAAGTACCACTATGTTTGAACTAAAATGGTAAGTGTTTGAGATGAAATACCGGATCAATAGGCTGCATCCTAGAGGGAAGCTGAAACTGGTAAGGGTAACGGCCATAGGAAACTCAATCATTAAGTTTATAGCGCATTAAGTGTCCCACTGAAAGTCTCAAAACCTCATTCTTCATGTCAACAGAGTTGTCATCATGCACAATAGCTTTGTCAATGCAATGTCCTAGTTCCAGATGTCCTTTAGCATCATTTTTATCACTGCATGAACTTCGAACATGCTCTGAACCACTATTTAATAGCATGATTTAACAAACACTCGTCACACGAAGGAAGAAGCCTGCAATAGACAAAAACAATGAGATTACATAAGAAAAACGATGAAAATCTCATGACACTGACCTTTCTTTAGTGTTTTCTTGATATCTTACCACACCCAAAACAATGATACAACACTTCAAAACTCAAACAACTATATCTGAAGTGGTAAACCCACAATCAAGCCACTACAAAGTGATTATACGTAAACTGCTAGGACCTGGTGTTGACACATTGATCAAAGAGTCATAAGCACAGTTTAAAGCCAAAGCAGAAGCTAGCTACGTCCCCACTCTAGCGAGATCATTGTAGTAAAAGCAATACTATATAATACTCCCTCCGTCCCTTTTTAAGTGTTTAACTTTCCATTTTGGGTTGTCCCTAAATAAGTGTGTGGTTTGAAAAGTTAATGGGTAAAAGTTTGTACAATTATCATTTTGCCCTTTTGAAAAGTTAGTGGGTAAAGAGTTAATGGGTAAAAGTGGAGGACAATTTTGGAAAGTAGAGGTAAAAGTTGATGTGAATAGTGTAAAGTGGAGGAAAAAGTTGATGTGAAAGGTGTAATGATGACGTTTCTTTAATAAGTTGGATTTACGAAGCAACACATTTAAAAAGGGACAGAGGGAGTATGTTTCATTGAAAAGAGCAAAAATGGTTTAGAGGTACATGGATGTAATGTCGAAGAATGAGATTCTAGTGCGGTGATTAGTGCTTGCAAGCGGCTATAGTCGCGGTTTGACGGGTTTTGAAGAGCAACATCGACAAAATACGAAATCGACAAAAAGGAGCAAAAGAAGAGAAACATGTGACTTCTATTGGAAGGCGACGAAGAATATACTATAGTTATGTTACAATGGTAGAGGCTAATGGAGATGGAGGAAAATGGCAGGTTTGGCTAAGGAGAGTTGATCATCAACGGTGGTGTGGTGGATTTGCAAGAAGACCAAAACATAGTGAATAAGAGAAAACTAGAAAAAAAAAAAAAACAATGAGGGAGGCGGAGATGAGAGGGAGAGGTGGTACACAAGATGCGGATAGTGACATGAGACAGAGAAGAATGTGAGAAGTGATTCATTAATGGTGACAAAAGAAGCTACCAAGGAAAAAGAGGAGAGAACAGGAACAGAGGCACATCTATACATGGACTCGATTACAGAGCCGTACATGTGTCAGATGCGGGTATGCATAAAGTTTTGGAGCCATCTTATCTAGAGTCGGGCAAGTGGTACAAGCTAGTTATCAATATGCAGCTAACATTGGCTAGCCACAAGTGTAAAGGATTTCGAGTTTCAACCGTAAGTTCATAAAAAGGCAAAAAAGAAGTGATGTCTCTTACTTTCTTTTACATGTTTTATTACTTTTCCATGGGTACATTATAGATTTGTAATTATTATTATTGATCTTTGTTCTATGATCGACTTATTTAACAAAGGTCAAAATCCTAATAGTTATATTTTTGAAGTTTAAAACACAAAACAACATTTTATCTTCTAGTAACAAAATAGATAACTTGACATTAAACAAAGTCATAATAGGAGTAGAAGACAGGTGAAATCATCAATTGTTGAAAGAAGATCATAAAAACTCTTTTACTACGTATGTAATGTTCACTTTCAAAATGAATAGATTTACAAGTTGGCCTACGCATTAAGAGTATCAAATTCACCTTAAATGATTACATTATATCTAAGTAAATGTATCTAGCCAAGGAGTGGGGCTAGGGGTAATATAACAATTGTATGTAAGGTCTTGTCATTTTGTCCCAAGAAAAACAAAGTGTGTGGTTGCATGCTGAATAACGTGATATACATTGATGGGTCCATTTCCGAACACATTAAACTTGTATGACATTTGGTAACTCTACATGGCACCAGAGCTCAATTCAGAAGTGGTCTCGAAATCAAGTCTCTCTATTTGCATTTGGTCCCAATTGCATTATGCTTCCCCTATTCGTATTATGTTTTGCTCTATCTATAAATATCTTCATCTCCACATAAAAGTCGAGATCACACATGAGAGAGGGTGTCCAATATCATGATATACATATCGGGATAAAAAGAGAACATGAAACTGTAAGCTCCCAAGCAATGGGAGGAGCCCGGGGCTTTGAGCGCATGCTTGTTCAATAATGAGCTGGTGACTCATAGGGAAACTATCACTGATTATGGACCCGAGCCTGGATGATCTCGAAGTAATTAACACTATTACTCTTGGAGATAAGCCTAATTCGGTAATAAAAAACAACTTGACTTTCGGGCAACTGGTAACTTACAAGCCAACACTTATTTTACTCTTGTTACTCCTAGAAATCGCATCTTGAAGCGTATGCAAGCCTGACTCGAGCAATACTCAATGAGATGCAAGGCTTGTTAAAGTATTCAAATAACTACAATGTACAACTCTTTCAGGGAAAATAAATATGGACTCACTTGAGCAATTGTCAAAAGACTAATCTATCAATTGCAGTGAGACATAATTTCTAGATATGAGAAAACAATACATGTTGCTTTCCGCTTGCAACGTCATCGTAACATGCCGTTTTAGTGGCATGACCAAAAGGACAACATAACTTACTGTACTGTAGCACTGAGGCCGTAACGACAACGTAACTCCCTCCTTAGCTACAACAAAGTCTTCTTCGGTTTAGATCTACAAATTTTGAACTAGCAACTAAAAGACAACGATTGAGGTAACTTGAAGTTAATAGACAGTTCCCAAATAATTACAATTGCATTATATCTCGTTCTTTTCCTAAGTTAATCATTCTAGATTTATTTTTATTAACAAAGACCACTGCCTTATGTTAGATTTGTTTAAAGAAGGTAGAAATTCTACAACTCTCACATTTGGAACCAAAAAACAAAACAAACACTTTCGTAACAAAATGAATAATAATAAAGTTATTCATTTCCATTGACGATGCATGACATCATCAATCGTTGGAAAGATACAAAAAGTCTCTTCTTAGCGATTTAAAACAAGCACTAATTAATCGATATAACTCTCTTAGCTTACCAAAACCCACCAGTATCCTTTCTTCATCCTTCAAAACCCATGTGTACGGTTTTGTGAAACCAAAACCAAGCCGTGTAAGAGTAGGTAAACCAAAGAAAAATTAAGCTTCCTTCAATTTATTTGGGAATGGCTACATACATAATTTTTTGTTCCCCTATTTTGCTTGGTCAACTCTTGTTAAAGAAAAACATTGAATTCTTTTCTAGCTACACAATCTCGTGCCAACTTAGGTCTCAAATTATGAATTTAACCCAATTGAGAAGGTAAAATGGGTACACCAATTTCGAGCCGTGAAAGAAACAATTGTCTTGATTAATCCATTTGGAACGCCTACCATAAGAGAGAATAAAATCATTTCTATCCCAAGATATACGTTACAAACAAATGTATATAGTCCGTACATAGACGCTACCAACATCTTCAATTTTGATTGATGATTGTTATCAAGAGTCCAGGGGAGACAATAATAGTCGATCATCTCCAACATAATAGGTATTAGTACCAAGGTAATCATTTTCTATATACTTCAACGAGCTACTTCAATCGTCATCAGTGGTGGAGGGAAAACAAGTTGAGTAGCCAAACTACAACCTTGTTTTCTCCATAAATCTCCCATTGATATGCAGGATGAGCATCATCAAATTATTCCATCATCGGTCACTTAGACACATCAATCGTATTGCTTCAATCATTCATTTACAACTACTTCTAACATAATGGAATAACCATATGTTTCATTTTTTTTGTTACACTTGAACTCTGACCAGTACGTTGATCTCCTATGGTTGCCTCCATGATCGTCGGTCAAGAGAAAACATTGCATAGCCAATCTGCAACCATCTTTTTATCCAAAAACTCCCAACATAGTTGCATCTGTGCAGATGAGCATCATCAAGACTTTCCAGCATCATCAATAGCCGCCCCCATCGTATCTTGAACCTTTTTTATCCAAAAATATCTTGAACAGCTTAGTTCTACAATAACCTACTAGTGCTCATGTGTGAATCACCTCAGCATTATCTATAAGTAATCCTTAGCATAAAAATATCTCAAGCCCATCTCTTAAATTAATCCTTGGCCTAAAAATATCTCAAGCCCGTCTCTTAAATCAGCACCGTGAATCTCCTAGGATGATATAACTTGTATCATTTACACTTCCACTCCAAATAACCGTTAATGGATTCCTACTTGATTAAATTTCCCCTTCAATCTCATCAATATAATACACAAAATCCGGAATATTCTCATGGGTAATTTGGATTCAAATAGCCTAAAACTATCAACAAGGCTAAAAAGCATAATCAACGTGATCGTATTAAAGCTATTAAGAACACCCATTGAGTCACCTAGCATCGAGTTCATTCCAATATCAAGGAAGTAAGAGAAACGTGAGTATTTATGCAAGCTCCCCAAAAAGTCAAAGTTGAAATGTCCTTTGCTTAAAATTATGGTTTCTAAGGAATGAGCTAAATGCCCTTTAGCTTTTGGTTTGATTTTCTCTCTACAACAAGATTATAGAAGTACTTATTTACAAGTTTTTCTTTCTTATATCCACATCCTATCATTTAGGTTTTTTCCTATCGCCATATTTGTATTGAATCCTTATTGTATCGTGCAACTTTGTGTCAATCTACAAAGCACAAACACTTCTATGGAGTTCACATGTGGAGTCAGATACTTTTCAGACACCAGTATTCTCCTGACTCGTGTCACAGACTCAAATAAAGGTGTTATAGTTTTCTCCAACTTTTTTTGTGTTTAAACGATCTAGAATTTGTTTGGGACACTAGCTATATGACTCTATGGACACCCGTGGGACACTTCGAAGGTG
Organism: Vaccinium myrtillus; assembly: GCA_016920895.1. NCBI lineage: Eukaryota > Viridiplantae > Streptophyta > Magnoliopsida > Ericales > Ericaceae > Vaccinium > Vaccinium myrtillus. Next base: position 10,859,028 of record CM029273.1, read on the forward strand.
TCAAATGAAGTGGTAGACCCAATGAAAGTTAAGTATTTCTCATTGATGATTTGACTGATTATAAAGATTAATGTTTATTGTGAAATGGATTATGTTGGAACACTCTAGTTAATGTTGCAACGATAAGTGCAAACAATGTAAAGTCTTATTCTTTATTTGTCACTCTATAATAGAATATACGATTATGTTTTAGAGATGTGTCCCAACATGTTATGTCCTCCAATTTTCGAAAGCTTGTATTTTAGAGTGTCAATGCCATGTCACGCATCCATGCCGATGCTATGTGCAATGGAGACATCTGTGTTGATCTGGACATTTTTTAGGATATCTCTAAATATGAGTATTAAATGAACTTAAAACTTTTGAGTTTTGTGTCTATCTATGCTAACATCTAACAAAAATATTAAGAATAGGAGATGTAATGTGTCATGTCTAAGAGGAATTGCATAAATGCCCAATATACCACAGGCATGGGTTTTTTTTTTTTTTTTTTGTTGTGTTGCTAGAGTTGATATATCTTATCTACACATAAATGCCCAAAGCTCAATTCACTCCGACCTTTGACTTGTCTATTCTTCTTTGGCTTGTCATAGCTATAGTTACAAAGAGTTGTTGCTTCAAGTCCACCTTTCACCTGGTCTTTCCTTTCTCCTTGTTTTATTTGTGGCAGAGGGAGGAACATCCATTAGGGCATTTGTTCTTTCTAGATTTACAATATGCATAGTTCTTTTATTTTTAAACGGAAGTGTTGTTCACAGTTTGACATTAATTAAAGCATCTTGAAATTTATTTTTTGGACCCCATTTCATCCCAAAAGTAACCTATCATATCTATGTTGTATCCCAACCATTATTGAAAAGGGAACAAAAAACAAATATTTGTATACGGTTTTTGCTTTAGGGTATCCAATATGCATCCACCCGGTTTTCATATCCGTGCAATATTGGATACGCGTACAGAGGCATTTTTCGAGTATCCAAATTCCATGCTAAAAAGCATGAAATGTTTAAAGAAAAAACAAACAAACAAAAGAAAAAGGAACAATAACCCTATAATGTCCATTGTTCTCACGATAGATTTCTAGAGCAAGAAATCGCACTTCTAAACACAAAAGCGATGTAGCAACATGGCTTCTGGAGACCCAAAGCTGTAGCTCAAGCGGTCATGAGCAAGAGCTTAGGTGCCAATGTGTGTGGTCTCAGGTTCAAGTCGATGTGACAATGTTGGCCTGCCGTAGTAATCTAACTCTAAATAACATACTAATATCCTATCGTCTGGGAAAAAGAATACATGGCTTTTGGATAACACATCAGTGTGGAACTACACTCCAATTTCCAATCCTAAATCGACGGCAATCTAACCCATAGCAAGGATTAGCTTCATACGTACAGTAGATATTATGGTTTTCTTTATGCATTTATTAGAATGAGATACAACAACAAATTTAGCTCAATGAACGTAGAATATAATCCTATCGAAAATGGAAAGTATGGAGTATTAGGATGGACATCAGCGATAACAACAAAAATTGTAGAAAATACGTAATTACCTGAAACAATCAAACCCAGGGATCAGCCGAAGTTAGAGGTTAGGCCCGAGCTATAATAAACCTGAAATTTGAGTTTTATCCATGTAATCGCCGTAGACAATCAAATTGATCAATTAACACACATATATAGAGACAGAGCGATACTATCATGAGAAGACAGTGATATAGAGTAAATGAGATGTCTGATCAAAGATAAGCCAACATGAAGTGGAATTAAAGATCAAAAAGACTATTATTCGTTTCTCTTATGATTCAAACTATCAAAATTGAGTAGGAAAATGAGATCTAGTGACTCACGAAAACTACGATACAAAAAAACAAGAAACTAGAGTAGGCATATACACACATACAAGTGCTCAATCTAAATTAATCGGATCAACCTATTTCAAGGACATCGATTACTAGGGTAGGAGACAAAAGGAGTTAAATCTAAGGTGAAAGAAGTTGCAAACCTTTGGTAAATCACTGAAGCAATAATCGAAGATTGAATGGTCTTTGTTTTCGCTATCATCGTCTTCTTCTTCGTCACTGCCGCCATTGTTATCCAAGGAAATCATGATCAAGTTATCGACAAAACCCTATTTCAAGCCGTTTGGAGGCTTTGCTCTACCTACACTGTCTCTGTTAAGTTGTGGGTATATATAGAGAGAGAGATCACTTTGTCTACACCTTTTCTATCTTTTAAAAATGACATGTCTACACCTGGATTTATAAATGAAAACATTTTCGAGGTTTAATTTTCTGATTAACTTAGGAAATAATTTTGAATATGCACTACAAACATATTGTGGATACTCGTTGTCATCTTTTAATGCATTAACTAGAAAAAGAAAGAAAGGTGGAAAACATTAATGTTTCCCTTCTTTGATTTTACACAAAAGAGGAAAAGCGTTAATTTTCTAATTTACTTAGGAAATAATTTTAAATATGCACTATATACATATTGTGGATACTGTTGTCATTTTATAATGCATTAACTAGAAAAAGAAAGAAATCTGGTAAGCGTTAATGTTTCGCTTGTTTAATTTTATACCAAAGAGGAAAAAGAGATAATGGTAGAAACGTTTTTCATGGGAGATATTTAATTTTCTGATTAATTTGGAAAGAATTTGAAAACATATAAAATTATAGGTAGAGATATATGAAATGTATGTGGTTTACGAAAAAATTATCACTTTTCTAATTTTTGTCTCTCTGCTTCTCAAGATTTAAATACATGTATAAGTTTCAAATTTATGCATTCTATTTTATTGGTGTTATGGTGTAAGTAAATTTAGTACATAATTATTATTTTTCATATGTACCTCTCTTATATGAAAATTTCTCTTTATTATTCCTAATTCGAATGATAGTCGACTACACTAACTACTTTTAAATCAGTATAACTAAATCCTTGGTGGATTTTAAAAAAAGAGGTGAAGTTTATTAGGTAACTAAAACAATTTAAGCAAAAAAAGAAGTGAAATATTGAAGCAACTAAAATTAGGTAATTAGGTAAGGAGTAAAATAACTTTTTTACCAATTTTTCTTAGATTTGTGTTTTGTTATCGAAATCTTGAAACGATAGATGAAATAAAGAATTACGCTTATGCTTTTACTTCATAAATTATGGCTTTTGAATTATGAAATGAATTTCATATTTTTTCCTTATGTTGCTTAGACTATGTTTGGAAATTGCGAAAACGCGTTGAAAGGAATAAAAAAAAATTAAAGTTTTTTCCCCTTATTTCGTTCTAGAAAAAAGAGACTGGGAAATTTCAAGTTTGGGAAGGAGGTAGAGGATAAATAAATGTTTTGAGATACTTTCTATGTGGTGGAAGATGACAGACAAAAAACCTCGCTCGGGATACAGGCCCTAATAGTTGAACACAGTAGCTTATGTAATGAAATTCTTACTCTTCCTCAAAAAAAAAAAAATTCAAATTTTCTCTCAATTTTCTTCTCACTTTCTCTCTTATTTCCCTTCTTTCCTTTTTCTTTCCATAAGTTCTAAACAAAGCCTTAGATTGATTGCTTTCAGTTATCTCAGTTTGGAGATTCGATCCAACAACTGAGTCAGAATATGTATTTTCATTTTTGGCTCTCTTTCCTTAAGAGCAAAGCCTAAATTGGAAATCCATTCCTTCATCAGTGTAGGAAATAAAATGATTAGCATTTCATTTCATTAATGTCTCTAATGTAAATTTCATCCCTTCTTATCAAAAGTTTGAACGGGAAGAAAAATAAGTTTTTCTTCCTTACATCAATAATCTAGGTGAATATGCAGTAAACACGTTATTATTTGATTAATACCTCTCCTATTAATATTTCTTGCTCATTGGCCACATTTTGGATGAGATTTAACTACATTAACATGCCAAACTATCGGCCACAATTCGAATGAGAGAATACAACTAATTATTCTTGTTTTGTTAATTGAATTAAACTCAAAATTGACTTATTGTGCTTTACGAGACAGGTCACTCTCTTACAACACATCAACTCAAAACTTGAACTTATATTGAATTGAAAACAAGTCCACAATCACTCAAAAAAACCAATTTAAACCAATTTCACTGACTTATTGAGTTTAAATCAGTTTGTGAAACTTGAACTTATATTTAATTGAAAACAAGTCCACAATCACTCAAAAGACCAATTTAAACCAGTTCCACTAACTTATTGAGTTTAAGTCAATTTGTGAAACTTGAACTTATATTGAATTGAAAACAAGTCCACAATCACTATAAACTCAATACAACTAGTAGCCTTATTAAGAGGATAAATAATGTCAACAAATATAAGCAATAACACCCACACATAGGTGAGATGATTCAAGCTCCTGATTTCCTAGTGGCATACAAGACATAGGAGTTGGCCGACTTAGCTGAGCTAGCCAAAGTTGGTTCAATTTGAATGAGATTTGGCTTCATTAGCTTGCCAAATGATGGTTAAAGAGGAAATGAATGATTGAAAATAGGACTAGAATAGTTCAATAACTTTAGACTAGTTTTTCTCATATTTGTTTTTCGATTCTCTCACTCTAGAAAACAAAGAGACAGAAGAGAGAGTATAATCTTATTCTGTTATTATATTTACAATTCTAAATTTATTTATTCTTTTTGTAGGTGCATCTAGAAGTTCAACTTGCATTTCAATAACGAAACTTAAATCTCTTCCTATTACCCAGGGGCTCAGCTGTCCACAAGCACGGCATGCCCTGCCAACCCATTCGAGCTGTCCATCTCGACAATCAATGGACTAGATGGAGAATATATTCTTATTTGTAAGATTAAATCTTACCAAGAGATAATTCTTAACGATAAGAGTTTATCTGCGAATCTAAACCGTTGATTGCAAAGATGGACGGTTTGGATGGAGGGTTGGCAGCGCCTGTCATCACTGTGGGACAGCAGAGCCCCCCAATGGCTTGGCTTCATAGGGTGTGCAAGCAATCCTTGAAAAGAAAAAGAAAAAAAAAACCCCAAATAATATCTTAAAAACTTCTGATCTCATAACTTCTTTTTTTTATATATAAATTGCATGCATTGCTTGTTTCTTTTTTTATTATATTATCTTACCAATGCTATTGTACATTTTTATGATATATATGAATAGCCTATGTTCATCTTACATGACATTATTAGCAATCGCGCGAGTTTACCTACTTTATAACCACCTAACTGAGACCACTTCAGTGCTTCCTTTTTTTTTCTTGGAAATTGGCAATGATTAATTCATGTCAAGGATACCCAATTATGCACAAATGAGCATAAATATATATAGAGCCCTTTATCCTATCAAAAAACATTTAGTTGCTTTACAAATGTCATGAGATGGCCTTAATAGGTCAGGAAAAAAGAAATTAGGATGTTGAACACACTCTGAACTTTCATAAACCTGTACCAATTTCATTTTTGAGTTGTGGCAAAAAAAACGTCATTCTACTCAAGTCAAATGGAATTACACCAGCAAGCTTGCTCTAAATTACTAGGAGGAGTTGATAAGTGGAATTACAACAAACATTATTTTTTTCATTAGTGGAATTACAGCAAACAAAATTATAATCGTGAAACGCATAGCAAACACTATTTCCAAAATATATCTCCAAAAAAAGTGTGTGGTTACATGCTAAATAGAATGATATACATTAATTGTTGGGTCCATTCCAAAACACATTAAACTTGTACGACATTTGGTAACTTAATATGGCACCAGAGCTCACGTCAAAAGAGGACTTGGGTTCAAGTCTCTCTGTTTGCATTTGGTCCCAATTGCCTTCTGCTTCCCCCCTTCATATTATGTTCCTTCTATCTATGAATATCGTCATCTCCACGTGCAATCGGGATTACCCATGAGGGAGAGTGTTCAATAGCATGACATACACATCAGGGAGTGAAAGAGAACATGAAACTGTAAGCTCCCAAGCAGCGGGAGGAGCCCGAGGCTCTGACCGCATGCATATTCAAAAATGAGCTGGCGACTCATAGGGCAATTGTCACCGCTTATGGACCCGAGCCTGGGTGATCTAGGAGTAACATCGTTACTCTTGGAGATGAGCCGAATTTGGTAATGAGAAACAACTTAACTTTGGGGCAACTAGTAACTGACAAGCCAACACTTGTTTTACTCTCGTTACTCCTAGAAACTGCATCTTGAAGCGTCCTAACTTGAGCAACACTCAATAGATTTGCAAGGCTTGTGAAAGTAGTGAAATAACTATAATGTACAACTCTTTCGGGGAAAACAAAATATGGACTCACTCACGCAATTGTCAAAAATTAATTTATCAGTTGCATTGAAACATAATTTCTCGATATGAGAAAACAATGCATAATGCTTTCCTCTTGCAACGTCACCGTAACATGTTGTTTTAGTGGCATGATCAAAAGGACAACATAACTAACCGCATTGTAGCACCAAGGCCGTAACGACGACGTAACTCTATCCTTAGCTACAACAAGGACTTTCTCGGTTTAGATCTACAATTTTTGAACCAACAGTTAAACGACTACAATTGAGGTAGCTTGAAGTTAATCGGCAATTCCCAAATAATTACAATTGCTTTATATCTCATTCTTTTCCTAAGTTAATCATTCTAGACTTATTTTTCTCAACAAAGATTTGTTTAAAGATGGTTCATAATCTATAACTCTCACATTTGGAACCAAAAAACAAAACTAACACTTTAGTAGCAAAATGAATAATAATAAAGTTGTACATTAACATTGACGACACATGACATCATCAATCATTGGAAAGATACATCAAGTCTCTTCTTAGCGATTTAAAACAAGTATGAGTTAATTGATACAATTCAAATAGCTTACCAAAACCCCTAGTATCCTTTCTTCATCCTACAAAGCCCACGTATACAGTTTTGAGAAACCAAAACCAAGTTAAGCCGTGTAAAAGTAGGTAAACTAAAGAAAAATTAAGCTTCCTTCAATTTATTTGGGATTGGCTACATACATAGTCAACTCTTTTTGAAGAAAAATATTGAATTCTTTTCTAGCTACGTGTGGACGGTGCCACCAAAATTTTTCAAAAAAGAGTTTTAGAATCGCCATCTGGGTTTTTATTTTTTAATGATATATTTTTGGCTTATCTATTTTTTTGGTCCTTACAAAATACGCTTGATTTCAATTTCGTCGTTGTAAAATTTTTAATTTCGATTTTACCCTTACAGTTTGAAATGAAGTTCAATGTCACCCTTCTCATCAACAGTTGAATTGAAAATGCATATGTGGATAATGAACGGATGATGTGGCATCATTTTGTACACAAAAATGCTACACACATAATAAAAAAACACAACACATTTACACAATAGCCCGAAAACGACGTCGTTTTGGATTGTCACCGCAAGGGGAAAAAAAAAGATTGGATAAGCCAAAATCTTATTAGAGACTTTGTGAGTGTTGGATATTGAATAAGCCGAAAAATATTGGATAAGCCAAAATCTTTTTTGAGTGTTTGTAAATCTAAATCCACATGTGTACGCTTCTTGGATTTATTTAGTCAAGACAAATACTCAGTGACTTCTTTTATTTCTCGTTAAAATACTTGGGTTGATGGTTTTTTGAATACTTGATGATTTTTTTTAACTCTTTTGTTAAAATATTCGGGACTAAAAAATATGGACCAGGATTTAAAATTTACAGGAAAAAAAAAAAAGATGAACAAAATGATCGTAAAATAATGTTCTTCAATTTTTTTTTAAGTTTTTCCCATAATTTTTTTGTACTATTTTTTTCATTCAAAGTTTTTTTTTTTTTCATTTTTATAGGCCCACACATTAAAATAATCTTCTTAGAGAGGCGGGGGTGCGGAGGAGGACGGCGAGGAAGTGAAAGTGTAGTGGGCCGAAATCTGACAGTTCTAAATGGGGCTCGTGTTTGAGCCTGTGCCCAAACATTAAAGGGATAAAAGACCGTGGCCCGACCGAGCTCGTCCAGTCCGAGACGAACTAGTGTCTCGGCCGACATACCGTGAACCGGACGAGCCATCCATGACGGATTGTATCCGAGATGGCTCGGAAGGATAAATCCGAGATACCGGTGACGTCCTCTGTGACGTCGCCCGAGGCGGTTAACGCCCGTAACAAACTGGGTGAAGGCCCATGTGCACTTTAGAAGTGGTTTATGTGTCAGCGTGAGCCCCGCCGAGCGGTTATGCCACGCGTCGCAGTCTTATTGGAGGATGGATGAACGTAATACTCGTGAGGCCAATTCGTGATGCTCGGTGACGTCACCCGAGCCGAAATGACTAGGTTGCCCCTGTCCTAGGGAAGCCTATATAAACGAAGCGAAGTGGCCCTAATCTGGAGAACTCTCTCTCTCTCAAAACCTATTCTCTGAACTTACATCTCTTCTTCTCCGATCTCTTACTAGATCGTCGGAGCGCCTTCCCTGGCCACATTCCGGCCAGGTTTGGTGCTAACGACGGGCTCTACTTGTGCAGGAGCCCGCGAAAGCTTACTCAGGACTCTCTCGCCATTCACTCGGGTCAGGAGCCAAGGGAGAAGGCTCAAAGGATTTTTGAGGACACCACAATTGGCGACTCTGCTGGGGATACAACCCAGAAACTCTGGTGCTCCTCCCTAGATCCGCCCCTTTTCTCTCCTTTTCTCCCTAAATCCTTGACTCACAATGGGTGGCGAACAACCCCGACCACCACACCTCAGCGACTCCCTCCACCCTTCCTCCTCCAGGGATCCCAAAGGGACCCCTCACGTCTCTGTCTCCATCCAGCCAGGCCACCTCGGACTCACTCCGAGCCCGGATCTACAGCAACTAGCCATCCAGCGCCTCACTCACCACCTAGAGGAGCGAGACGCAGAGATGGAGGCGATGAGAGCTTAGCTCTCTAAGCTAACCGAGACGGCAAAGAAGAAGGCTGCTGCAGAGACCACCGCAACGTCTCATGGAGGGCTCTCCGGCCAAGGATCGAACTGGTAACCCTGACAAAGAGAGGGCTCACAATAAGGCTCTCGTGCTTCGGCACTGGAACCCGTCGACCGAGCACCTCTCAAGGGGCCACCAGGGAGATTCCTCTCGGCACTACTCCTCACAGGTCTCGGAATCAAGTGCTCGTTCGCCATATTCACAATTATCTGCATCTCACGAAATGGTGTACTGCTTCGAAGATGGCGAATATAAACCAATCTATCTCCAAAAGGACCCCAAGGAGGCGGCCTTCACCGAACGTTCTTCTGGCCAACGCCGCCATAAGACCCCTCCACAGCCAGCTAAATCTGCTGATCTCCGAGCTCGAGTAGAGCAGTTGAAGAAAGCCTCTCCACAAGAGCAAAATCTGGTCGTCTTCCGAGATGGCGATACAGGAAAGCGTCATACCTACCGAACTGACGAAAAAGCTCACCATGACGACGCTGGTGGAAAAAGAAAGGAGAAACAACCCCGGGAGCAAACCCGTCACCACGAGCGCCGCCATGATGAGCAGCGCCATACTTATACCGAGAAGCGCTCTCGGACCAGCGATGGATTTGTCATACCGTCACTTCCCCCTCTCTCATCTCTCCCTCCCTTGCCGAGCGTCGACGAACGCTTGAAGCAGTTGGCAAAATCACCTTTCACAAAGGAGATCGCCTCGGCAACTTTACCAGCTGGATTCTCGCTCCCAAAGTTCAACCGTTACGACGCCCTCATGGACGCGTACAACCATCTCATATACTTCAGACAGATCATCAACCTTTACACCTCGGATCAAGCCTTGATGTGCAAAGTGTTCCCCACGAGCCTAGGGACTCTCGGGTCCCTATGGTTCAATAAACTCGACGAAGCATCCATTGGGAGTTACGAGGCCCTGGAGAGAGCCTTTCTGTCTCGGTTTGTTACGAGCAATATACAGAAGAAGGAGGTAGACTCTCTCCTCGGCCTGCGGAAGCGTCCAGCTGAAACACTACGCCAGTACGCCGCTAGGTACTGGGAGATGTTCCACCAAGTCCAGGGTTGTGATCATACCCTTGCTGCAACGCACTTTAAGCATGGCTTGGAGAGCAAGAGCCCTGTCTTCACAGATCTGATGTTACACCCACCGAAGAACATGGACGACCTGATGGAACGGATAAACAAATATATCGAGCTTGAGGAACTCTTAACCGAGCGTGATGCTCCAACCTCCTCCTCCGTTCCAAGGATTATCCATGTCTCGGGTAATCAGAAGAAGGCAGTAAACACCATCAAAACAGACAAAGAAAGAGACTCCCGAATTTTTCGGTGGCGAGCGAACGGTGTTCACCGAACCAATATACATGCTTCTACGAAAGGTAGAGAATGAAGGTTTCTTCCATTGGCCGGACCACAAGATGGGAACTCAAGATAAGACTAAGGATAGGAAGGTCTACTGCACCTACCACCGAGAGCAAGGTCACTACACAACCTCGTGCCGACCGTTCAAAGCATATTTGGAAACACTTGTCTCGGCAGGGAACCTGGATGCTTACATCGACCAAGATAAAACTTTGGCTCGGGCACAAGGACAGGGGGCGGCTACAGGAGGTGGCGCCCAGGAAGAATTGGTAATGCACGTGATCCACGGTCCGGTTACAAGAATGATGGAGGCTCGGGTATTCAGGGAAATCGAGCAAGCTACCAAGGCATTGGAGTTACTCTCGGTCAAACCACAGTCCGAACGCAGTCTCCCGACGAAGGAGTCTCAGTGGACGATTAATTTCACCGAGAAGAACTTAGAGGGAGTGCACTTCCCACACAACGACGCCCTCATCATCACACTCAAAGTGGGCAGAGCAACGGTGGAGAGGATTTTGGTGGACCAAGGGAGCGCCGCCGAGGTAATGTACTATTCCCTGTTTAAACGATACGGGTTCACTAGCAAGGACCTAAAGCCCTCCGAGGTCCCCCTCGTTGGCTTCAGTGGTACACCCGTGTATCCGCTCGGAACAATTACCCTTCCCGTCATCACGGGCTCGGTAACTCAACAAGTGGAGTTTATTGTTGTCAACTCACCGAGCCCCTATAACATTATATTGGGAAGAAACTGGCTCCATGCGATGAAAGCCGTGGCATCCACGTACCATCAGGTGCTACGGTTTATTGGGGAGAAAGGAAAGCAAGAGAGCGTTAAAGGCGATCAGATAGCCGCCAAGAAATGCTACATTTCGACGGTGGGCAGGAAGGAGAAGAAGAAACCAAAGCAGGTGCAGTGGGTGGAAGTCCCCGAGGCACCAGTTCTGGAAGATGTCGGTCGACCGGCCGAGGCAAAATCTGTTGAAGACCTCGTCACTGTCCCAATCAATGAGGACGGGAGCCATTTCTTCCTCGTCGGTTCCTCACTATCCGAGGTCGAAAAGGAGGAGATGGTGACCTTTCTCAAAGCAAACATTCAGGTGTTTGCTTGGACACCGTACGAGATGCCAGGTGTTGATCCGAGCTTCATCAAACACCAGTTCAAAGTTGACCCATTAAGACGCCCAGTCATCCAGAAGCCGAGAAGGTCCTCAGCTGTTCACGCCGAAGCAGTCGAGTCAGAGATGGACAAGCTACTAGAAGCCCAGGCGGTCCAGTACCCTACTTGGCTGGCGAATACGGTGGTGGTCCCCAAGAAGAACGGTAAGCTAAGGGTCTGCGTAGACTACACGAACCTCAATGATGCCTGTCCGAAGGACTGTTTCCCAGTCCCTCGGATAGACCAACTTGTGGACGCTACGGCAGGACACGCTCGGTTGAGTTTTATGGATGCATACAGGGGCTACAACCAAGTCTTTATGGATGAAGAGGACATGGAAAAGACAGCTTTCATCACTCCGAGAGGCCTCTATTGCTATCGAGTCATGCCCTTCGGGCTGAAGAACGCCGGGGCCACCTTCCAACGAATGGTGTCTCGGATGTTCAAAGATCAGCTCGGGGACACGATGGAAGCATACATCGATGACATGGTGGTGAAAAGCGTGAAGGAAGAAAGCCACATTACAGATCTCAGCAAGATGTTCACGGTGCTGAAGCAGCACGGCTTAAAGCTCAACACCGAGAAGTGCTCTTTCGAGGTTGGATCAGGAAAATTCCTAGGCCACTTGGTAACAAGAAGGGGTATTGAAGCGGATCCGAGCCAGGTAACGGCGATACAACAGCTCGTTTCACCGAGCACGATCAAGGAAGTTCAAAGGCTTACAGGGATGGCAGCAGCTCTCAACCGCTTCATCAGCCGCTCGGCAGACGTATGTCGTCCTCTCTTTCAATCGATCAAGACGAGCAAGAGGAAATTCCAGTGGACAGAGGAATGTGAGAAAGCTCTGCAGCGCTTAAAGACCTATCTTGCCGAGCCACCGTTACTGGAGACGCCTCGGGAAAATGAAGATCTGTTCATCTACCTTTCAGTATCTCCACATGCGGTCAGCTCAATCCTTGTCCGAGCAGATGGAACCGAGCATCGACCTGTGTACTACGCAAGCAAAACTTTGACGGGTGCCGAAACGAGATATCTCCCTCTTGAAAAAGTGGCCTTTGCTCTCGTCACTGCATCTCGAAAGCTGCTCCCCTACTTCCAGGCTCACACGATCATTGTCTTGACCGAGTACCCCTTGAAGGCACTCTTCCGAAGAGCTGATCTCTCGACACGGGTCTCAAAGTGGTCATGCGAAATGGCCAACTTTGACATCCAATATCGACCGAGAACAGCTATAAAGGCGCAGGTGTTGGCTGACTTTATAGCCGAGCTAACACCAGGAGCAGAAAAACAGAAGAAAGAAGAACCCAGCACCATTTACCCAAAGAAAAAACCCAGCCCATCCCTTCCCGAGCAATCTATTGAAGACCCCGACGCCCCTGTGGCAATTGAAGACGTAACCAACAATGTCTCGGAGGAAGAAACTGCCGCAGCTAACTTAACACCAACGCCTCTCTCGGAAGGAGAACCGAGTCCGAGCACGGATGAAGACCAAGCAACCGTGCCATTCTCTACTTGGCACATGTTCCACGGTAATGCTTGGAAGTTGCACGTAGATGGAGCCTCTAACCAATGAGGTGCTGGAGCAGGCGTCGTCCTAGTCTCCCCCGAGGGAGTCATTCACGAGAATGCAATATCAATCGAGTTCCCGGCCTCTAACAATGAGGCCGAGTACGAAGCCCTAATCGCTGGCCTTCGGCTAGCCGAAGCAATGGAAGTGAAGACTCTTGATGGTTTATAGCGACTCTCAACTCGTTGTGAACCAATTCAACGGAGAATATGATGCAAAGGATGAAAGAATGGCCAAGTATCTGAGCATAGCCAGGGTATTAACCGAGCAGTTTGAAGAAATCGAAGTACACCAGGTGGGCCGAGAGCACAACGCCCACGCTGACGCACTTGCAGGATTGGGATCTGCATGCAAAGCTTCCGAGCAGCGAAGCATTTCCTTCGGAACAATCTCTGCACCGATCTTCGATCCCCCTCGTACTCAAATGATGAATATTGAGCTCGGACCTAGCTGGATGGATGAACTCGTATTTTACCTACGAGACGACAAGCTCCCCGAAGACCGACGAGAAGCCCACCGAATCAGATGCAAGGCTGCAAACTATTGGCTCTCACCAACGGGCTCACTATACAGACGCTCTCGAACCGGACCATACCTCATGGCGGTCAATCAGAACCAAGTCCATTCAATACTCCACGAACTTCATGCAGGCAGTGGAGGCTGCCACTCGGGAGGACGCTCTATTGCACACCGAGCCATCACTCAGGGGTATTGGTGGCCCAAGATGAAGGAAGACGCTGAGGAGTTTGTTCGGAAATGCCACAGGTGCCAGCTGTTCAAGCCAATGATCCATCAGCCAGCCGAGGACCTTCAACCGGTAACCAGTCCATGGCCTTTTGCCCAATGGGGCTTGGACATTGTTGGAGAGCTTCCACTTGCTCAGGAGGATTTCGCTACCTCATAACTGCTACAGATTATTTTTCCAAGTGGGTGGAAGCCGAGCCTTTGGTTTTCATTACCGAGGCAAATGTAAAGAGTTTTCTATGGCAGAATATCATTTCTCGGTACGGGGTACCATACGCAATCGTCTCGGACAACGGGAAGCAGTTCACGGGGAAGCAAATGAAAGAGGTATGTGACACGCTCGGGATGCGCTTCTTCAACTCCACACCAGTTTATCCTCAAGGTAACGGCCAGGCCGAGGCATCTAACAAGACGGTCGCGGCTGGACTCAAGCGACGGTTAACTGCTAAGAGAGGAAAATGGGCTGAAGAGTTACCGCACGTTCTATGGGCATTCCGGACCACCCCGAGGCGCTCTACGGGGCCAGACTCCCTACTCTCTCGCGTACGGTATTGAAGCTGTAATCCCTATCCAGAAGGGGCTACCTACCATCAGAACCGAGTACTTCGATGAAACCACCAACGACACGGCCTTGAGCAACGATTTAGACTTGGCCGAGGAAAAGCGCGATGCAGCTCGGGTAAAGTTGGCCGCTTATCAGCAGGAGGTTGCTAAGGGGTACAACAAGACGGTTCGGTTAAGGACATTCTGCCCGGACGACCTGGTCCTCAAGAAGGTTACGGACAAGAACAAGAAAAAGAAGCTGATGCCTAATTGGGATGGTCCCTACCGAGTCGTTAAGAAGGTCGGGAAAGGAGCTTATCAAATTGAAGACATGGACGGAAAGCTCGTGGACAAGCCTTGGAACGCTTACAACTTGAGAAAGTATTATGCTTAGGGTTGCAGCTCTCGGAAGATGAATTTCGGTCTTAGAACAATTATGCAGAAATTTTTATGTATTCTCTTCTCGGAAGTTTATCAATGAAACGCCTTTTGATCTCAACTGTTATCTTAATAATCGTGTCTCGGTATTCGTACCCAATGGCTTCGGCTAAAGACATAAACTCACATATGGGTCTCACCCCATAAGACCGCCCGGTTTAACCGAGCCAATCATAATCAAATACCCTCGTGGTAGTACTAACATAATAAGTCTCGGTATGTTTTCACCGAGCATCTCAAACTCTTGCTAAGGAGTATTGTTTCAATGCTAACTTATATTTTTGAGTTACACAATCGCCGAGCAAACAAACCGAGACATGTGATATCACTCTCGGGTACAACACTTGTGAATTTTTTTTAAACACTCAATTGACTCGGCAAAATATCCGAGAAGGTGTATCAAATGCTTCGGTTATTTTCCATGCCTTAGCAAATTTTGCAACATCTTAAAAGTGATCATTCAATTGACTCGGCAACATATCCGAGAAGGTGTATCAAATGCTTCGGTTATTTTCCATGCCTTAGCAAAATTTTGCAACATCTTAAAAGTGATCATTCAATTGACTCGGCAACATATCCGAGAAGGTGTATCAAATGCTTCGGTTATTTTCCATGCCTTAGCAAATTTTGCAACATCTTAAAAGTGATCATTCAATTGACTCGGCAACATATCCGAGAAGGTGTATCAAATGCTTCGGTTATTTTCCATGCCTTAGCAAAATTTTGCAACATCTTAAAAGTGATCATTCAATTGACTCGGCAACATATCCGAGAAGGTGTATCAAATGCTTCGGTTATTTTCCATGCCTTAGCAAATTTTGCAACATCTTAAAAGTGATCATTCAATTGACTCGGCAACATATCCGAGAAGGTGTATTAAATGCTTCGGGTATTTTCCATGCCTTAGTAAAATTTCTGGAAACATTCGTCTCAACTTAGGCCAGGGGTATTTACTTGCCCTAAGCCGAAACAAATGGGGGGATTACTATAATATCTCGCAAAATGACCATTCAACAAAGGTACGAACGAGAGAAACAGAGGCAAATATCCCATTCATTCAATCAACGTAAGCGACTCGGCATAAAATTCCACCGAGCCGCTTCAAGAGAAGAAATAGTTTGACAAAAGAAAGAAGTATTGATTCAAACAGCAACTACTGTGGCCCGGCTTAAAATTCCACCGAGCCACACCACAAACCACAGAAATTGTTTGGGGAAGAAAGAGAGATATTGTTTAAACTAATCAAAGACTATGGATACTAAGCATTGTTCCCAAGCTCCTGATTGGCAATTTCGGTGGGAGCCTCGGTATTCTCTTCATCATCATCAGCAACTTCCTCCTCTTCTCCTTCATCATCTTCCTCCGAGGGGACCTCAATTTCAGGGACCTCGACTTCGGGGACGGCTCGGAGAGCAGATTCAGCAGGAACGCTGCCAGCTTCTAATCCGAGCTCATACCCCTTAGCAATGCCCTTGAAGTAGTAAGTCTTGGCCCCCCTCCGAAAACCCATGTTCTTTATCTCGGCCACTTGACCTTGATAGTGCTCCACGATCTTCTCCTTAGCCTCCTGGAAACCAGCTGAGTGCGCGACACCGACCGCCTCCTTCGACCTCTGCTCCTCCTCAGACAACTTCTATTGCAGCTCTTTTACCTGTCCCTTCAGGGCGTCCAGCTCGGAGAGTTGCTTTTTTGCCTCATCCAGTTCCGAAAGCTGGAGCTTCGCAGCCGAGAGTTCATTCTCGGTATCTCTCTTCTTCGTAAGAGCTTCTTTATATTTTAGCTTCAAACTGCTGAAGGAGGAGGAGAGATTAACCACCTTTTGATGGTAGCCGAGGAGCGATTGGTTGGCCTGAAACATCGCACGATAGTAAGTAAAAGTCAAAGTAATTAAAGGACAAGAAGCTCGGTGCAAAGAAATTACCAGGGTCAGATGTGAAAACATGTCCACAATATTCCCTTCCAAGTCAGAGGGAAGCTGCTTCATGTCCTCAGGCAAGCACACCCCTTGAAGCAAGGGGAGACCGAGCCTGGGATTGGCTCGGACACTGTCCGTTAGCAGCACAGGTTGCCCCTGCTTGGTCTGAGGGGCAAAAATGAAAGGAATGGGAGAGGAGGTGTCAGCAGTCGAATCCTTCGCGAGAGCTTCCTTCTCGGTTGGAGCCTTCTCAAGCGGGCTCTTATCAGCAACGGTTTTGTTCTTCGGCACGTCTTTACCCGAGCCTGATCCAAGCACAAGCCTCTGCTTCTTAAGCTCGGCTGTATCAGTCTCGGTATTGACCGGGGCACGCTTAGCCAGAGTTGAGGCGCCCTTGGCTGACGGAGTAGCAGACTTCCTCGGTTTCTTCAGAAGACTCGGCAGTTCACCGAGGTTACCCCCCATTTCTTCTTCCTCTTCTTCTTCGAATTCCTCTTCTAAAGGCTCTCTGATCGTCCCAGCCAAGGCCTGAGTTCGGGTCCTGTGAAGATCGACCTCGGTATCCGAGCTTAGCTCAACAGCCTCAACCGACTTTCCTTTAAAAGACACCCTCTTCCTCTTCCTGCTCGGTTCTGCCCGCTCGGCCTCAAGCTGTTCCTTAGTCTTCTTCTTCCTCTTCTGGAGATAGGAGGTATAGGTCGGCTCGTAGCCTAGCAAAACGTGGGCGAGCCTTTCCTCAAGGGGCACGGAGTAAGCAGCCCTGATATGGTCGTCGCTCTTTGCTTTGAACAGGCGAGCAGAGATTGGAGAAGGTTCTGCAAAACGAAAACAAGATCTCGGTAAGTACAGTTCTACAAAAGTTATTCAAATGTAAGATTTACTGAAGATCAAAACAAAGCAAACCTAAAAGCACATTGAGTCTCGGTATGGGGTAAAGACCGTCGTCCTCAGGACCGAATTCGAAGTTCCCCCGAACCTCGACGAAATCATTGGCTCCGCGATCAGAGTCGGGAAGGTGGTCAATTAGGTACTCTCGGGGTTCCTTCGGGGTGCTCCGAAGAGAGAGGAACCTTCGACCTAAGGGACTGCTCCGAGAAACATTGTAAACCCCAATGAGGTCGAAAAGGTTAAACACTAAACCAAACTTCTCGCGGAGGTAGTAGATTCCGTTGATGATCCTGAAGGAGTTCACGGCTAGGAACCTGGGGGGCAACTTGTACTCAAAGAAGAATTGCCGAAGAAGAAGGTTCATAGGGAACCGAACCCCTCCTTCTGCAATAGCTATTAGGGGGAGAGTGATGTGATCCTCCGAGAAGGTGATGCGATCTCGGGAGACCAAGCGAACCTCCAAATCGCTCGGAATATCGTACTCCTCACAAAATGCCTCGTATTCACCTGGCTTCCCGCTGAAGAAGTGCAGGTACGGATTGGGCTCTTTCTCGGAAGGCTTCGCCTTGGATTTATGGGCTACTCGGGGTCGGGCCTCGGAACATGGGTCGTAACAGGAGCGTTGGCAGCAGGTTTGAGTGGCGAGCCTTCGGTAGTCGGTTCGTACACCGAACCAGAGTAGTCCGCCCCTCGCCGAACCACTTCCATGATTTGAACATCGGGGATCTGAGCTGAGGCACCGTTGCCGTCCCTGCCTTCCCCGAGATTGGCGGAGTCAGTGTGGTCGCTGCTTAGCTCCCCCTGGTTCACCGAACCCTCACTACCTGACCGAGTGGCGTGGTGGACGTTGATAGGGGAAGGGGGGTTGAACTCGTCATTTACTGGGCCTACATCAGCGGACGCCATCCCGACGTCCGGATCAAAGAAAGTTTGTGCGAGACGGTAGCTGTAATGATTGTAGCTGTGCACTGGGGACACGGAGCCTGACCCTGTTCGAGCTTCCCGAGGAAAGGACGTAGGGCTCCAGGGTTACCGAACCTGAAAAGTGCACGGGTGAAAGACAGTTAGCCACGTAACTGATAGTGGTCTAAAGCTTTTTGCTGGAATCTACTAAGTGGCAAAATCGGCTCGGACTAATCCCGAGCCAAAACCCTAAGTGACCTAGGCACATTTATGTGTCTCAGGAAATCTGGGCAAGGGAAAGGCTATCGATGGTTTGAGTGTGATCTCGGCCAAGGTCCGGATCTCTTGTCTCGGTTGACAAACAAAATTTAATCCTAAAACCTAAGGTCTGGTGGATCAAAAAGTGACTTGAAGAGTCACGAGGATAGCTCAGACGAAGAACACGATGAACAGTTGAACGTTTGAGTTCATTGTTCATCGTAACTCTTGCAATCTCTCTACAGATCTTAAAACGCGACTATTTGCCAAGCAAAACCCAGGAAATCATTTCGAAATAACAAAACAATGCTGGAATCGGCAAAAACAACAATCGAAATGGAGAGCTCGTTACCTTTGAAGCACTGAAAAAAGTGGAACACTGTAGGACGACGACGGCGGCGAAGATGAATAGGCGGTGGCGAAGATGAACAGGCGCGGTGGCTGTCGTTGAATAACGGCGGAGGAGATGGCGAAACACGGCGGTGTAAGGGCTGAGGCTGGTGACTTTGATTTCGCCGGAGAAAAGGATATCTCAGAGGCTTCGATTATGGAGAGAGAGAAAGCGAGAGTAACCGTTTCTCTCTCTACCTCGTTCGCTTTTATAGAGGATGCACGGCGCGGGAAACGAGGTGGTCTTGAACGACGCAAGTAATGTCACGACAGCTGGCATTGATGCGACCATCCGAGCTCATCCTCTGACAACTCACGTAAGCGAGTCTCTTCGAAACAAAACCCTAATCCGTGTGAATGTGTCTCGCCCAACCTTCAGTCGCCACGTGGAGCAATCCGAGGCGATCCACGAAATAATCACGGTTGAAGCTCGGTTAAAAGAAACACAACGCAAAGGGTACCGTCTTCTCAGATACATCTTGCTTATACCTCGGCTTAGTGTAACGGCCCAATAAGGAATGGTCAACTCCTTTCTCGGAACCATATGTCTCGGAAGAAGTTGAGGGGCTATTGTAGTGGGCCGAAATCTGACAGTTCTAAATGGGGCTCGGTGAAGGAGCCCGGCGGAGCTCAGGCCCAAACGAATTTCCAGGCCCGCCAAGGGATAAAAGACTGTGGCCCGACCGAGCTCGTCCAGTCCGAGACGAACCAGTGTCTCGGCCGACATACCGTGAACCGGACGAGCCATCCATGACGGATTGTATCCGAGATGGCTCGGAAGGATAAATCCGAGATACCGGTGACGTCCTCTGTGACGTCGCCCGAGGCGGTTAACGCCCGTAACAAACTGGGTGAAGGCCCATGTGCACTTTAGAAGTGGTTTATGTGTCAGCGTGAGCCCCGCCGAGCGGTTATGCCACGCGTCGCAGTCTTATTGGAGGATGGATGAACGTAATACTCGTGAGGCCAATTCGTGATGCTCGGTGACGTCACCCGAGCCGAAATGACTAGGTTGCCCCTGTCCTAGGGAAGCCTATATAAACGAAGCGAAGTGGCCCTAATCTGGAGAACTCTCTCTCTCTCTCAAAACCTATTCTCTGAACTTACATCTCTTCTTCTCCGATCTCTTACTAGATCGTCGGAGCGCCTTTCCCGGCCACATTCCGGCCAGGTTTGGTGCTAACGACGGGCTCTACTTGTGCAGGAGCCCGCGAAAGCTTACTCAGGACTCTCTCGCCATTCACTCGGGTCAGGAGCCAAGGGAGAAGGCTCAAAGGATTTTTGAGGACACCACAGAAAGCAGTTGGTGGTTTCACCTTTTTTTTTTGTGACAGTCCAAAACGACATCATTGTAGGCTGTTCTGTAAATAAGTTGTGTTTTTTGTTGTTGTGTGTAGCATTTTTGTGTACAAAATAATGTCACATCATTCATCCGTTATCCATATATGCATTTTTCGTCCAAGTATTGACGGGAAGGGTGACATTGAACTTCGTTTCAAACTATAAGGGTAAAATCGAAACTAAAAATTTTACAAAGACGAAATGCAAAACAAGCGTATTTTGTAAGGACTAAAAAGGTAGATAAGCCTATATTTTTTCATTAGATGCATATCAATCCTCAAGAGCATAAGAGAGTAGAGACTACTACATAGTTCAGATAATGGCTGGGATCACTGTATTACCATTTTTCTTTGTTGTAATCCCATACTTACGTGTTCAGATTTGATGAATACTTCGTGACGAAATGATGATGTTGGATAGCATACTTGTACTTAAATATGTTGCGCAAAAGAAAGAAATTTCGAGAACCGTAAACATAACATAATGTTTTCCATTTGATAAAATTCACTTTAATAATTTTATCAATTCTCCTTAAAAGCTCACATACTCGATTAATTTTATCTAATGAGAACAAAAGGTAATTTTATCATGGGAAGGATTTGAGAGGTTTCCAATTTGATCAAAATCTATTGGGCCGGGCCGGTTTGTCCGTCCGCTTAAAGGTTTTTTTCCTACTGCAGAGTCTACACCGACCCGAGCTAAAAAGCGTTCTAGGGTTTATATCGCTCCTCCCGAATCCACACCATAGTTCCATCTTCGTTTTCTGGTTTTCCTCTCTCTACACAGATACGTTCATTAGCAGATCAATAAGGTAAAAAGCCCTAATTTTTCCTTTTCCTGCTCAATTTGTTCCATTGGTTGAGATGAGATGTTAGCTATTGATCGGTGTATATTTTTTGAAGAGTATGTTCGTATTTTCGCATACAGGTTTGTTATTGCTCAATTCCGTTTGCGTCTTATATCGGGGAGTTGTATGTTTGTGCTTTGCAATTTGTCGATCTTTGCTGTGTTTGTCGGACGAAATTTGAATTTTCTTTGGGGCCAGTCCACGTCCATAGCACTTACGGTGCTTTGCTGTGGCTTTAATCGGGCCCTTAGCAGTGGATGGTGGGATTGGTCCCAGGATTAGTTGAGGTCCGCGTTAGCTAGACCAGACTCTTGATTATTAAAAAAAAAAAATGTGAATTTGCTTTGTAGCTTGGCGGACTGACGAGTTTTGACTTCATTTTGAAATTCTGGTTTGTTATTGCCTTATTGGAATGTGTATGAATGGTTTTCCTTTGGGTCGGTTTGATGAGGGAGATAGATATGATAGGAAAGTGAAAACGGTTAGAAGTGAAGTTAAAGATGGGAAGAAAAGAAAAGAAGAGGAAATTTATTTTCTCGCTTTTATTTGACGGTATACCTATTTCAGTTATGAAAAAGTTTTCCGTATATGGACTTCTGGATAGCACAGAAGCAAGGTTCTGAAAGATGCTAGTCGGTCCCAGGTCGGTCGGCTGCCAACTAGCAACTTTTAGCCAACTAATCGCCGACTAGTCGGGTTTTGATCAAGTCGAGGGGCCTCCGACTAGCGACTTTTGGCCGACTAGTCGGCCAACTTGACCGATTTTTAGCACACTGCACAGAAGTTGCAAGAAAAATTGTGTTAGCCTAAAATAGGTGTATTGCCTATTAATAACTAACCATCTATTAGATCAAGTTGTTGAGAAAGAGGGAGGGATGAACTGGAATTGAAATTGTATGGAACCATATCACGAGAAAATACAAAAGTTATTGTTTTTATTGCAGGAAAAAAAAAAAAAAAAAAAAAAAGAAGAACCTCTAGATGCATATTTGGGTTATAGTAAAATTTTATTTTGCTGCTAATCAAACACTTGAGAAGTCAATAGTTCTTTTGAGTTGGATGATACTTGATGTAATTGATTTTGCATGATTTTTAGGTGCAGTGTACTTTTTGAAAATTTAAATAGGCCCAATTTTACTAGGGTAACGATGGTCCCAATATAGGTTTCATAAGGTAGTGAATAAAGATATAGCTGGGTACTCCTTTCTTTTGCAATTGAATTGGAATCATGTACCCCACGAGTGCAATTTTGTTCACCCGCGAGTGTATTCTCATTCTAATTCGAACTTTAATGATCGAAACCGTTTGTTTTATATATCTTATTTATTAGGATATCGTTTCGAAATTCAGCTCATTCGGGTACCAATAACTGTTGATCTAACGATCAAATTCTTGAGTCATAATTTTTGTAGAGAGAAAAAGTTTTAGAGCAAGCTCTTGAGATACCCAATTGAGCTGACATTTTGCATGATCTCCTAACAAATGAATCTGGACAAGTAGAACAATTTTGATCGTCCGAGTGGGATCCTGAATGAGCACACCCCTCGCTGAGGGTGATAGTTAGGTTGAACAAAATTGCTCCCGGTGCTCTGCAGATCTAACCATTTCAGAACTGGAAGCTTGTTCTGAACCATCTCTAGTCTTGTACTTGTTTTTTTAATAACTCAATTGGAGAAATGGTTTGAAGTGAAGATACATTTGATTTGAAACACTCCAACTGGAAAACAGGCATTTGAACATAAAATTCGACTACAGGCTTCATGGCATTGTCATGAAGGGTGTCAAAACGGGATACGTAGGGTGTATCGTTTTTCTCTTTTTATGTTCTGTGTTGGGTTACTTATAGTGTAACGCAACACATTTTTACAAGTGTAAATATAAGTTAGAAATATAGTTATACCCACCATACAATACAAAATTTATTGCACATATTGAATAGAAACTTGGATGATACAAATTTTCACTTTTCAACTGTATAACATTTACTCAATCAAAAGAGTTATTATGTATCACCTCATGTATCGTGCAGGAAATTTAGTGATGCAAATCAGTTTCGGTCACGTATCATTTCTAACTCTAAAGGAATCGAATAGTAGGATGCACATTGTATCGTCTGCCGGTTGGCGTACGTAAGATTAATTTTAACATAAGATATGTGCAGAGACAAGCATCAAGTTTACCTCTAACCGTATCAAATCCTAGGATATGCATCCTTTATCGCTAGATTTTGACTACACCGATGGTTATTGCTAATCCAGGTTAATATTTTGTGCTAAATTCTTTTGTTCTGCCTGCGAGTCATGCTATTAATGTTGTACTCTATTTCGTGTGCAAGATGGATGTGTAATCATCTTCTTTGTTTGCATCTCTGCAAAACCAGGTTTGCCGATTGTCTTTGAGGACCGAAAGAGATACAAGTTGCAAATTTCGTTTTCTGAGTAAAACCCATTAAATGGAGGACTGGGGTAATACTTCGTCGCTTTAGTTTTGCAATATATCTTCTTCCGGATGGAGACAGTCTTAAGATGACTGGTTATTTTTATGGCATTGCTTTTATGTAGTATCTGCAAGTCCATTTTTTTGAGTATGTCAATGCCAGTTAAGTTATGGTTTCATTTATTTGTTTTGCATATAACTTTATGATTGCAATCTTGCATCTTGTTGATAAGGTATATAGATATGTAGAGATTTAAGCTTAGGTGTTTGGATCATAGTTGTCAAATTGTGAATCGAATCAAGAATCGGATTGACCCTTTTCCGAGTCGTGAATCGAATCGAATCATGAATCGTAACGATTCATTCTAAATTTCAAAACACCTAGAAAAATGTATCTATGCACCTATAGAACAAGATGCATTGTACAATTGGAAACTTTAAGCTTAAATCAATATTGAAGTTTGTTTCCTATTATCGATTGATGATCATGTGGTCTAATAGGATAGACACTTGCACATTATAAGGAAACAAATAAAGATTATTTTAAGAATGAAAGCTTAGAAATAGCACACTGAAAGTTTGTACCCTAGTAAGGTACAAAACTAGCTTATATGACAACATGTGGGTTTTTCGTAGTATTTAACAGCTTATAATCTTGCATTCTTGCTTTTCAATAAGAAAAAATAAGGCAAACTGCAAAATTGGTTTCATATTAGTCGAATGTAACAATTGTGAATTCGTAATGAACCTTGATTCACCTAATGATTCGTATCATTTGTGCGTGAATTGTGAATCGAATCATGAATCGTATGATTCACCACCGATTTTGTATAAACCTTGATTCACCTATAGATTCGTACCGTTTTTGTGTGAATCGTGAATCGTATAGTTCTTACGACTATGGTTTGGATACTTGATTGAACCATGTTACAAAAGGCTATGGTCTGGAATTTCAGAAATACTTTAGTGAAAAACAGTGGCACATGGTACCATTGTCGTTTTTTGGGTGTTTTGATGCATGTGCTGGATATGTTGTTAGATAGGATTGATTTTGCATGTTTTTTCAGGTTAAGTTAGGAGAGTCACTTATCAGAAAGAAAAGAAGTTAGTTGAGACTGAAATTTCCAAAACCACCAGGGAGGTCAAGGGGTGCTAGTGTACTTTACCCATTATTATATTTATATTGCACTTACTCTGTGAATTGGCTGGTTTAGATTGGATCTCAGGTTCTATTAATTTAACTTTTCTTGAAATTTTTAATTTTATCACCACTAAAAACTGTGGTCATTTTTTTTTTGTTCTTCCCTTCTCTTTGTTCTTGTGGTGGATTTTTGCAAATGGTGCTGAATGTGAAATGCATTTGTCGCAGAGGACGAGCAAATTCCACCTGTTCTGAAAAAGGAGCTACCGAAGGCTAGCTGGGATGATGAAGATGTGGATGACGATGATGTGAAAGAATCTTGGGAGGATGAGGATGAAACTGCTCTGGTAATGTAAAAACTTTGTATTATGTTTGTTAGTTTGTTTAAGTTGTCATAGCTGGCCAAGACTTAAGAAAATGTAGCCATACCTAATATTTATTATTGGGTAGCTGGTGCAAAATGTGAGTGAAATTCATTTTTTAGCCATTCCAATTAGTTGTGTTCCAGTTTGATTACGTTTCACCCCTCAACGTGGTACAATGTTGCTTTAAAATTTCTTTTAACACTCTTGCATCCATTTTTTCGTTAAATGAAAAAAAGACGCAACTAACGAGACCTGAGCAGGATTGAGGAGTGCGCTTAGCCTGATTTTTCAGAGGGTTTGGGGTGAACTTGAGGAGCTCATGGGATAAGAATCTGATGAACTAGTCCAAACTTCCATGTTCGTGGTGAAATATCTAGCTGTCCTAATCTTAGCCTTCCAATCAAGTGATTGTTGACTTGTTTGATTTTATGTCTTTTCACCATCGTTATGCTTAAGTATCCTTTCGTAGAAGGCATCTATATTTTAGCTTGGTCTGGTTTTAGACTGGGAGCCGCACACGTGCATGATTTAATAGGCATAGATATAGTGATGATTCAAGTCGTAGTAATGTTGGCTGCGTCTTAATTTTCCATGTGTATGTTTGCCATTATATATCTTCAGAATAGATGTACGTCTATGACACGCTTGTATGAATTGCATTGCATCTCTGTCTTTGGAAGTTGAGAACGTGCGCCATTTTCCATGAGCTGTGCTTTACTTTGCTCCTATTGTTGCATAATTTTCATTTTTTATTTTTTGTAATGGGTTTCGATCAGGCACCTGCTCCTGAACCTCCTGCTGAAAAGACAACCAAGAAGACAGGTGCAAAACCTAGTGAAAAGAAAGGAAAAAATGTCGAAGTAGTAGCAAAGGAAGAGCCACTAGATCCTGTTGCAGAAAAACTTCGCCAAGAAAGGTGAAAGATATTGATCTCATTTGTTCTTCTTCTTTGTTGGGTTGCTCTTTTTCTTTATGTATGCTTGTTAGAGGAATAGTAACAATCCTGTCAAATTTAGAAACCCACATACCTCGTATTATGATAGTATGAATCGCGTAAAAATTGTACTGGCTCTGGTTGTCACCTATTAGATTACTTTCTTGTGATGTATATAAGTTAGTATAGGAGCGTCCAAGGGATGCCACTCCTGTACAAGTGTCACAGCATGGACATACAAAAAGCGGGTAACACAAAGAAAAGGTAAATGCAAGGGGGCCTACCATTAAAGCAACTATGAAGGGAACTTATGAGACCCACAATTTTGTCCTAACTAGGTGAAATAGATCTTGATTGCCTGACATAAATCGTTGCAAAAATGGCTGGATTATGTTGCGTCTATTGCTGGCTACCTTGTGCCTACTGCATGGGTCAAATGGTAACACTTATGAAATAGTTCCCTATTTTGATAGAATGTAATATAGAGTTTGCGCTCTGTACTGGTAAGGGAAAGGAGGTAGATGGTTGGATATAATAAAACAATGTCTTATTCAGGTACCTTTTTTAACTAACTAATTTTTTGCGGGATATTGTTTTGCATAAAGTAATCCAATGTTTGATGCGTGGCGATGCATGTGAATAAGAATTGGGGTAAATTCCGAATTTCTATTGGATTGCGCCTTGGATATATGGTATCGAATAGTGTTAAATCTTAGTGGATTGGGTCTTCTTGCCGGCTTGGTTGTTTATAGTACCACATATTTGTTTTATTCTTCAAGTTGGAGTCTTAGTTCTCCAGGGAACAGGAGGATCATAACAACCCACAAATTCCCATGCATGAAGGTTACTTATCCATTGCACATTTAGCGTGCGCTTATCTTTTACATGCTTTGTACTTATTTCCTGTAACCCACAAATTCTTGTGCATGAAGGTTACTTATCTGTTGCACATTTAGTGTGCGCTTATCTTTTACATGCTTTGTACTTATTTCCCGTTCAATAATCATTGGTTGATGATATATATTCTTATTGTCATTGATCATTATATCAATAAGAAGACAGATGTCCATTTTAATTCTGTTGTGAACATCAAAAATTGTTTTATACATAGTGATTATGTTCCTTACTGCCAAAGCTGCAGCGCCAGTATTGTGGCATGTACTAGAGAGCTTAATTATGATAAGGTGGTCTATAACAGCAGAACTGAGTTAATGCTTTGTTAGGTTGTGGATTTACATGTGCTATTTCTTTCTCCATCACCCAGACTTGTGGAAGAGGCTGATTTCAAAGCCACCCGAGACTTGTTTGGTGGGAAAGCTGATGAGAAGAACGTTTATACTTTCATTCCAAAATCAGAAAGTGACTTTTTAGAATACGCAGAACTCATTTCTCATAGACTTCGGCCATATGAGGTTTGTGAGGTTTTCCCCCTTTTTGTGGTGTCACTGATGGAAAGTGGTGCAAATTTTGACCCGGCCTTCATTTACTTTCGTCGCAGAAAAGCTTTCATTACATTGGATTGCTCAAAGCTGTGATGAGATTGTCAATGACTAGTCTAAAAGCAGCAGATGCAAAGGAGGTTTCCTCTTCTGTCACTGCTATTGCAAATGAAAAGATAAAAGCCGAGAAAGAAGCAAATGCTGGTAAAAAGAAGACAGGTAATTTATTTTTCTCATTCATGATAGAAGTAGGGTTTTGTGAAGTATAATTTTAGGGTTTCAGTTTATCTTTATTTATCTCTTGTGTTCGGGGTAGTTTAGTCTTTTTTTATTATTAGGGTTTCTTGTTATCCTTGCTTATCTTTTATGTTTAGGGTAGTCTAGTCCTTTTGTGTTATTAGGGTTTCGCTAAGATTGTTAGGGTTAACTTACATAACCCATTCATTAGTCTTGTAATCATTTAAGCTTTTCCAATGCAACAATATTGTTCTTTAGTTTTCTCTCTCTACTTTGCAAAGTCACATGTTTATACCTCTTTTCAAAGATTACGTTGTTCTTCGTTTGTTGGGGGGAGGAAAGTATGGCGTGAAGACGTGAATTTTTATGGAAGTACCCATCTGAAATTAAAGCCCTAGTTCCCCCATTCTGCAGCCACGTGTTTCAGATATTCATGTTCTTGATATGTGGTCTTTGAAGAAAAGAAAGGAAAAATTTGCTTCACTTGGCTGTCCGTCACTGACTTGGTTATTGCTACAGCTTTTGAGTCAGATTAGGCACTCAGCTTCTTTTTATTTTAATCATAGGCACTAACCTTTAATCACATGTCGAGGATTCTTCCTTACCTTTCGAGGTAAAATTATAAATTATGAACTATCGGCCAATCCTTGTCGATGGAGTAGGGGTTGGGAAAGTACAGCATTGCATACAAACTCCGCCGAAGATATAAGTGGGTTATGTTCTTCTGCCACGATCCAGCTGTGTCGCGTAGCAATATTGTGTTTCTGTTCATATGTGTTTTAGCTCGGATTCATAGGTCAGAATACTGATCATGTGTGCTCTCCTTGTCCTCATTGCCTGCAGTTGCGAAGAAGAAACAGTTGCACGTCGATAAGCCTGATGATGAGGCAGTTGTTGAGGCCTATGATGCTTTAGATGACTATGATTTCATGTGAGCTTTGATCTGGTTACCATTACATCTGGATTTCATCTGAAGCAATTAGGATATTGTGTTTAATTTCTTCGAGTAGAGCTGAGGATCTTACGGCGGGTTTCTGTTCCGAATCTTTGGGATATATGAGTGTGTTATAATTGCATATCTGGTGAATAAAAGGATTTCCGAACATTCGTTTTGTTCTTTTTTCGGGTGGTGAATTGAATTGGTGGCTGGGAATTGTCTACATGTTACTATGTTTCTCTGTACTGGCTTCTGGCCAGTGGATCTCATTCAATACAATGTATCAGTTTGTGGATTCCTTTCTGTCATATGAATTTCTCTGCTACCATATATTTCTTTCTGCATCGTTTTCCGCTTGCGGGTGGTTTGCAGTATCTTATTCGGGCCCTGTTTGATTCGTGAGGAATGAGAAAACAATTATTCAACGCCCCTGCAGCACTGTCATGTGGTGTCTTAGGCTTTTTGAGAACCATTTGTTCCATTTTTAGACTTATGAAATTGCCCATGATTAGTACTCAGTTTTGGTGTTTGTTGCAACAAATTAATTCTGGGTTACCTAACCAAGATTCATACCAGAGTAATAGGAGCCTGCATTGTAATTCTTTTGAAGTATTAAGGCTCCGTTTGTGGTGAAGTAAAATATTCTGTACTATCAAATATTTTCCATTCAAGTGGTGGTATTAGCTTATGCGGTAGAGCTTTTGGATGCCTCACACTGTATTCCGGGATCGAGTCTCATTCCTTCTCCCATGTAATAGACTAGGAATGTAATGACAAAAAAATATAAAAAAAAGTTTTCCATGGAAAAATATTTTGCAGAAAGTGTTTTTTTTCTTTTTTTTTTTTTAATTTTCTTAGGGTTGGTTGGTTAACAGCTTGAAAATATTTACTGCAGAAAAAAAAATTCCCTGAACTGCTGTCAAAGAAAACACAGAAAATGCAGTATATAAAGGAATCCCTTACTTTCCTTCGGCGGACCTCCATTTCCCATCGAATTTTGATTACCCAAACCATTCAATGTGCTTAAAACATGTATTAAGGGTCTCCTTGAGGAATTTAAAATTAAAAAAATTAGTTTTATGAAAAATTGCTCGAATCTAGCCATTTCCAGTCTCTCTTTTTCTTTTTTCTTTTTGATTCCTTGCAAAGATCCTTAAAAATATGTTTTAAACACGTTGAACGGTTTGGATCGTTAAAATTCAATCGGCAACTATGAGGTCGCCACGGAAGGAAAGTAAGGGATCTCTTGCAAACTGCATCAAAACATATTCATACAAATGCTGCAATGCATTACAGTGGGCTATTTATATATGGAGAAAAGGGTGGGCATCGTGTCGTGTCATCTCATGTTCAGGTCAGAATTCTCTCAACCCTAACACGGCCTATTTACACCAGCCATACTTGCACCTACCCAGCTGAATTTTAGTCCTCTATCTCTTACAGTTACTAAAATTTCAAGTTTCATTCAAAAAACCTTCAAAAATCATGGTTTAACCTCAAGTCTTAATCAATACACTTTTGTTGGAAATTTTTACAAAATTTTGGATGAATGAAACCGGGACGTTTTGGAGGGTCTGACGAGGCAACCAAACGGTCTACTTCGGGTTCGATGAATCTGGACGGAGTAATTATTTCCAGCGGTTTCGAGTTGTTAATACCCCTCATGAAGTGAGGTTAATGGCACCTAATAAATTCGGGAGTTATAGAATTCATTCCAATTTATGTTGGCAGTTTCATGTCTTCTACCTATATAAGTATATCCAGTTCTTATTGTGTATAAGGAATTTTTTGATGTATCACCTTGAGGTTCATGAACTTTGGTTTTGAGAGAGGGGGCAGACGCAAGTCAGTTTGCCAAGGCTACCAACGGTGGTGTTCCGGAGGTATGTGGTTTTAGCCGTTTTATCTTGGGACGAAGACGCCGGCGTATCCTACAACACCCACGGTAGGCGGCGAATCTTTGTTAAGGAGACTGTGGTATCACAGGACTCGGCTCGGTTCGATTTTTTAACTCGATTTACGGTTTGTATTTTGTATTCCATTCTTGCAATCTGTAATTTCAATTTGATTATCAATGAAATTGTTCTCTGGATTTTCCGGTTGTGCCGCATTTTTCCCAACAAACTTAACAAAGATTCAAATCAATGATTGGCAATCGAATTTTCAGAAAACAATTTCCGTCTGTTCTAACAGTTTGGTGCAGTTTAGATATTTTACAGATTAATATCTTGGCTTGGTATGGTGGAGTAACCCTCGTCACTCGTAGTCGTTATCTGCGGTATTAGTAAGCCGTGGGACAGTTTAATTACAAGTTTACAAGTGTTGTACTCAATTGTCTCTGGGAGGTTATGAGATCCAATGTACCAGATTCGGTTCTCTGGGGACATAAGGGAAAGTATATAACGGTACACGTGTTATTCCGCTATAATATGCTAGTTTTACTTTTGATTTCTAAAGGCAGTAGCATGTTACTTTAGAATTAGTATTACCGTGCAATTCACTCCAGAGATTGAATTTACGCAGTATGTCCCTTGCATGATTACTGTCTTACTTTCAGTACTAATCCATGTTGGGTTTTCTTTGTAGAACTAACCTTTGTTTCTTTCTCCGGTGGAGGAGTATTATAAGCCAATCAAAGAGATTTGGGTTTAACCGATTTAATGGTGTTTTGGGGAGTTAGATACTCTTTGACACTCTCACAGGTTAAGAAAATCAGATTTCATGATTTATTACAAGTGTGAGTTAAGAGTTTTCCATGATTGGGT
>CM029273.1:10898070-11275570 GCA_016920895.1 Vaccinium myrtillus
AAAGGCAAATGGGTCAATAGATAAGTACAAAGCAAGGCTTGTACATCAGATGGGTGTGACAGCTTTCCTAAATGAGGATTTAGAAAAAGAAATTCACATGGAACAACCCGAGGGTTTTTCCATACCAGGACAAGAAATGAAAGTCTGTAAGCTTGTTAGATCTTTGTAGGGTCTAAAACAAGCGCCTACATAATGGCATGAGAAGGTTGACAACGTGATGTTGCCTAGTGGTTTCTAAATCAACGAATATCATTTTGTGTCACTACGTTGATTGTTGGTAGTAATGACAAGGTCATTGATCTACTAAGAATATGTTGAACTCTAAGTTTGACATGAAGGATATGGGCCATGTAGATGTGCTATTTGGTGTTAAGATCACCAGAATATCTGACGAACTTGCGTTGTCTCAGACACACTACGTTGACAAAATTCTTGAGAAGTTCAACCAGTCTGATACAAGCATCGCAAGAACCCCCGTGGATGTAAGTCTCCATTTATCCACGAATGGGGGGGAAGGGGTATCCCAATGTGAGTATTCTTGGATAATTGGGAGCCTCATGTACTTGATGAGTTGTACAAGGCCCGCTATAGCCTACTCAGTTAGCAGGCAGAGCAGATACATGAGTAATCTAGGACATGATCACTGGAAGGTAGTCAGGGTGCTACACTATTTGAGGTATACTCGTGATCTGAGGTTGCACTACACCAGATATCCGGCAGTATTGGAAGGGTACTGTGATGCGAATTGGATATCAGATATGAAAGACTCGAAATCCATGAGTGGATATGTCTTTACGCTTGGTGATGCAGTTGTTGCTTGGAAATCTTCCAAACAGACGTGTATAGCACGTTCTACGATGAAATTTGAATTCATTGCTTTAGATAGAGCAATTGAAGAGGCCGAGTGGCTACGCCAGTTTCTGGAAGATATTCCAAGATGGTTGAAACCAGTGCCAACAATTAGCATCCATTGTGACAGTCAAACCACAATTGGTAAGGCACTGAGAACTGTGTATAATGGTAAGTCGAGACATATACGTCGTAGACATAATACCATTAAGCAACTGCTCTCAAGTGGGGTTGTCACTGTTGACTACGTAAGGTCAAAGGACAATATCGCAGATCCGCAAACCAAAGGGTTAACCTGAGAGCAAGTTGAGAAAGCATCGAAAGGAATAGGGCTAAAGCCATTACGCTCATAGTACCGTGAGGGTAGCCAACTTAGCTGACTGGAGATCCCAAGATCTAGGTTCAATGAGACTACTTTTTGCGTGTAATAGAGAACGTTCACTGTAGAGATTTGTTCTCTTGCCCATTTCTATGATGCGAAACAGTGAAGCCTGTAAAGTGGAAGAGGTTAAGCGTTGTTTTTAATGACTCTTATGCGTCGGAGATGCCGAGCGGGGTATAGCAGGATACCCTTTATAAGAAGGTCACCTATGTGAGTATGAAGTGGGGCCGCTTCTGTGAGAATTCTGGCAAAATTCTCGAGAAAATACTTGCAGAACCAGGAAGGGGGGTGTCATGGCCGAAATGAACCCAACAGTGAGAACTGAACTACGTCAGGAGAAGTCCTGTGTGAAGTCTGTTGTCTAAGTTTACACCGGCGGCGGAACAGTTCAAAGCGGGTCCGCACACTAGTCTGCCAGTAAACTCGATAGGCTATCACAAGGGAAGGTTCAAGGCCAAAAGCTACCTATCCTATGCAGGAATTATCCGTTGCCTCTCTCTCGTGTCAGCTTTGTACTTTGTGTCAGTTTGCCTGCCAATTTCATTCATGGGGGGGATTGTTGGAAATTTTTACAAAATTTTGGATGAATGAAACCGGGACGTTTTGGAGGGTCTGACGAGGCAACCAAACGGTCTACTTCGGGTTCGATGAATCTGGACGGAGTAATTATTTCCAGCTGTTTCGAGTTGTTAATACCCCTCATGAAGTGAGGTTAATGGCACCTAATAAATTCGGGAGTTATAGAATTCATTCCAATTTATGTTGGCAGTTTCATGTCTTCTACCTATATAAGTATATCCAGTTCTTATTGTGTATAAGGAATTTTTTGATGTATCACCTTGAGGTTCATGAACTTTGGTTTTGAGAGAGGGGGCAGACGCAAGTCAGTTTGCCAAGGCTACCAACGTTGGTGTTCCGGAGGTATGTGGTTTTAGCCGTTTTATCCTGGGACGAAGACGCCGGCGTATCCTACAACACACACGGTAGGCGGCGAATCTTTGTTAAGGAGACTGTGGTATCACAGGACTCGGCTCGGTTCGATTTTTTAACTCGATTTACGGTTTGTATTTTGTATTCCATTCTTGCAATCTGTAATTTCAATTTGATTATCAATGAAATTGTTCTCTGGATTTTCCGGTTGTGCCGCATTTTTCCCAACAACTTCAAAATCAAGCCTCCCAGTCACAAACACGACCATCATTTTCAAAGGTTAAACATCGATGGTATCGTGGTTTTCTACCCTAGAGGCCTTAGCAACAAGCAATAAAAATTGCTCATATCAGCATCTTTCACTAGTACATGTTCATCATTTTCAAAGGTTCTTTCGATCATGATCACCTTGTTCGATTTACGTCTCAAGACCCACCCTGCATGGTCCCAGTAAAAAAAAAAATTCTCTCTCTCTCCACATTACCCCAAAAACTTCCCTCAAAACTCAAACCGAACAAAGCCGATGTCGCTCCAGTTTAGTTGCCATTCCATAAATGATTTTTCAGAATGCCCACACAACACACTTAATATTGAATAAAAACACTCATCTATATTTCTTTCGCCCTTATTTTGAATGAAACAACTTTTTATTGTTCCGTGTGGTATCGTTTCCACAGCTTTTTCTGGTCAAAAAGTCTCTATTTATCATTTTTCGCTTTCGAGGATTTATGTTACCACACGTTAAGAGTCTTAAAACTACAAGCCTCAGTTAAGTTCCTGTCGCAGTTCAAAAAAAAAAAAAAAAAAGTTAAGTTCCTGTCTACTGTGAGCTTGTTGAGGGTGAGGGTATCAGTCTTGTCACGGCAAAGAATGTCCATTTCGGCCAATTTTTCAACAGCAGATGTAGTGAAAACTCAGCTCTAACGTACAATGTTGTCGCCATCAAAAATGTCCATTTGTTAAACAGAAGAACCGAACAATATCTTTGAAAGGACCCGACTACAGGTACAAAAAACGTACAGATGTCTTGTGGGACCCACTTTTGGGTCACACACGAATGATCCGAACCGTTCATTAATTTCAAAATATTTTTTCGAGTGTCCCTGTATGCGTAAATGGTTGATCCAATGTTACCATGTTTAATTCTGAATTTAGATTCATAATTCAGGGACCTAAATTATGAATGATTTTGTGTATATACACTGTTATCGCATCATATCTTGCACATATCATGTATTTTGTGCATCTCATACCGTTCATACATCGTAAAAAGTCACTTCGTAAACCATGGACAAGCATCCACCGTGCGTATTACTGTTTTAATCCCTATTTATTGTTCCCCATCCCCTTTTATATGAACAAAGTTTAAATATAAACATTTTATAAATCCTATAAATCCTTCCCCTCTCGTAAACAAGCTTCCGAACCTAAGATATTATGGTGATGACAGACTGATGCTCAAAACCTTATCCAAAATGAGGTACAAGTCATTCAAGTTCAGTTCCTTGGGGGACAATCCTCAAATCTGAGTGGTGACTCCGAATTGAATTCCTCGGAGGGGTTTCCACAACTCTTTCCAACTCTCCTTGTATTCTGAAGTTGTGTTTTATGATTTTATCAGATAATGTTGTGGGAATTAGCAGTAACATCTGGGTTCTTTCTCAGTTGGATACTATTCCACTAGGACCCCTACCAATTTGTTGTTTGGAATACTAAGCCAACAAAATAAGGTTTCATTTCCCATGTCCAATTAGTTGGTTTCTTTGTTTTTTTATTATCAGAATTTGGCATCACTTTCACCTTTTTTTTAAAAATCGCATTTTTTAGCTTTTTTTTTTTTTTTTTTTTGAATTTTGAGATCATTTCGACTAGAGGAATCTAAAATATATAAAATTATGAACCAAAGATTTTTTTTAATAAAGACAAAAATTATCCCAAAAATATTTTTGTTTTGGATTAATTTTTCCTTCCGTGAATCTTTTAATAACTTTGATCAAAAAAATTTACTTGTTAAATTCCTCGTCGAGAGAAACCAATAGTCCATTAAAAAAAAGACTCAAAACTACCAAAGGTGATTTTTTTTTTTTCAATAAGGAGAATTTTGTTAAATAAGCACATAAATTAATCCTGAAGGATTATTACCTGTTGTAAGCAATAAGTAATTAATGAGAAATGGGACAATACGATTTGACTAGCTATATAATAATTTTTTTAAAAAGTTTATAGCTATAGTTATATAGATTCGTCCGCCCCAAAAAAAATAATTTGTTATAGTGTTTTCCCGACCCACACTCAAATCATGCATCCATCCTTGTTTGTCGTCTTGGTTTTTCTGAACCTGGAGTTGCTGGTGTGTGGCCCTAGTTTACGCATCCAAGCCGTTGAGAACTCGGCAATCAATAGCTCGGATTTCATCTTCGCAGTGGATAGCTCGGATCTGCAAAGTGCCGAGATGAAATCAGGACCGTAACAGATCTGACGGCTCGGATGCCGCACACCAGGGAGCGCCCTCTAGGGTCCCCGTTTCATGTAATGCTTGGGCTTGGCCGGCATAAGAAAGCAACAAGAGCGCAAAAATAAAATAAAACCAAAACTATCAATTAACTCTTTATTCTTAATATCAAAAGTAATATGCTAGCCACAACATTTCCAAACTTGAAATAAACATGTTTCCCAAATAAAATAAACAATAACTTCCTAAATAGCAGATTCGATATCGAAAATAACAAAACAAACAAATATTATTCTTCTTTCCACGCCTCATGCATTTGCGGGTGATTTGGGGCCTTATGCGATCTCCTTGCGGTACTGCTGCTCTACTTGCTTGGCCATGGCAATACCAATGTCCATGAGTTTTTTGACATCGGGCATGTTGTAATTCTGTGCGA
Source organism: Vaccinium myrtillus (assembly GCA_016920895.1). NCBI lineage: Eukaryota > Viridiplantae > Streptophyta > Magnoliopsida > Ericales > Ericaceae > Vaccinium > Vaccinium myrtillus. The sequence goes on from CM029273.1 coordinate 10,903,120, forward strand.
TATAGACTCCAGTGATTGTGCCCAACATGAATACGAAAGTTTTTTTGATTATACCCATCACAGGATTTTTGAGCTGAATCTCAAATCACCCAGTGATTGGACTAAAATGGGGTCTTTAATCTCTCTTCAAGGTTTGATTTAGAGAGAGACAGAGAGAGGAGTTTATATATAAATTCCTGGTTTTGGCCAGTAACTTGGAAAAGGGGTTACATTTAATGTGGTCGGGTTTCGTTTTCCCCAAGTTGCATCTTTTTATTTTACAAGCGGTGATCACGTGTTTTGCACCTGCTCATTTGGTTGTCATATTAGTTAAGTCAATCATGAATAGTTTTTTATAAATAGTGTCATACACGTGATTATGCTATCTATTATCAAAATTCTCAATTTATCAGCAATATCATGTAGATATGTACTAATATCTTTGTAAAGCAAATTTGTTAACCTCGTCAATTACCATTATTAACCTCTACCATCACATTTTGAAATGTCATTTGCCACTAATAAAATTTTTTGGTGTTCATTATTTTTTGAAAATTGACATTGAATATTAGTGTTATGGGTGGGGCCCACAAGCTCCTGCTTATTAAATGCGTGGGTCCCACTTATAGTTCAATATTCCATTGTTGTAGGTCCCACAAAATAATAAGGGCAAAAAATAAAGATTGAGGGCAAAATAGTCTTTTCACATGTTGCATGACAAACTTGCAACTCTCTCTATTATAGTAATAGGTTAAAGATAGAGGAACTCTCCTGTCCGGGACCCTTGGGTCCGGATCTCATAGTTCCGGATCAAATTTTGACGATCCGAGCCGTCCAATGTGTTCAAAAGGTGTTTTCCAAGGCCCATGCGGGAAATCTTCAAAAAAAAATACCGGGAAGGGCTTGATCCACGCAATTTTGTAAATATGCAGTTTTTGCGAAAAACTGCGTGGATCAAGCCCTTCCGCGTATTTTTTTTTTGAAGATTTCCCGCGTGGGCCTTGGAAAACACCTTTTGAACACATTGGGACGGCTCGGATCATGCAAAAACATTTTCTAAATGCTCCAAAACGCTTCAATCCGGGATTTCCGGGATCCTTGACCGGAGAGTACGTGGTTAAAGATATACTATAAACAAAGAAGAGACTTCATTTTCAAACCCTGCTTAGTGCCCCGATTTATATAGAAACAAAGAAGAGGCTCCATTTTCAAACCCTACTTAGGGCCCCGAAAATCTCAGGTCGGGCCTGCCCATCGCCCCGAGCAACCCTAACCAGTAACCTCCCAACCCCCGGCACATTACACCTCCCCCACAACCACCCAACTCCCACTGCATTGCACCCCACCATTAACCTCCCCCTCAACAGTCCAACTCCCTATCCATTACAGCCAGTACGTTAACCTCCCCATCAACCGTGCAAACCATTCATTTCAGCCCGTTAACCTCCCCATCACTCATGCAAACTGCGTCATTCGCCCAAGCAGCATCCCCCTCCCCATCGACCTCACGAACAACAAGAAGCTTTTCACCAATCCCAAGAGGCCAAGACCATCAGTTTACGCAGTTTGCTTTGCTGCCACTGTTGCACAAGTCCCAGTCAAGCATTAGAAGTTGCCGGTTGAGACAAGCAAATCTAGTGACTCCTACCGCGCAGAATTATTCTCCTAACGGCAGTAACAGAGAACAGACTATCGTGACCAATGAAGGGGCTCCCATTTCTGTCGGTGGCAAACGGCAATGGACCTGCAAGTCCCTGATTTCTCAACAGGGGCGATCTGCATACTTATCTATGACCCTATAAAAATTGACGTCAAATTGAACTGAAAAAGGAACCAAATCATTTATCCGATTGTTTTATGACCCGGGTGCTATGCACAAAATCAGTTCTTCATTCTTTTGGAAAGATACTAATCCCATGACCTCTATGTTATGATGGCTAAACCTAAGGTTCCAATGTCACACTCTCTCTCTCTCTCCATATTTGATTTGGTTTTAGTCTACTTTAGTGTTCATATCTTCATGGTGTATCATTTTGTACATGTGGGAGTTAATTTACAGTGATGTAACTGTAGTTCGTATTGAATTACAAAAGAGAACAATTCTAAACTCCAAGCAGGTTGTTCTATTGCCCGATGTTAAGAATAGGAAGATCACGAGGAAAAGCAAACAAATCATTTTTCCTCCTGCACAGAAGATCCAAAACCCTACATTTCCTTCCGTTCCAGAAAAACCCTCCACGGATGAGCAAAAACAGCCTAGAGTTGCAGCATGCCAGGACCTAATTACTCCATGTAATGTAAATGTTACGCAAATCTCTCAGAGAAGGATGAAAAACAAGACAATACTGACTAAAATACCCAATAAACAGAACAAAGAAACACTAACAGAAGAAGAGTGAGAAAAAAACAAAGCTGCTATTTTTGTTGATGTCACAAGAAACAGCATAAGTATAACACAGTCTGGCTTCTTTATCAGGCATGACAGCAGATGGTTTACATTACTAAAGATTCTCAATGGCAACAATTCGAACTATATTTTGTACACTCCCAATGCATGATAAAACACTGGCTTGATGCTACTAATCATTCTCAAAACTATAAGTTCCTAAAATATTTTGTAGATGTACAAACTTTTCACTGATGAAATTCACAATGCTTGAATCGCTGCGCAGAAAACGTAACACCCAGCCTCCAGTGATTCAGTTGGGTAGCTTAAGATGCTTTGAGAAGATAATATAGACTTGGAGCTTCAGCTGCTTAGCAAGTTCTTACTTACTGATTACTCAAGGCTCAACAGGCTCAGCTAATTTGATAGGTGAAAGATACCCCAACTAGATTGAGAGAAGCTCATGCCAATAGTCCGTCGGTTTAAGAACTTCATCTAATCACATTTAAGATGGCAAAAGATTTGGCGACATGCTGCAGACATAGGACCAACCAACTGTTGTTTCAAGCCTCTTCATCGGTCGCTACCCTGACTACAGTCTACACTCCTATCTGTATAACTAAAAAAACAGAGGAAGAAAATTAGGTGTTAATATATCTAATGCACTCTCATTTAATTCAAGCAATCAAGATTCATTTTCCCTTTTTTTGAAGATCCACAGAGAAAGCTACTCCGTATGAAGAACCTATCGACAAAATAGCTAAGTTACTATCCTTCACGTTACTCTACCAAGTACGAACTTAGCTTGATCTGAACGGACACTGTAAATAATCTAGAACATACAGCCAATCCCTGTGTTTTGAGAAACTCGCTCAAATAATAGTAGAAGGGCTTACCTCAAATATAATACAAACTGAAGACAATTTTTTGGAAGAGTCAATAGCGTGTCATGTTTCTCCACTTGTCTTTCAAATCAACCTGAACAAAGGAACCTCTGGTGTTGGACAAAAGGAAAAAGGATATAACAGCTACTACAGTCACTGCAGGTAACTATAAAATATTCTTACCTCAGTTCTCTCTTCAAATACGTCACGATAAGTATTTAAGATGACCTTCTAGTTCCCCATACCAAGCCTTCAGAAAGAATATACATAGATTAGTAGAGATAATTAGATTTCTCTTCAACATATCATTCATTTTTGCAAATATTCTATCCGATGATCTGAGACCAGACCTTTTGGTGGTAAACTCTGGCAGCATTCCAGGGTCAAAACAAGCATGCACAAATCAAAAGTGATGCTTACACATCTTTGTTTCTTTATTTCTTGTTTGAAAGAAAGACACGCTTTTACCTTAGTAAAACATCTGACAAGCATAAATCAAAATTAAACAACAATGAAATAAGATGGTTGTTACATAGTAAGGTAAAAATCTATCTAGAAAGGCCTTACCAGGATACAAAAACTGAAAAAAAAGAGAGAAAAAAAACACATACTTCTGCACGCCAGTCCTTAAAGTGTCTTCTTCCAGTGTACTCCATTTCTTCACTTTTCTCCTCCTTGTTAATTTTTTAGTTTCATACTTTTTCAGAGGAGATACAAGCCTTCTCTTCGGTGTAGGCAAGTGAAGTCTACTAGCATGGTCTGCTGACACCTCAGGTAAGGAGTCAACAGAATCATCCCACTGCAAAATTATTGTTCACGACACAAGAAATTATGAACAGTGCAGAAGAAATTTTTACCACTTTAGAGCCAAATGACAGCCATTTGAAAATGACAAACATAATGAATGCAAGTAAGAACAACTACGTAAAATATAATTTTATACCAAAAAAACAATATGTTTGAGAACAAAATTTCATTATTTGCATTTACAAAGAATGCAAGTGATAAGAACAACACCGCATGAAATGACTACCTCAAAAGTGCGGGCAGTACTATTCCGTGCCATTAAGCTGGGCTTAGGAACATCATTTTGATGCCCGGACCGTTGATTGTCACAATTAGCCTCATTTGCAAGAGCAGCTTCACGACTCGTGCAAACCGAAGGATTTGTTACATCTACATCTTTTCCATTCTGTTCTCTAACTGAAGACTCCTGATTCATATTTTGTCGACCCATGCAAGACATTACATTTTCAGCAAGCCGTAAGGCCTCAGGAAGAGGGTCTACCACCACTGCTTTTAGCTCCAAAAAACTAGTTCTGAGTGTTTCTTGTACTTTATTAATTTCAGGGGTAGGTAGGCATTTATAGTGGTCAGATAACTTCCTCAAGTCCGGCTCTTCTGTATCAGTGATCTTAACTCCTCTAGAAGTGCCAGTGGTTGCTCCTCTGGAATGTTTGTTAGCAACATGCTTGCGCCTAGGCAGCACACCACCTTTCTGCGATTCTAAAATAAAAAACAAAATACATCATTGCAGAATACGCGTACAAAACCCATAAGTTTGAATAATAAGTTGAGTAGAAAACACACTGAACAAGTCCTCTAATTGCATAAGGAGAACAACTGTGCCGGCTATCATGTTGCAGTTAGGCCAAAAAAAAATATGGTACTATGACAGAAAGCTGGTGATCGTATCGCATGAACTGAAGATATATATCCTTCTATATTAAAAGGAAATCCTACCATTTTTCTTTCACTTCAAACCCGTGATTAGTATTCACGTTTTCCACCCTTGAATGTAAATTCTATGTATGCAATTATTCAATGAAGATTCCATGTATGTAGTCATGATTTTAAACACATTTTAGAAGGTTCAACGTATGCATTAAACACATGATTTTAATCCATCGCATGTAGTCATTATTTGATTTTCTGTTCTGGTGTAAGTAAATAGTCATCATGAACTTAGTACTTGCATTAATATTCATCTAGATTAATTAAAAACATATTGGAAAGTTCAATGTATGCATTAAACACATTTTAGTTCTTTGCATCTAATTGTTGGTGGGTTCAATGTATGCATTTATATCTAAGTTCATTCTTATCTTTTTGGATGTATTCATTAATTAGGTTCATTTCATTTAGAGTTCTAGGAATTAGAAGAGTCTTTCCCGTGGATTATAAATCGAGATGGAATCTTTCATTTGGGACAGAGAGTTGATTAATGAATTGAGTTTACAAGGTTGAGGCCATTGTAATTGGGGATTGGGCTGCAGTCCTTCCTCGCAGAACCGCCTAACCCTTGCGAGAGTGAAGCACCTCTATCTCTTCTCTCTCTCCTTCTCATTTTCTCACTCTTTGTTCTTCTTTACACACTTCTCCAAGTAATATTCTTATTTCCCCACCCAAAACCACCACGATTCCTATTGTATGAGGAAATACTCAAGTGCCCTAAAACCGTCCTACAAGAACACGAACAAGGAATTTGCTTTTATTCCAAAATTCAATTTCCAAATTAACCAAGCACAAGAATGGGATTACCTAGGAATCAATTACTGGGAATGCCCAATGCTAAGACACATCCAAACACAGCCTCACAAGGATCCACTTTTAACACCTATAGCTTAATGTATGCAATTATTCAATGTAGATTCTATGTATGCAATTATGCAATGTAGATTCCATGCATGTAGTCATGATTTTAAACACATTTTAGAAGGTTCAACGTATGCATTAAACTCATGATTTTAATCCATTGCATGTAGTCATTATTAGATTCTATGTATGCAATTATTCAATGTAGATTCTATGTATGCACTTATTCAATGTATGCATTTATATCTAGGTTCTTTCGCATATCTTATTCAATTATTCATTAATGGGTTTGTGGTGGAGAAAAACAGCTGATTGGATACATGAACTCAGTTCAAAAAATTAGTGATGGGTTCTTTGCTCTTCTTTTTATTGCATTCAAATTTGATGATGGTTTTTCTGTAGAATTGGATTTTCCTGAGCAATCAACGCTCTGAAGTTACACGGAGTATGGGAGAAAAGGAAGAAGTATCCTTTATTTGAATAAATTTTGTATATTGGTGTTGCAAGTAATTGATTTAATCTATATTTGAGTACATTTCGGAATTTCCGGTATCTAAGCATCTAGCATTGCTCAATTTTGGTATTCAAAACTAGCAGTCGGAGGCATCACTTATACAATCCGATGTTAATGTTTTTTAGTTGTACACTTCCTTGAAGTAGAAATAGCAGAAAATGGGCTTCCTTCGGTTTTTTTTTTGGGCTTTTTTTGGGCAAGATGTTGGTTGGCCAGAAGGAAATAAAAACAAAGTACACTAGCACGAGCACGAGACTCCATGCGTGCATGGAGCCTTCAACTAGTACACACAGAAAGAAAACCCTCAAAAGCCATACGCTTTGACCGCTTGTGCTTGCCAACTGGTGTGGCCATACTATCACTTTTGGCATAATGGGTCTAACAAACACATTACTAACATCCAAGGGGTTGCGGGTATCCCAAAGTCGGATCCTAAATGTACATGGTAAAAGCAAATGGTCAAAATCAGCATAATGTTTGCCAAACGACATGATCTAAACAGTTACAAAGAGGTCATGCATCTTTGTAATTGCTGAAGAAGGCAATAAAAGGCAAAGGGAAATCGTATCACAATTAGATTTGAGGCTCAACAATTCCAAGACACCTATCTACACACTGATATTCAAAGTGTTAGGCATATGAATCAAAAAGAGACAACTGGTAGAAATTCAAAGCCTTTATCATCATAGTTCGAAATATCGGTATCAGTTGCGATGTCGCGGTTTCGGGCTGTAGCGGAACAAGTATCGGTAACCGGAGGCGTGAATTTTTAAAAATTTCGCACAACATATGCCGATACCACTGTTACATATCGGCTCTTATTGCCGTAATTTTGACGGTATCAGCCCATATCGGGCTGTAACGGATTGAAATTACCGATAGCGATACTGCTATACGTATCAGCCGCACCAATATTTCAAACGAATCCGACTATGTGTACGCACGTTTGCGTACGGATCACGTACGTACACCACACGGGCAGTTTCGTCCCTGTGAATCTAGAAAACATACTTGCCGATATCTAATTGAGCTGATTTTTTACGGGGCCCCCTAAAATAATATTTTAAAATTTATGGTATTTTTTTAGAATTTTTTTGGGGCCCGCAGTGGGCCCCCGCGTGCGTACGTACACAATCCGTGTACAATTCTTGCGTACACGTAGAATTTTTTATTTCAAACCATGCTTAACATCGAGCAGTTCAAACCCTTCAACAGTTATGATAAAGCAACAAATTAATGACAAAGAAGTCACCTTTATCCTTATCACTAGCAATCAAATCCGGAGTCGAATCTCCATCGACTCGATCACCTATCCGACAATCGCCCCATCCCAAAACCTCCCGCATTGTATCCTCATCACTCACACTCCCCGCCACAACTTGAAGAAACGCCGGGCCCGTCCTCCTCCACGCTTCATCCACATACGCCCTAACGGCCTCCAAACCATCATTCCCTCTCACCTTTGCGCGCACATTTTCACAAACACTCAGGTCCCAAACCGCGGCCTCTAAATCATCCCTCCACTCTCTCAAATCATCAGAAACCAACCCAACACCCATCTCACACCTTTCCATCTTCCATGTTAAAATTAATTAATGCTTTGGGTTTTATTTTAATTGGGCTTTTAGTTTTTATTTTATTTTGTGTTTGGACCATCTATTATGTTTGTGTTTTGGGCTACTTATTTTGTCTTGTTATTGGGCTCATTGTTTGAGAAAGCCCAAACTTCTTATGTACCTTTGCCCTAGTATTTAAAGGCTTGGAATGAGAAAAAGGGCAGCAGCCCCACTACTGAAAATCTGATCCAGAGAGTAGCATCTCTCTTCCCCTGTTTTTCACATTTCTTGCGGCAAAAAGGGCAGCCATTATTGGCCACTATTTTGCTAGCTATTTCCCCACAAAAATCAATTTCAAAGCTTGGGTTTTGCCAACATAAGTGGTATCAGAGCTTTGTGTGGATCAAATCAACTTGGGAGTGAAGATTTTCGAAGGGGAAACAAAACCCTAGAAGTCTACAACAATGGCAAATTCAAGCAATCAAACCATGGGAGCTCAAGCACTTGGTTTTCCACTTTTCAATGGAGAAAACTATGATTTTTGGAGTGTGAAAATGAAGACCCAACTTGAATCAAATGATGTTTGGGAGTATGTAGAAGATGGGTTTAATGATCATGAAGGTGATGAGGTTTTGACGGAGGGGCAAAAGCAACAATTGAAGGTGGATAAGAGGAAGAATGCAAAAGCCCTCTCCATGATTCAACAAGGGATTACCGACAACATTTTTCCAAGAATCATCAATGAAACCAAAGCTAAGAAGGCATGGGATATTCTTCACAATGAGTATAGAGGCAACACAAAGGTAAAAACCATCAAACTCCAATCTTTGAGAAGAGATTTAGAAAATATGAAAATGAAGGATGTTGAATGCTTGAATGCCTATTTTTCTAGACTTATGGAAGTTGTTAATTAAATGAAGACATATGGGGAGAATGTTTCTAGTCAAAAAATTGTTGAGAAAATCTTGATTACTTTGACGTCAAAATACAATCCTATTGTTGCCGTTATTGAAAATACTCAAGATCTTGCCACTTTGAGTGTTGATGAGTTGATGGGTTCTATTAAGACATTTGAGCAAAGATTGAGTAGGCAATCCGAAAAGTCAATTGAAAGTGTCTTTCAATCTAAGCTAAATGTTAGTACTCCTAAACCCCAAGGAAAAGGACCATCTTCAAGTTATAACCAATTTAAAGGGAATTCATCTAGAGGTGGAAAATTTGAACAAGGAGGAGGAAGAAATGATAGAGGAAAAGGAGGAAACAATTTTCGAAGGGGAAATAATTTTCAAAGGAGAAACAACTTTCAAAATAGGGGGAATGATGGGCCCCCTCAACACAAGTGTGGAATTTGCAATAGAGGGAGTCATGTTGATAAAGATTGTTGGTTTCGAGGAAAGCCACAATGTCACAATTGCAACAAGTTTGGGCACGTCAAAAGGGATTGTCGAGTCACAACCAATCAACAAGCCAATTACACCGAAGAGCAAGAATTTGAAGGGAACATGTTTTATGCTTGTCAAGCGGCTTCGGAGCAAAAGAATGATGTGTGGTTTCTTGATAGTGGTTGTAGTAACCACATGACCGGAGATGAGAGTATTTTTGTGAAGATTGATACTTTCTCCAATTCTCAAGTAAAAATGGGGAATGGTGCCTTGGTCCAAGCAAAGGGAAAGGGTACTATTGCCGTGGAGACAAAGAAGGGTACAAGAAGAATTTCGGATGTGCTACTTGTTCCGGACTTGGAGCAAAACTTGTTGAGTGTTGGGCAACTTGTCGAGCATGGGTACTATGTGCACTTTGAAGAAGGCTCTTGCAAGATTTATGACAAAGGGGGGAGAAATCAACTTGTAGCAAATGTTAAGATGGAGAAGAATAGAAGCTTCCCTCTCACTTTTAGCTACACAAAGGATGTTGTATTGAAGATGGATGTGGTTGATGACTCATGGCTTTGGCATAGAAGATTTGGGCACTTGAATTTCCAAAGTTTGAGAAACCTACAACAAAAGAACATGGTGTATGGGTTGCCGACTATTCATGAAGTCAAGCAAGTGTGTGAAGGGTGTGCACTTGGAAAGCATCACTGGGAGTCATTTCCAAAAGACAAGGCGTGGAGGGCTAGAGCACCATTGGAGCTTGTTCATACCGATGTGTGTGGGCCTATGGACACGCTAACTCATGGAGGTAACAAGTACTTTATCATTTTTATTGATGATTTTTCAAGAATGACTTGGGTTTATTTGAAGAGGGAAAAGTCCGATGTTCTCTCAATTTTCAAAAAGTTTCAAAGCCTTGTGGAAAGGCAAAGTGGTCTACTAATAAAAGTTTTGAGAAGTGATATGGGTGGAGAGTACAACTCAAATGAATTTGACAAGTTTTGTGAAGACATTGGCATGGAAAGGCAACTAACGGTTGGGTACACTCCACAACAAAATGGAGTGGCCGAGAGGAAGAATAGAACCATAGAGGAGATGGCAAAATCAATGTTACACGAGAAGGGATTGCCCAAGACTTTTTGGGGTGAAGCCGTGTATACGGCGGTCTATTTGATGAATCGGTGTTCAACAAAAGCCTTGGAAAACATAACTCCATTTCAAGCTTGGAGTGGGAGAAAGCCATCCGTGAATCACTTGAAGGTGTTTGGTTCCATTTGCTATGCTCATGTTCCAAAAGAAAGGAGGCGCAAGCTCGATGAAAATAGTCAAAAGTGTATCTTTGTGGGTTATAGCTCCCAATCAAAGGGCTATAGACTCTACAATTTGAAAACAAACAAAGTCATCATTTGTAGAGATGTTCTCTTTGACGAGAAGGCTTATTGGGATTGGAATGAGAATGTGGAGCAAAACCAAGTCTCTATCAATTATGAAGAACCGGAAAGTCAAGAAGATGAAGCCTATGATGAACTTGAAACTCCAAACCAACCAACTCCAACTTCTCCATCAAGCTCAAGTTCCTCATCACCAAGTTCAACTCCAAGAAAAATGAGAAACCTCAATGATGTGTATGCAAGTTGTAATTTTTGTGTTGTAGAACCGGAGAGTTTTGAAGAAGCAATTAAGGAGGAAGCTTGGAAGAAAGCTATGGAAGAAGAGATTCGTGTAATTGAGAAAAACAAGACTTGGGAGTTGGTGGAGAGGCCAAAGGACAAAGAAGTTATTGGTGTCAAGTGGATTTTCAAGACAAAGCTCAACCCGGATGATTCCATTCAAAAACACAAAGCAAGACTTGTAGCAAAAGGGTACTCTCAACAACCCGGAATTGATTTTCAAGAGACATTTGCACCGGTGGCTCGCCATGACACAATTAGATCTCTTGTTGCCTTGGCGGCATCAAAGGGATGGTTCTTGTATCAACTTGATGTGAAATCGGCATTCTTGAATGGAACCTTGGAGGAGGAGGTGTTTGTTGATCAACCTCAAGGCTTCATTGTCAAGGGCAAGGAGCAAAAAGTTTACAAGTTGAAGAAGGCTTTGTATGGACTAAAGCAAGCACCTCGGGCATGGTATAGTGAGATTGACTCTTACTTCAATGAAAAGGGATTTCAAAGAAGCAAAAGCGAGCCCACCTTGTATGTCAAGAAACAAGGTAACACCGGTATTCTTATTGTTTCTCTCTATGTTGATGATTTGGTTTTTACCGGTAGCAATGTGAAGATGATTGAAGATTTCAAAAGAGATATGATGAAGAAATATGAAATGAGTGATTTGGGCCTCTTGCATTACTTTTTGGGCATTGAAATTTATCAAAACAAAGAGGATATTTTCATTTGTCAAAGAAAGTATGCAAGGACTCTTCTTGAGAAGTTCAAGATGAGGGATTGTAAGCCGATTGCAACCCCCTTGATTGTGAATGAGAAATTGTCAAAAGAAGATGGAAGCAAAAAGGTGGATGAGTCTCTCTATAGAAGCTTGGTTGGAAGCTTGTTGTACTTGACCATCACAAGGCCGGATATCATGTATGCTACAAGCATGTTATCTCGGTTCATGCATAATGCAAGTCAAACTCATCTTGGAGTGGCTAAGAGGGTTTTGCGATATTTACAAGGTACACTTGATTTTGGTATTTTGTATGAGAAAAATGTGGATGCAAAGTTGCTTGGATTTTGTGATAGTGATTGGGCCGGATGTGTTGATGATATGAAGAGCACTTCCGGATATGCTTTTTCTCTTGGCTCGGGTGTCTTCTCGTGGGCATCTAAGAAGCAACAAACCGTGGCGCAATCAACCGCCGAGGCCGAGTATGTGTCGGCATCATTGGCTACTTCTCAAGCTATTTGGCTAAGGAGGATTTTGGAGGATGTTGGTGAAAAGCAAGGAGAAGCTACTCCCATTTTGTGTGACAACAAATCCGCAATTGCAATGACAAAGAATCCCGTCTACCATAGCCGCACCAAGCACATTGCCATCAAGCATCATTTCATTCGAGAGGCCGTGGAAGATGAAGAGATTCAACTCAAGTATTGTGCTACCGAAGACCAAGTGGCGGATATCTTCACCAAGGCTCTTTCAAAGGAGAAGTTCCAATATTTTAGAGAAATGTTGGGTGTCACCGCAAAGCATTAAGGGGGAGTGTTAAAATTAATTAATGCTTTGGGTTTTATTTTAATTGGGCTTTTAGTTTTTATTTTATTTTGTGTTTGGACCATCTATTATGTTTGTGTTTTGGGCTACTTATTTTGTCTTGTTATTGGGCTCATTGTTTGAGAAAGCCCAAACTTCTTATGTACCTTTGCCCTAGTATTTAAAGGCTTGGAATGAGAAAAAGGGCAGCAGCCCCACTACTGAAAATCTGATCCAGAGAGTAGCATCTCTCTTCCCCTGTTTTTCACATTTCTTGCGGCAAAAAGGGCAGCCATTATTGGCCACTATTTTGCTAGCTATTTCCCCACAAAAATCAATTTCAAAGCTTGGGTTTTGCCAACATTCCAAACCCTACCCCTCCATATCCTCTTAACGGCGTCGAAATACTCCTCTCTCTCGTCGATAAACCTCAATGTGCAATCTGCAGCTACGGCGCAGTAGGCGTGCTTCATTGAATCATCACAAGTCTCGATTCCCTCTTGGTTATCTAACTCCTCCATGCGTTCCAAAAACCCTAGTAGTTTTTCTGAAACTGTGCCATTTGAGATCTCTGTCTCGATTCTTCGTAAAAGCAATGCTTTTTTGAAACTGGAGTTGTCGTTTGGGATAGGTAGGATGCGAAGGAGAGCGTTGAGCGTGCGGTCGTCGAGAGATTGTTGACGGAGGAGGTATTCGAGGACCCAACGAGCCACGTCGGTGTCCATTGGCGAAGCATTAACGGGTGGAAACGACAAAATAGAAACCCTAATTGATAAGCATGAGGACTATAGTGTCATTTTAGAAGTTGGTTAGGAGATTTGAGAATAAAAAGGGCGGGAGCAGAGAGAGAGAGATGTCTGGTGTTGATTATGTTCTTCTCCCAATTTATGTTTCTCTCTCTTATCTCTCTTCTCATCACCAATCCTCTGCAATTCTTTTAATTCGTTGACATCAATAATAAAAGATCCATTTCCACTTTCATTTTTCTTGTTCATTTCCATTTCTCGTTGAAATTACTGGAAGGTTTCTATCACTAATTCGTTGGAAGTGAACGGAAAAAGAGAGAGTGAGGGTGTTTAGGAGGGCTTCAGAACCCCTGCCAATATCTCTGTATCCACCGTCACCACCGGGTCTATAACAACTTTTATGCTTTCTTTGGAACTGAGAGAAAGGAAAAGAAGGTAAAGTTTGAAAAAATTCTCTCTTTTATTTAGTTTGAAAGGGCAAAAAAAAAAAAATAATAGAGTATTATAAGAGCAACTCCACCCCTTACTCATATTTTTACTCAAATTTGAGTAAAAGCTTCATTTGATATTGTGTACTCCAATGGGCAACCTCAAATTCAAGGGCAAATTTGAGTAAAAGGTTCATTAATGGCAAACTTGTAAATATGAGGGTGTCAAATTTGCCTTCAAAATTTGAGTAAGAGTTTGAGTCTAACTCTATTTGAGTTTATGTTTGAGTAAAAACTCAATTTGGTATAGGTATGGGTAAGGAGTGGAGGAGTGTTTTAAGGGCTTTTACTCAAATTTTGAGTTTGAGTAAAAAAAAAGAGTATGGGGTGGAGTTGCTCTAAATAGGGAACTTTTCTTCTTATTTTCTTCACACTTTTCTTATTTTTTTTTATTTCTTTTCACTTTTCTCATTTTCTACAAGTTCCAAACAGAGTTAGTCGGGCATGTTTGACAACTGATACTCCTAACAGCAGCCCCCGTGAGATGAGAAAAGAAAAGAAAGGGTGTGGTTTCACGATGAGAAAATAAAAGAAAGAGGTGTACGTGGTCTCTCATCATGTCATTTGGATTAACAAAATAGGGGAGAGAGTGGTTTCTCTCTTGCTACGCTTATTTTACCAAAATACCCTTGTGTCAATCCAAATTTTGGAGCAGTGGGAGAGAGAGAGAGAGAACGACGAACCTGAGGAGAACAATAGTGAACCCTAGCATCTAAGAAAGAAGAAGAGTGATGTTTCTCACCTGAGGAATAAGAATAGACGAACCTGGGGTAAAATGGGCAACCTAATCGTTTCTCACAGAATCTCACCAATATTGGTGAGAAACGAAATGGAGTTTTGAAGGTGTCCTGGAATCTCACCCTCTCATTCCCTCTCTTGCCTCTTGTGCAATCTAAACAGGGGTCAGAAAATCCTCTCCCTTGATTTCCTTCCTTTTCTCCCGAAAAGCCTCCATCCAAAGCGGGTGTAAGAGTTATTGCAAAGGGTGCGTAACAACTTTTAGACGGGCATGTTTGATAACTGATACTCCTAAGAGTTATTGCAGAGGGTATTGGACTAGTAATTTTAGGGGATCCAGGGGGCGTGTAATGAGCTCCCTCGGCCATCCGATCAACAATCAACTGTCCGAATAAATTGGAATTAAAGTAAATGTAAAAATATTTTTTTTCAGTGTAAGATGATCCGGTCCGGATAAATTGGAATTAAAGTAAATGTAAGAATATATTTTTCAATGTAAGATGATCTGGACCGTTGATCGCTAATCGAACCACCGAAGGAGCTCATTATACACATGTAATGAGCCCCCTCACTACGGGGGGGCCGGGTCCAAATTTAGGGCAGGTCTGATTGCTATATTATTTTTTGTAAAGATGGAATAAGAATAAATTAAGAATGGAAATAGAGGAAATAAGTGAGGTTCATGATTTTATAGATGTGATTATATGATACTGAGATTAATTGTGATGTGTTTGATTAGAGTCGAATAAAGGTGACATAAAAATGATGGAAATTATCTTCGACCGTTGGATGTAGAGTGAAATAATTCGGATGAAGGCACTAACTAATATTACCCTTCCCCAAGTATTACTTAATCTCTCAAATGGGGTACTAAAAGGACAAATAGTCATTTTTTATTCTATTCGGTCTTAATTTTGTGCGTAAACAAATACGAAACTGTGAGAAAAGGGAGAGTGTGTGGGCCCAATCTTAATCCCTCTCCTTAGTCCCCTGTCTTATTCCACCATCAAACTTACCGAGGATTGTTATACCATGTTTTATTTGGATTTGAAGAGGGGGATTAATAGTCCATTCGAATTAGTATAGACCCAAAATGGGGTTATAGGAGACCCACAGAGGTAGTTATTCCTAGTCCAGTCCGGAGTTAATATGTGTAAAAGTTCTATTGTGCCCCTCCATATTTTGCTACATTTCAACTAATATCATGTTTGCTCTCTAGTTTTTTTATATTTTATTGTATTTTGCTTCGTTCCAATAATATCATGTTTCATCTCTGGCAGTTTTGACATTGAAGTTTATTAAAAATAATTATCAAAACATGCAAAATTTTTAAGAAGGGTAGAAAGTTAGTTAGGGGAAAATACTACGTTGTTACTTTATAATCTCATTTCATTAACCTAGTCCGAGCAAATCAAACAGACTATATTACCAATCCGTTATCCTAGTTCAGAGCAAATCAAACAAATATGGTTCTATATCTCTTCACCATTAGTACCTCTTCACTACCAATCTCAGTCCCAATCACTTGAATTACGAATCCCCTAAAAGCTACAACCGTTATCAAACATGGCCTTAGTATGTCACTGTAACAACCCGCCCCCGCCTTGCACAATATTGTCCGCTCTGGCTGCCCAAGCTCCTTGAACTCCCAGTAGGTCACACATCCCAGGATTACTCCAGGGTGAGCACGTTTAACTGTGAAGTTCCAACAAGCTTTGACGCACATACAACTTTAAAAGGCCTTGCGCAAGTTAGGACATGATCTATATTCTCTTATACCATAGAACTCTGTTGCATCCAAGTGGGTCATGTCACATTCTCCCCATCTTATGATGCAACATCCTCATTGCATATTGGCCCAGCGACCATCCCTCAAGAGGTGTAGTACTTAGTTCTACATAGCACTTTGTTCCCACTCCGGGATTCAAGAGGTGGCTCATGCAGATTCTAGAGGTGGCTCCTACCCCGTAGTCCAGGGTTATGCTTTGATACCAACTGCAACAACCTGCCCCCACCAACAAGTTTTGACACCTGCACGGCTTTAAAATGCCTTGTGCAAGTTAGGTCATGATCTATTCTCTTATATCATAGAACTCCGTTGCATCTAGGTGGGTCATGGGCTGTCACAATTACTCTCTCTCTCTCTCTCTCTCTCTCTCTCTCTCTCTCTCTCTCTCTCTCTCTCTCTCTCTCTCTCTCTCTCTCTCTCTCTCTCCGCAATTAACTTAACATAAATACATTAAAATCTTAGGGGTTTGCTCCTCATCCTAAGGTTTCAATTTGAAATGTTATAGGTACCATTAATACCTTTAGGGCTAATCCATATGAAACTTTGTCCCTGCTTCAATTTAACTCCCTACTAATAAACAATGGGATTAGGTTCCCGACGATTAACCGAAATGCGCATAAACTGACCCGGACACAAAGGGTTACAATAATATATAGAAGGGGAAGGGAGGAAAAATGTAGGAGATAAATGGTGTTTTTATCATTTTTTTCTGGTCAATAAGAGCCATTTTACTCTCTAATCAGCAAGATAACGAAATCGGTAGTCCATGCCAACATAATTTGTTACCAATTTCACAAATTAAGACGGTAGGAGTTTGTTTGATAAAAGAATAAAAGATTGGGAGTGAAATTGATTTTTTTTCAAAAGTTTGGGAGTCGATGAGACATTTGGGTCAAAGTTTGGGGGGTATTTTGAAAAAATTTCCCCTTTTGAGACTTATTCGAGTCTTTGTGGTCTTTCTCCAACTTACTCCACTGATCGAAAGGGAGGTACCCGTCCTCGCATCCGAGCGATTCAAACATGTTTTGGATGACCTAAATTATTGGGGTAAATTTGGACCCAATATTAAAAAAAATACCACCCTTCAATCTGGGCCGTCTAAAATATGTTTGGATGGCTCACATGAAGAAAAGTTAGTATAATAGTTGGTACATTAGTGCCTATAACATTGCTCTTTCACGAAAGATTGAAAACCACCTTAGGCCCTTTTTTTTCCAAAACAAAAATGTCCTGGGCCTCTGCCCTTCGAGAAAATTTTGGATGCAAATAGGGTACCACCGCACACGTAGTGTTCGAGCGCGCACCACGACCGTCCAAAAATATTGTAGACGGCCCAAATTTTTCCCCCTCCCTCTCTCCCATTTCTCTCTCTCAAATTTGGACGGTTCAAATACTTTTGGACGATTGAGATACACGCTAGATACGGCTCGTGGTACCCCGCCGGGACCCACGTTTTTTCTCCTGGCCTTCACTCTTGCCCAGAAGAAAATATTCCTGCACTCTTTGCGTTATTTCCCGCCATTCCGTTTTTTTCCCATCACCGTTTCTTCCCCGACGGCGAAAAAACATCAAACAATGGGACGACAAAACCAAGCAAAGGAAGCCCTAATCCTCCTTCGTAACAGGCTCCGCAACCCTAGATTCATCTTCGCTCCTTTCTCCCTCTCTCCCGACAGCAACTACAGGTCCCAATCTCTCCCCCCTTTTTTGGTTTCTGAAAAATACACTTCAAAAAGGAAACCGATGAACCATCTCCTCAAATCTCACCCAACACATTAGATTAGGGCTTAAATTTTTTTTTATATTACCCTCGATTGATTTCATATGAAAAATGACATTTTTTTTCTCACCCTTAATTTCAGCAAGTTGAAGTTCATAGTATCGAGTTCGGTTACTGAAGCATCTAACAACTCTGCTCTGCTTCTCGGTCCCCGAGGTTGTGGCAAAAATGCGGTAATCAACAATGCCCCTATAGCGGATATTGAAACTTAATTGCTCAGATTAGTTGTTTATGGATAGGTGGCTAACCCACTTTTTAGTTACTTAATGGATAGCCAAGAGTGGCCCGATTTTCTTGTTTCTGCGATAATTTTTTACTTGTTAGGTACTTATCAAAATTCCTATTTTTAGGTGTTAGAACTTGTGATTGAAGATATGTTGAAAGAATGTCCTGACACTATATCAGTGGTATGCTTCTTCTCAGCTTTGTTCCTTTTTCTCGGAAGATTAGTTACTGAATGCACAGGCAAATCATGCTTCTTCGCTTGTTACCTTTTCGCTATACTGATTAATCTCACAATGGTTTCAGATAAAGCTGAATGGGCTTTTACACAGTGATGACAATTGCGCACTCAAGGTTCATCTTGATAACCTCGTACTCGTTGCCTTTATTTTATGTTGCCTACACCATTTTTACTCATGTACTTGAATTTCATGGTTTAGTGGCAAATTCATTCCTCGTGGAAAGAATAGGAACTCTTCGGATTCTACTAAATTGTGGGATTCAACTCAAGCCTGGGTTGCAATGTTGGATATCAATACCTTTCAATTCACACATTTATTGAATTGCTTATCTGCCTCTGATATACATCCTCAGAGCTCTTTCTCTTATGAAATTCAACTGAAATTGTTGCCTCATTTCTTTCTATATTTTGGAAAAATAAGGTTATATTTGTCCTCTATGTTCTTTTTCTCATTAATATTTTTAATTTTACCTCTTCTTAAATGTTATTTTCTATTATTCAGGAAATTGCTCGACAATTATGCATGGAACATCAACTGTTGTT
Organism: Vaccinium myrtillus; assembly: GCA_016920895.1. NCBI lineage: Eukaryota > Viridiplantae > Streptophyta > Magnoliopsida > Ericales > Ericaceae > Vaccinium > Vaccinium myrtillus. The sequence continues at coordinate 10,922,137 of CM029273.1, forward strand.
CTCGAAAATGGTAACATGCCTAATTCATGTCAGAATGTACAATGTGCTAGGAATATAATTGATTCAGCATATGTAATCTAAACATGATTCTTTTTCAGGCATCATTTGATGATAACACCCAGTTCATGATATCAATGTTAAAGTAAGCCCTAAACTACTGTTGATGTACTCAATTCAGCTCTTGTTGTAACTTATTTTCCATCAAGCACTTCAGGGCTGGTTATATTTGCGATGCATAGATATGCTCATTTGTCATATTGTGTTGCTAGGGAATGTGGATTAGCACATAAAACAGTGATTTTTGTACTGGATGAATTTGACCTTTTTGCACAGGTAAGATCTTGAGTTTGTTTCTATTCTCTTTTGCTGTTCTGATTCCTGAATCTTTGAAACTGACATTACGTTTTTATTCTTCCTTCCTCTTCCTCTACTGTCCTTTCACATTGCGTGTCTTTGGCATTTGTGTGCATGTATGATTGCTCGAGTATACATCATATTTTCATGCAGTTGGATCGATTAGTCACTGTCAACCTTCCGTTTTCAAAGAAATTAGGGCCCATAGAGACTATTCTGCTCCGCAATTTGAATTTTGTGCTAAACATTATACCCTTTTTGTGTTTTGCATTTCTCAGGGTAAACAACGACTACTTTATAGTTTGCTCGATGCAATGCAATCTCTAACATCACAAGCTGTAGTAATTGGTGTGAGTTGCCGGCTGGTATGTACCTTCACTTATTAATTTTATTATTTGGTTTAATTTAGTTTTATCTGAAATGAGAAATGTTCAAGATGATCGCTGAACATGAAAAATGTATTTGATGGTTCACAAATTGTCCTCCAATTTGAAGAGAACACTGGCAAATTATTCGTTAAAACTGCAGGATGCTGATCAACTCTTGGAGAAAAGAGTGAGATCTCGTTTCTCACACAGAAAACTCTTGTTTCTTCCTACGTCAAAGGAGGATCTGCTGAGGTAATTCTCTAACATACATCCTGTTAGAGTAATTGTCCCAAATTGATTGAGGTTGGAATGGGAGATCACTTAATAACATTTGGGACCTCTCCACTCCTTGCCAATTGGCTTTGAGTTGGATATAAAGTTTTCACACATCCAATGAGCTACTATAGCTTATGACCTTGTTGAAGTTTCTATATGAACAGTATTGCAGCATTGATCTTCTTGCCTATTGCTTTGCAGAATTTTAAAGCACATTTTAGAGTTGCCAACAGATTCAAGCCTTCCTCATGACTATGTTGCTGAGTTCAATTCAAGCCTTCTTGTATCCTTTCTATAGCTTTGTTTTTCTTAATGGCACATCAACTTTGGTGTACAGCATGTAAACATCATTAGACGGCCCCAAAGAAAACTTGATGAGAAGTTCATTTCATGTGCTTAATGGCAAGTGGGAATAGTACGATGTACAGTGAGCATATGGAGAGTTTGGGGAAAAAAGCTACTATTTCACAAAGAAACCATTCATTACATTTTCTCAGAGAGGAGACATATTAGTACCTGAATCCAATTTGACATTTAGTACCTGATTCCAAAACGACATGAGGTCAAAATTCAAAAGATGGAAAATGGACTTTTGATTTGCGTTAAGATATAATTCTCCTTGTTTTTCTTTCTTTCTTTTATATAGATGTTGACATGCATTTGGCAGGATGTGTATGCACTATGCCGTGTACCGTGTTTGATTGTCTCTATTGATTAGAGAGAACCCTGTATGTGCATTGAGCTATATAGTATCTTCTAGAACATTTTACTCGATAAGGACTTGTCAATGGCTTATTTATTTTTGCATGTATTCGCTTGTATGCTCTTTGTGTTTGTGTAAATGCTGGAGAGGAAAATCAAACAAGTAATATACACCGGATAAATCATATACTGAATATACAACCCATGCACACATTTTGTGTCTGTGTGTGTGCCGTTGGGTTTATGCCTTGACAGTCGTCAGAGTATATTAGCCGATGAGAGATTCAAACAACTTATTGATACATTAACAAATTCTGATTCCACATGCAATCATCTTTTGAAATTTCTGTAAGTGTTCTGTATCCGGAAGCATACAATTGTAGTCAAACATACACTGGTTTTCTATTTTTCCTCAACCTAACTATCAATGGCCCCTAACACCAGGTTTTCTGCTGTTTGTCATATGAACGTGGAAACTGGGTTCTTATCTATAGACAACTTCAAAGCTGCACTTCCAAGTATCCAAAAGCAACCAAAGCTGGAATGTTTAAAAGGTATGGGTACCTCAACTCGTTTTCCCCCCTTTGTCATGCATTTCTTGCTTTCGATTTTTCCTTGGCCCTTCCCCCTCCTGATAGTCTGCATTTGAAGTTTTTTTTTTTTGGTAAATTAATTTTTCATTGAAAAGATCCAACCATTGCAGGACCTTATGGGCATATCCCTGAACACAGAAAGGTAACATCCAAAAGAACATCCGATCCACGGCAAACAGAAACAACACACAGCAAACAAACATCCCTAGAACAACACATTAGCTAGAAGAAAACACAATAAATGTGACATTCCACGCAGGACAAATGAGCCTATTCTCAAAAAATGGGGGACCCTTCAATTTATATATACATAAAAGTAGCACTGACACTTCGCCAGAAGCAACATATTGGTGTCGGACACGGACACCCTCCAGACGTGTGTGAAAGAGAAAGGATCTGACACTTTAAGGACTCTTGCAGGACATTTTAGGGACACTTTAATGATTGTCCCTGAAGTTTCCCCAAAGTGTCCTGTGCGTGTTCTTGAAGTGTTGGAGAGTGTCCAACCCCCAAATGTTGGGAAAAAATTAGGACACTTTGAGATTAATTGTCCGGATTATGTCCATGGCCGACATCGATACGTTGCTTCCGGCTAGGTGTCAGTGCTACATAAATCTCCTTCTTGCTCCGAACTTCCTTAATGCCTGAGGACTTAGCAGAAGCTGCAACCAGGAGCCCCAGACACAACCATTTCAACACTCCCAGCTTTAGAACTTGGGGAAGAAACCAGAACCAACCCCGGGCAGATTTTGGAGAGGTATATCCCATAGCATCATCCTCTTTCATCAAAGCAGTAGTCACCTCTACCCTCTTAAAGACCAAGGGTGTAGAAGAATTCACTCCCAAAGCCCCAGCCACAGTCCCATTATCAGTCTTTTGTCCTGGAGAAACAATACCTCCACTTCAACTGTAGCGTCCTCAGCTGTCACAACATTCAGCTCAATAGAAATGCTCATTTTGCATTGAGTCTCAGAGTGTCCAAACACCCAGCATTAGGGGCAATTAGCAGGCTTCCATGGGTATTTAACATTTACAGTCAAATTCGAGCATAACTCAACCGCTGATCAGATTCAGTCAAAGAATCTGCATATATATGAGACCCGACAGCACTAGCAATGAAACTAAGCCCATCCTCATACCAGAATTCCAAAGGGATGTTAGAAAACTGTACCCAGATGGGAATCCTACACATTTGCTCCTTTTCCAGCTTCATATGAGGCGTCCACTGTTGGAGTCAACAACTGCCCACTTTCCCAGCAATATGCCAAGGTCCAGCTTCAGTGACCTTCCTGAATGCACCATTCTTGAATTTGAAAAAGAAAAAACCCTGACTGTTTAATAGCACATCAATCAAGCCAAATCTACTCCATATATTCATTGTAATGCTCTTAACCACTGCAAAAGGCAACTTTTTGTCTAACAAGTAGCCTACCACACACTCAGGCTCAGCCCATTAAGCACTTCCACTTTCCTCCACTGAGGCAGAAGGACTAACAACCACCATATCATCTTTGATTCGGGGGCATGATAGGAAAGCTTCATGTGCTTGCTCTCTGAGTGTTGGCAGACCACCTCATTCCATTTAGGTTTAGGATCATCTGTAACCCTACTAGAATTCTTGGCCTCCAGCAAAGCCTTATCCTAACATATACAATAACTTTAGTGTTGGCAGACCACCTTGGATGTGAGCTTTTCATGTTGAAATTCAAACTCTTAGAAGCCTGCTTGAGAACTCAAAACAAATAACCTCCCGGTTGCATGCATGCTTCTTTAGGGTAAAATATATCATGAAGGCATTGAAATATCTATCAGGCACCTGATTACGGCTCACCATTATGTGGAGCTAACTGTTGTCTGTGCAAATCCAACCTTTTTGAAGCAGATTGCTCCATTCTTGAACTTTATATACTGATTTGCATGAGGAGGTTAGAAGTGAAAGAGCAAGAATCGTACAACTTCAATTCTGTAATGAAAGGTGTGCTTCAAATGTCATTTATTATGTTAATACCACTATAGGTCAATATGTTGAAACTAATTGTCTTAATCTTGCATTTCAGAGTACAAAAGTATACATGATTCATTTCAGACATCAGATTACTATTCTCGGAATGTATGCTTACGGGTGGGTATCTATGGAACTTGACTTGATGTTAATTGCTTCTAATCTATCCCAAGTATACTTTGGCAAACTGTTTATGTGAACTTCTGCAGGCATTTGAGCATCTTCTTGCATGTGAATTGATCTCTTTTATGGACCACAGAGGGCACAATCAATCTATTGAATTTCGCCCAGTGAAGCTCCTAATCTCATACCATGAACTATATCAAGGGTTAAAATCATATCGGTCTTATCCAGTAAGTTTCAAAATTGAAGTGGCATCATGTTAATGGTCTCAATTTCTTGATGCCCGAGAAACATAAGCTAACCAAATATCGGATAAATGGATAAACATCTGCCTGTACATGGAAAAACTATATTCCTCTGTGGCAATATTTTCATGCTCTTCTTTTTCAGTATCTATAATATTACAATGTTCCAAAATCTAGCTTCCTAGCATCATTTAGACCTTTAAGATGTCAACAATTTTGGCTTACTTTATCTATCAGAAGTTGGTTAGTATAATATTTTGTTTTGTTGGTAGGCAATTCTTCAGAAGTTAATTGATCGCGAAGGTTGAAACAGCTAAAGGGGATTCATCGATGGTGAGACTAGCTCCCCTATTTAAGCTACAAGAGGAAGGACTGCACACTGTTGTCTGTTTAAGATTTATTTTTGGGATACTTCAGACGTTATGTTGGGATCACCGATAGTTTAAGATTCTGGCACTGATCTAAATGCCATCCTCAATGAGGAAAATCCTTTTATTCATTTTTCCTCAAGAGTGGTGTGATATTTCTATTTTCTGTATTTAATTAGAATGGTGACTTTTAGACATGTAATAAAGAGAACAAAAAACATGATCAAGCCTTTCCTGTGTATTACTGTATTCCCAGTGCATACTTCTTCACTGAATGTTGTTGCTTACCAAAATCCATATAATGTATGAAGGAAAAAATTAAAATTAGACCTGTGACATGGTCGGACCAGTACATTGCAGTCTGTTTACTGGAGGGAAAAACAATCGTTTTCTATTTATTTTAAAGCTCACTCAGGTGAGACGTATGTCACATAATCCTCCAGTAGTATCATCCGTTCGCGCTCTCAATTCTCGCTTTACATTTCCGCTCTCGTAAATTTACTACTCCTCTCATAAATTTACTACTCCTTTGGAATGTTTTCAAAAGAGACTTTACGCTAGTGCTCACGCACTCGCAATGTGACTTGGGTCGAGACAACTACTAGAAATTTAGTTGAGAAGCAGGATATTGCAATGGGGAAAAGTTGGCTTTGGTCTTCCGGATAGGCATGCTTTCCCATTGTACATGCATGTACGTTGTTTAGACCTAAAACTTGTTTGTAGATACACAGTCTGGGAGCCTTCATGTGAGATAGGTCGGAGACTGAGAGTGAGTTGAGAAAGTTGGTAATAGCCTGTAGAGCTCACGGTAATAGTAATCATTAGAAAAAAGAAGATCAATTTTACTATTCTGTCTAAGTCATAAAGTCGCACTCGTGTCACGTGAGGACAGCAAATGAACTGAGCTACTCGAGAGAGGCCTGGCTTGGTGTCTAAGCGATGAAGTCACGCTCATGTCATGTGAGGGCTGCAAACGAACCGAGTTGCTCACTCTTGAGAGGCTTGGCTCATTAAGACTTGGCTTGGCTCGACTCATTTAGTATTCGAGCGAAGCTCAAAACTCTAAAAATCGGCTTGTTAATATAGGTTTGGTTCGTCTATATAGGCTCGTTTAGTAAACTAGCTGAGCTCGAACACTACGAAACTCGGCTTAGCTCAGAAACGAAAAAATTAGAAAATGTAAGCCAGGTTATTTTAATCGATTAGTTAATATATGGGTTCAGAAACACGGAAGAAACAATATTGGTTTGTCAGATACTTGTATTTTTCACGTTCTAATCTTACAATCATGAAGTGAACCAATTCAGAGGAGCCAAACTCGCGTAGATAACACAAGTTTAACTCATTTTTCTACTAGATAGAAGTTTTTTTTTTTTTCCGGCGGAAGACAATATTGGTAGTTGTTTTTAGGGAGGTTTGAACCCATTCTAGTCAAATGCACGAGATAGGAGTACATGACGCCTATCACTGGGCAACACTCCACTTGCAAGTAGGTAGAATTTGCTCGCGGAATCGATCTCAAATTAATGTGTTGAAAGGTAATTAACGTGATTGAGTAGCATTTATGTGACGCCTATGTCCTTGTACTATATTATTTCTGTAGTGAAAAAAAAGATGTCCTCATATATGATTTAGATAGCATTCATAGGGTTTCCTATCTCACATCTTTTACATTTCAATTGTGAAAGAATGTCAGAATTTGGCTGAACTCGAGTAGCTAACATAATTTTCATCTCACCATCGAGAAAGTGGAAGTCTTTATCTATCTATTTATCTATCTATTTATCTATCTATCTATACTCTATAGCAATGTGTTGTGTAAAAAATCCTCCAAATCCGTAATCCTAATTTTCTACAATTTCCAATTATTACCTCCCCTGAAATAACTCCCCCACTTCCTAAAATCACTCCTTCATAAAAACCCCACACCTACATCCCACAAATATGTGATCTCTAATATAAAGGTGGACAGCTCACAAGAATTGGATCTCAATAGTCAATAGTTTGATATGGTCCACCAAGGTTTTGAATACCGCATCTTACCGGCCGGCACGTACCGTTTTGACCTAAAACTGGTACCTTAACCTCCTAGTTCCATTTCGCTTCAAATACTCGCCGGCACCGGTCGTACAAGGAAATATCAATCCGTACCGAACAGTACCGGGTGGATACCGATCGATACACATCATCTTTTCTTTTTCTTTTTTTCCTTTCTCTAGATTATTAATTCTTAAATACTATTTTTTACCTCTTATACATGATATTCATAGAATTATATTCACTAGCATTATCTTTTTAGAACATTTTTCCACGTTGATTCAATGTTGTAAGCATACATATAATCATACAAATGAATATTTAATTTTCATAACCAGAGATCTGAAACGGTACCTAAGATTGCACGGTACCGGCATGTACCGTACTAATAAAGAAAATAGTATTGTTACCTGTACAATCTAAAAACCTTATGATCCACATGCTATATAACGTTGTGGAAAAAGAAAAGAAAAAACTCACTTAATTCAATCTAGAATGATGCGAGGGTGGCATTTTTTGAGCGTCTAAACTAAAATAATGGGTTTTTCCCTACACCATCACTTATTATCGAAAATCTTCGCAAGAATTCTGTTTCTAAACCATTACCCTAACGAGAACTTAGATATGCAGCCGAAGAAGAGTGACTTAGACATGAACCGCCGCGTAAACAAAGTCATGTACCGATGTACGTGACATGGATGCTCGAGGTAAATTCGGAACATTAGTTCCTCAAATTCCAATCCCAGATCAAATTCTGAGTTTCGCATATGTACCGTTACAATTGCATCTAAACTGTTTGACGAACTTTCTATTCAGACAATCCCAGATCAAATCAACCACGGGAGAGCCACCGACTGTCCAGTTTGATACTCGAACACAGATCAGAGTGCGGAAGTTCAGATATGGTCCAGTCCCATTGTGATCCTCGTGAAGTAGGAATCATAGCAAATGGAGTCCAAAGCTGTGAGTGCAATAGAGATTGATGAGTTTGAAAAGGGTGTTCATATAAGGATCCTAGAGGGAGATTAGTTCAGCAAATTCGTCACAACACAACCAGGATGTATTGATAAAGAGACATAAATCGATAAAGATTTGGTCTGTTCTCTCAATGGTGCAAAAACTATCTTCGTTGAACTGGCCGGAATGTATAAAATACCGCCAAGAAAATGTAAAGTTTCTGATTGCTATGAAAAGATGCAGCAAAAAATTGTTGAAGGTCAACTTCACCAACAAAATAAGAGAATCAAGATGCAAAATAATGGTCAATGGGTTCTGTTCTACTAAAAATATGAACAAGTTACAAACTGGTAAAGGAAAAAAAAAACGCATTACTCAGAGAGACTAACATGAGAGAACATTTCCAACAACTCAAATGGAAGAATTTCTATTCAGAATCTGTGCTACACTAACCTAAGTAATAAGCATTTACAACTCAACAAGGTGACATAATTTACAAGGTTGGTTTGTTTACCTAAAGAGCAAAAAGGAATGAAAGAATGATGCTAGTAAAATGGCAGAATCATTGCTGTTTTTCCCTTAGAGTCCGATGTAGTTGCCACGACCATACAATCAAAAATATCACAAGGACAGCAGCGATGGAAGTCCAGAAAATCACCAACCACATAGGCATAGACTGGGGGAATAATCCTGGCGGTAAACAAATAGATACGTATTTCAGATAGCCCTTCTAGCAGATCTACTCCAATTGCTGAGTATGAGTATTGGGTGCGGGTATATACATGTCTAGATGTCAGACTGCCTTAAACAAATGATCTTGGCATGGGGAATTATTACACTACCAGATCATATGAGCTTCTTTCGCTCTACAACATATCATGCATGCAAATTTGTTCACCTCACCCTCACTACAAAACCGTCACTCTGATTGGTGGAAAAGATGTATGGTCCACATAATCAATACACTTTTTAGTAATTATGGTTTGAGTTCGTAGTGGACCCCACAACTTTTTCCACCAATCAAAGTAAGGGTTTTGTTCCCCCTCACTGCACTCAAATTAGACAATTCAAGTATCTGATTTGGATATGAGTGTCACTGTGTCCGGCACGTATCATTTACGCATAACTGTGTCATATATGGACTCTGGAAAATAGATGTGCAATACTGGTACTAACATCTATCCTGGTGACTATGTACTACTAACAACCTTAAGTGGATCCTCAGTGGTTGGCACAATGGTAGTCATCCGGCAAACACAAGTGTAGTATGGGTACTAACATCAATCCTGCTTGCTATGTGCTAAGTGAACCCCCAGGGGTTGGCACAATGGTTGTCATCTGGTAACCGGGGGTCTCAGGAAGCTTTTTGTCTGGGGTTTGACTCCAACCTGCGTTATATTAGTTCTTGTGTTTGAGCCAGTCAATTCTTGTGCCACGGGCTTTGCCATGGCTTCAATTGAGGCCCCCCTAGTGGACAGTGAGATTAGTCCCCCCTATTAGTCGGTCTAGTGGGCTGGACACCAAGCTATAAAAAAAACAACCTTGAGTACTTTTCGTGAGGATAATAATATAGAAAACGCACCATGTCCAAATTTGATACAAATGAGGAGCTCAACGATGCAGATAGCAACAGAAAGCCAACAAAATGCACCCACCTTCTTCACTGGCTTTCTGAAAAGTCATGCAACAACCAACAAAGTGTAAGAAAAGAGACTGGCGACAAAACAACTACTGCTCATAATGGCATACTTCATAAAAATACGCGCGCGCGCGCAGAGAGAGAGAGAGAGAGAGAGTACCGATCCTGCAGGTATGAATTGTACTCGCGAATTGTTGGTATTGCAATTAGCCACCACAAGACCAACCTATACACAATCAGTGGGTTTCGAGGAGGAATCCAAAGACAAAACTTAAGAAAGAATGTGTTGAGCTCAACAGTCAAGAACACAATGCATAAAGTCAGCACTTGTATGAAACGCCATGGACCAAGGAGGGGGTGCCATTCATCTTTGTCCCACTGCGCTGGTGTAAATTGACCTAGCGTTCGTTTGACCTGAAAATTTTGGTTCAAGCAATCTCTGTTAAATGCAGATCAGAATCAAATGTACAACTGCAATCAATCAAGCTGTTGTTTTGAATCACAAAGCCAACAAAAAACTGTATAACATTCATTAGGTTTCACAAAAAATAAGGTGCCCGTTCTTAAGAAAACAAAATGATAAACAATTGGCCAACTGAAATATAGACTAATTGCAAGGTTTGATATAGTAGTTGGAGCCTTGGAGGTGCAAACAGATGCAATTAAATGTAGACCGGAAAAAAGAGTCTGACCAAGGCTGCAACTATGCAAATATCAGGACTGACTAGACAACCACTAACGTGAACTTAATTGGGACCCAAGCCACAAAATAGGCACCAACAAATCCCTAACTGGTGTCCAAAATTGGCAAAAGTGCCCCTGACGGATTAACTAAATGATCGAATAATGAAAGAAGAGGAAAGTTCAAGCAGCACCCTCTCAGGGTGAGCAACAAATACCAGAGGACTGACACCTACTAACAATAAAAAAAAAAAACAAAAAAAAAAAAAAAAAAAAAAGAACACCTTGTACCCATTACTGGAACAAATGTGAAAGCCCTAGGTGGTTCTCTGCCACTCTCAATTTTTCCGAGTTTTTCCTCCCCTAGCCACCTTATATGCTAGATCCAGCATCATCCTTGCAAGCAACTTTCAATACTCACATTTAGCATCAGTTCAGGAATTTAGTTTTAGTTAGGCAAAAATTTAATATGTTTGCAGGAAAGACAGAATAACCCAATATTGGGCAACAAATCTGCCGCAGAACTACGTACTCAGCCACAGGCTCTCTTCTCTTGGTGTATAGCTTCCAGGTCCACCCTATTACCTTCCTTGCTCTCTCAAGATGGTGGACAGAAACTTAAGCTCGCATAGGCAAGAACACCCAAGGCCAGCAATAAAGGTGTAACATAATAATAAATAAAATAGTAGTTATATAGGATCAGGTATAGCCGGAGCAGTCCCATACTGTTTTAAATGGACTCTTCTAAATCTGCAAGTAACCCTGCGCGATACTCAGACAATTGGATGTATACCTTACGTGTTTGACAAGTGTAGTAAAAGTTAGCAATGTGATCTCTAATACGTACAACTACAATATGATAGTACCTCAAACTCCTTAATACGCATAGAAGTGCTCTATGGCACTCCGTAGAAATCAAAGAAATTCTATTGTAAATACCAATTAGCCATGCCCCGGAGTCCTTGGACATAGGAATTACATCCTAGACAAAGAATTAGAAGAATCGGACACGCTTCGGCACATATCTACACCCGACACTAATAGTTCCCATTGGTCCCTCCTTTTCCCGTTGCTGAACACTCGGATGTTCTGCTTTTTCTAATGGTGCTTCAACCTGGAGACATTTTTCGATTATTCATATATCCATTTCCATGAGATTAAAATGCTCAGGCAGGGCTCTTGGTTGAGAAAGTGAATTGCACCATGCTGAAGGGTTTTTTTTTTTTTTGGTGCCCAGGAAGATTAATTTTTGATGTGAGTATTGATCAAATGCCCAAGTGTCATCCCACAGGGTACAACTTTGCTATGCCCATTTCAACATAAAAAAACTTCCAAGTTCGGAAGATGAAAAACCACCACTTTGTCGGGTTTTTCAGGGAGAACTTCAAGCAGAACATTAAAAAAAAAAAGCATCAAAATTACTTGAAAGACATGCCTTGCCCATAATATTTGGCTGCCGGCTTATACCGACCCACTCATAGGTTTTTCCATCAAAGTACCGAACTGTATGCATTCCAGCCCAAATACCTGCATAAAAATGCAAGCAAGTTGCATGTTCGTAGAAATGTCAAGAAGAAAATATTGGACACTGATTTAAATATTCAGCTACCTTTACCAAACATAATTTGAGAGCAAAAAATGACAAAATAAGGTGTTAACCGTTAAGAGGAAAATCTAGCACGGTTCCCTCGTAATTTGAGCACGTGATTTCAAAAGTGCTGAAGCCAAGAACAGTAGCAAACTACAAGCAGAGTACTAAAGAATACAGGTAACATCGAACAGCGCACAGAGTATAAATGACCTCAACTCATCAAAGGATCACTAAGAAACTTTACTTAAATCCCATTTCAGGAGATTATAAACAATAATGTTGTGATTATTCGGACATTAAGATATGAGAAACAAGAAAAAGCACTCGGCGGAAGTGGGGAGACAACTCCACGTTAAAAGGGTCCCTCCGCTCGACATACGACAGTACCGAGAACTAACTAAGATGGATCCGATCCCTAGCAAGTATAAACAACCTCCCAATCCTTCTAGACTACAGGAACGCAAACTAATACTGTATCATGCAAGTAAAGTGATCACTCATGGTTAAGGAGAGACCAGAGATAGTAGCTAAAAATTAGCAAAGGATACAGCACATATCAAGGGAAAGTAACCAACCATTGAGCTAAACTGTAAAGTAACCACTTGGAATACTGAAATACAAACATAAACAGGACAACATAAATGCCTATCCCAACATCACGGATAAGAACTTCTTTTTGACCACCTTACTCATATAATTGCAATACAAACATAAACAGGACACCATAAATGCCTATCCAAACATCACGGATAAGAACTTCTTTTTGACGACCTTACTCATATAAGTGCAAACACTAATGGGGTTCCACAGAATTTTAACCGAATGAAGATCGAAGTAGTCCATCTAAAGTATGTTTCTTTAAAAATCATCCACATTCAACTATGCTGTTTTTAACTAGAACGACTAAAGCAGTGGGTGACAACTGCAGAAGCCTAAGGGATGCTTTAGGTTTCACTACTTCAAAATAAGACATCTTTTTGAAAACACATGCAAAAACAGAGCATCATACTTATAACGAATACATTATTCAATTACTATAAACGAGGATGACAAACAAAACTATCACAAACTTGGAAGTAGAAACTTAAAAACATGCTGTACAAACAATGATCCACTCAGATGGCGGCTCAATGTCCTGTTTATTTTCTAACTTAAGTCGACTCATGGACTTGGCACAGTCCACACCACTCAAAGAAGACCATTTTGTTTTGGAACATGTAAAACGCGAACGAAAAGCTTCTCTTTGTGTTTCCCGGATAATGGTTATGTCAGAGATGAGGAAGTTCATGATTGGACCATTCATCTCATCCATTTGATTTGATAAAAAACGACTAGAATATTGGGCAATGAAATAGTAACGACAACAACAGGAAAAAAATCAATCATAACCACATTCCATAAAATCGTGCACCACAACAGGCGCTAATAGATAGACAAGTGATCCCATAGAAAGACATAACAAGCCCTTGTGCGGTTAAGATAACATAATTTATTAAGCACTTTCTGATGTCATTGTGAGCAGGCTAACATTCTGCAGTTCAATAAAGGAAACCAGAGAGTGGCAACAGGATTCTCACCAAACCAATTGCAGATTAATATATCGAGAACAATGCTGTCCCACCAGCACTCATTGAAATTCGGCAACATGTGGCGGAAGGTAAGCTGAAAATGCCAGTACAAGATGGACAGTATGAATGAGCTCAAAATAGCCAGCTTAGCTTAAGTACGTGTTGAAAAGTGTTTAAGACAAGCCATGAGCGCCATCTATAATAAATAGCGCATAATGAACTGTACATAGATCAAACCACTAACCTCCATCAACTCAAATCCAATTGACAGGACCCACAAAAGGGGCTGATTACGAAACATTATAGTCTTACCCCACCATCCAAAGATATGAGCCAATACAAATTCATCAAAAAGAGTATCCTGTAAATTAAGAAAAAAATCAGAGAGCACATGGGCTATTGACATTTCAGTTTTATACAGCTGTACATCTGAAACAACAAAGCAGGCAACAGGAAAGAAATTATGGAGGCAGGTTGTGAAGAGAAATCATACATAAACGTTCTTAAACCTGTTTGTGGGATTTTCAGGCACATAGATTCGGCAATCAGCACCATAGGATCTCTCAGGAAGTTCTGCAACAAACCAAGGAATTTTTGGGGGGAATATCAGTGTCTTGTATATGCATCAAACTAGCTAATTCAGTAACAAGGATTAATAGCTTATAGCGCAAAACCTTAATGAAACCAAGATGAGCTAAAGAATCTCCAATAACACATGAATTAAAAATTCTGCACACAGCAAAACTAGATGCATTACCAATGCCAAGATCAGGGTGCAGAAATTTCATGAATTGACGAGCATCATCTCGATTCTGGAAATCAAAAAAGGAGAAAGAAACAATTAATGGCCATCCATCGGGAGCTACAACACAGGATCAAAACATGAAATATTTTAAGGACATGCACAACACACATACATTAAGAGCATTGTCAATGATGTGGTTGATTTGACAAACGAGATACCTAAAAAGGAACAGGAAGCTGTAACTTTAAGGAGGCATTAAGCTTCTTATCCCAAAAATGATTGAGGGCAAGCCCGAAAGTAAAGAAGAAGTACAACAAATACTACATACAACTAGTTGAACAATATATAGTGGTTTCCAAATTTAGGCTGCGGACCCAACCAGATTAACACTATGTTAGGTTTGGTATAAAAAATATAAGACTTTTTAACACTTAAATTCAAGCAATCAACTAAAACTTAAATTCACACTTTTAAAATAAAACAAATGCACTGACCTGGAAAAGCAGAAATGTGAGAGCTACAAGATAAATAACAGCCATTCCATGAACCACTCGCCAGATTGCAGGATGCGGCCTAATAAGTATCCTGTACGACCAAGTGTATTGACAACCATCAAAGCACAAAGACAAGAGTATCAAATGACTAAGTTACTAGAAGCTTAAAAAAATTCGACCAACAAGTGAATCGATTTTCTATGATCAAGAAACTCAATTTAAAACAACCCCATTTCAAAAAAAAATAAAAGAAATTTGCAACAACCCCCTGAAGCCATATGCCTATGATACTGGTGGAAAGATAAAGAAAAATTACAATGGAACTGGGAGAAGAAACTCTCCGCTAAATTTGGGAACCATGCATGTCAATTCTGCTCAGTTTAAATACTTAAACAGTGTACCAACAATTGAAGTCTGGAAAGTAAGAGCAACTAAAAAATGCTTTAGGTCCATATATCAAAAAAGTCAATTAAACATGGAATTTAAAGTGAATTGTTCACAACTAGCACTAGATATAACTTACGTTGACGGGGCTTGAAGCAAACAGTAAGCAAGAAAAACTGCGATCATTGCCCATACGCCCCTAACAAACACAGCACTTGTTAAGGCATTTTGCAACTTGTGGAGAACTAAAATAGCAGAAGTAGTACATATAAACAAGAACGAACCTTTTCACGGAAGTAACAACATCACCGGATGAACTACTTTGAGGATCAAGAGCCCCACTAGCCCAACTGGCAAGCCCGTGCAGATAAATTATCCAAAACAATTGGACAAAATAAAAATAAAAAACAACTTAAGCCTTGTTTAACAAACTACCAAAAAAATTCCAATATAGGCAAAGCCCATATCCATGCAAAGAATCCAACATAATTATGCAACATAATGCAATTGCAAGGATACCATAGTTCTTCCCATTGGAGGACAGCCGGACACTATTTGTGCGGACTACCTAGCTCTATGCTCGGCATAGTAGCTGCTGAAGTGGGACATAATTTTAGGTCTGCAATGAATTATGTCGATCTAGCCAGTATGGGCTATGTAACGAACACTATTATGAAGCAAGATCAAAAGCAGAAAAGCACAGAAGGGACTGCCTCACCAGATAAAGAACTCAACATCTATACGCATTAGCATACTACATGATTCTGATGATTAGGGCCAAGGGCAACATTTTTGTTATGAGCCCATGAAACAAGGTTTAACAAGCCAGGTCACTGCAGTACAGCTATAAAGCCATAAATCATATTGATATTTAACTAAAAGGGTAGAAGAGGAATTAGAGCCAGTACAGCTATAACGCCATAAATTTGGCAAACCCAATCATTAGTAGGTAATTGCATTCAAGAAAACACGACACCATACTAAATGCATACAAACTTAAATAAATGAAGTAAGGCATCTCTGCATTGTAGATCAGGAAGGCAGGCCTAAAAAGTTTAATAATGCAAGTTCATCCACTAAATTATGGTCATATTCAGAAGGCCATAATCCCATAGCATAAATCTAAACAACAATGGAGACTTGATCAAAATAATAAATTTATGTATATGGTCATATGAAAATATAATCATAAACATGAAGTTGAAAACAAACACTATCTGAAGAGTATTCTTTTTGAAAGGTCAAATAGGTGAGCAAGTTTAGATTTGCAGGCAAGAAATAGTTGTTTCATTGGCGAACCTTATCATTCTGCTATTTTACCAAAATTCAGAGCTTCGCACAAATTTTAGCCACTCAACAGATAGAACTAGAACTTTCCACAACCACACAATTTAACACATACAGAAAAGGAGAAATTCTTATTAAGTCCCTCTAATAAGTGGTGAACAACTACATAATTGGGAAAATTTATGAACAATCACAGCTTGCAGGGCAATTAACTCACATGAGAAAGCATGCACCAACAAGCAACAATGTAATGGTACGAGGTTTGTATGCCCATGCAGTCCACGGATCCAGCTCATCAGCAGCAGCTAATGAACCAATGTCACCATTTTCCTGAGCAGCGCGATTATTTATCCGATGTCTCCTATCACCACTAACATCCATCACCCCCTTGTCTTATAGATGCCACCTGTGCGCTGCAGAGTATAAGACAATGAGACTTGTAGTTGCTGGTTATGAAACACAAACAAGATAAGACAAAAGACACAAAACCAAAATTCTCAGTCATTCAACATCATAGAAATCAATACACATGAGATGAATGATGTTACAGTGGGGAGGTGAAGAATAAAACATCATTTTGTAAATCCATTAGTTACCACATGAGAGATTACATAGAAGTCACAGCCAACAGCTCGACGATTAACAAGCCAGTTAACATAAGCGGACTATGGCACCAGTTTTTGTTTTTCACCTTGTGGCACGTTGGCTTATTACCAACACCACCAAACTGGAAATTCAACCAATTCACATAAGCAGAATGCATTCTGATGGTATACACCACGAATAGGAAAGGGAAAATAAAGACTAATTTGTGTTGGGAACCAAACATGGTTATTTAAACAAACAAATAAACACACTGTGATTGACAAAAAACAAAGTTTCCTGGTTATTCTTATCACCCACTCAAATTTCAACAAGCTAGCACCAAAGGAATCTGCTTCTAAATAAACTCCCACCCGTCTGGTTTACAAACCAGCAACATGCAATTTTAGGTCATTAATCTGAGAACTGAACTCGAAAATAGCAATTGCAGATAACAAGTTTACGAATGCCAAGTGACATGGGACAGCAACTAAAGGGCCCCAAGAGGTCGCAAGGTCAAATCTCACAAAGGCCAAATATTCCAAAGCTTGGGGCCGCTAGGATTTTCTGTTTTAACTTCAGAGCTCCGAGATTTGTTTGTGCAAACTGGCCCGGAAACCCGCTTATAAAAAGACATTAGTAATAGACATAGATTTCATTGACACCTGGCAACCATGTAGTTCACGTACATGTGATCCAATTAAGCTTCTACCAATTCCATAAACTAAACATCAGGACCAGAATACAAAGGATGATATGACGATGATGGTGACAATATGACAAGTAAACGCTTACCCAAAAAAATACTCCGTATATATCCAAATCGAGAAAAGGATGAAATCATCCTCTACACAACATATTTCTGCTAATAGCAGAAGTCAATTATCTAATAGGTGAAGGCCATTGAGTAAACAAGCACTGTAGAAATCAATTAGTCATAGATATCAAAGGCAATTGCACTAGAAAACAGCATGGAATTAAAATCTCGGAAGGGTTCAGTCCATTGCATGCAACTAGAAATGAAAGCGAACAACAACAAATAAAACCAAGAACCATTTTTTATTACAGCATTCAAAAACTTAAATCAAAGGGGGAAACTGTAAAACTATATGGAAAATGCTAACACAGCCGTTAAATGGTGAATAATGTGTAAAAGGGGTATATATCTAGGAAAAACAAATATCAGTCCTTGAATATCTATTGATATTCATGAAATGCCTATTGAAATTCAAACTTATTTACCATTTGCATATGTGCAGTAGATATCATATGTGCGGACCCAAATTATCTGTCTTTTGCAGAAAGACTACAACATGCACACGTGCGGTAGCTATTGAGACCCAAATCATAGGAGTACAAGTATCTCTTTTGCACAAAGAGTACAACGTCAAGAAAATACTAAAACAGTACTGCTTTGTAAAAATAAAATTCTCCTACTAATAAATGCATATAGGCGGTGGTTAGGATGATGACTCAAATTATCTCTTTTGCACAAAAAGTACAAATCAAGTTAAAACTGAACTATTTTGTCAAAGAAAAAGTTCTCCAATTAACAAATGCACCAAACCCACCCAAAAAAAAACAAAAAAGGGACTAGAAACAGATAAATAAACCTACAGCATCTGAGAAGAACGGAGTTTCTGTCGCGATGGGTGACGGAAAACATACAACTATTTATAGGCATACATATATATATCATATATGTGTGTGTATACGTATAGAGAGAGAGAGAGAGAGAGAGAGAGAGAGAGCTTAATATAAAGGGCACGTAATTTTAGGGCGTACTTACGTAGAGAAGAGCTGACACAGGCGAGGGGGAGCCGTGCGATTGAGTGACGAGGAGATCGTGACCGTCAGATCGAATATAGAGAGAGTAGAGAAATTGATCGCAGAAAAAGGAGAGATTGACAAACGAGGATGGAAAAGAAGAAGAGTATATAATGAGTGCGAAAAACTAAAAGTAATTTTAGTTTGCGGTGGCAGAGGAGGACAAGTGGAGAGAGAGAGAGAGTGAAGTTCTTCTGCAACAGCGGCAACAACGTAGATGGTGATGATTATGATGATGGGAAAATGATGTGAGAGAGAGAGAGAGTCACAGACTCAGAGTCGTGTGTACGACGGTCAAAGCGAGATTTGAAGCTGGGTTTTAGATACAGAGACGTACAGAGGAGAAATATTTACTCCGTATTACTGTATCATGGTCCTACCTAAAGTACCCCTCGAGGATATTCTTTAATTTCCTAAAGTACCCCCTTATTAGGATATTCTTTAATTTCCTGAAATATAACTAAAGAAGCTACAAATATAACTAACAGCATCTCCACTCTTGACTCAATTTTTTAATCCAAATTTAAGTAAAATTTTGAGTAAAAACTTGATTTGATATGGAACATTCCAATGGGCAAAAGCAAACGTAGGTATAAATTTGAGTAACGGCTTCATTAATGGCACAATTGTAAATTTAAGAGGGAAAAAATAGTCTTAAAAATTTGGGTAAAGATTAGGTTCAAACCAAATTTGGTAAAAAATTTGAGTAAGCTCAAATTTGGTAATAGGTTTAGTAAGGAGTGGAGTAATGTTTTTGTTGATTTTTACTCAAAAAACATTTCAAAAAGTTGTTTCACTATTTTGAAAAATTCAAAATGAATTTCTAAAAGTGTTGTGATCAATTAACAACCAATACACCACAAAGATTTTGTGCAGAAAAACGGTAGATTGGAAAAATTAAAAAGGGGATACTTGTCAAACTTACAAACTTTAAGTTACATTGACATATTGGGAAAAGCTTCAAGATTAGAGAGTCGGTGCGGCCAAGGATGGTTTTCGCCAAGGAGGTTCTTCAAGCTTCTCAAATTTCAAGATCTGGACAAAATTGATTTCCAAAACCAATTTCAATTTTGAAACTCGGGTTTTCGTGGAACAATCATGGGGTTTCTGGGTTGTACTACATCAACAATCATGGAGTTTTTTCAAAGGAGGGACTCCTCACCAAATTTGAGATCGAAAATTTTAAGTTGTTTTAGGTTGAAAAAGAGGGCCATTAAAGACCACGCCGCGGCCTAATCGGTGAAGAACTTCGAAATGGAAGCAAACAAGACTTCAATGTTGGTGGTGTTTTCGAAGACTCACTAGAGTAACAAATCGGAAAGGGTTGCGTTGGTGGGCTCACCCCGCGCCCCTGGATCGGACGAAAAAAGAGGACAAGAGCACAAAGAACCGATGGGTATGAGAGGTCAAAGGTCGCCTTTGAGAGCTATTAGCAAACAAGAGGAAGAAAAATGAGCCTTTTAGAGAGAGAGAGAGCGAGAAAATTTTAGAGAGAGAGAGAGAGGTCTTTTCGTCGATATCCATTGATAACCGAAATATTGGATGGATTGCAAAGGTTGAAGGGAGAACAAGTGGATAGCCGAGAAATGATTCCATAATTTGATCTCATAACTTATTTTTGAACATTGGACCAAACACAAATTTTGGACTTTTTAGCCCAAAATTTTGTAATGTTTTTGTTGATTTTTACTCAAATTTGAGTTTAAGTGTAAAATTGAATTAATAGTGCAGATGCTCTAAAAGAGCAACAAATATACTTGCAAACTTACATTTAAGATCTTGATTTCGAAATAGTGTATCACGATTTTGAAATTCGAAATCAAAACCTTAAACCCCAATTTTGAAATCGAAATCCTAGTTTTTCCTGCTGGTGGGTGAAGTCAGATGGTGGTGCCCCGGTGTTGGTGGTGTTTTCCTCTTCTCTGCTCGCACAAAAAAAAACCCAAGGGTTTTCAGTGAAATCGAGCAAAAGAGAGAAAACAAGAGAGAGAACAAGAGAGAGAGAGAGAGAGAGAGGGACCTTGGTTGTTCAATATTCTTCTTCATTGAGGGATTTCGACGGTCTCCAGATTCTGTATCATTGTCTCTCTCGATCGATTTGGAGAAATGAGGAAATGGGTAATGTTTTAACTCATTGACCCGCGAATAGGGGTGAGCAGAAAACCCGTCAAACTGTGAATCCTGTCCAAACCAATCGAAATCAATTGGTTTGGTTCGGGTTTTTAGTAGCGTGGTTTGGTCCTGGTTTAAAAAAATTAGAATCCGTAGTCAATGGTTTGGTTTGTGGATTTACGTTCATGGTTTTGGTTCCAATCCGATCCGAACCGTGTATATATATGAGCCATAGTAAACTAACTTCCTAATTTAATTTATTCATTATTACTCATCCGAAAAGATTTTATTTTGCCTAAGATCCACAACTTATTCCCCTAATTCCAATACACCAATAGTGGTTTAGTCATAACCAATAAATTCGGTAATGAAATTCTTCATTCCAATTTTGATTCCATAACACATTTCTATTTTTCCAAATTTCAATCCATGATTTGGTCATAGTCTATTCATATTCCTTGATTTCCTTCAATACGATGTTTAATTACCCTAAATTTCAATATATGAGGACCTTTTAGGTGTTATCT
This sequence comes from Vaccinium myrtillus, assembly GCA_016920895.1. Classification (NCBI taxonomy): domain Eukaryota; kingdom Viridiplantae; phylum Streptophyta; class Magnoliopsida; order Ericales; family Ericaceae; genus Vaccinium; species Vaccinium myrtillus. The sequence continues at coordinate 10,943,599 of CM029273.1, forward strand.
TTGGATTATGTTTGATTAAACTATCTTTAGATGGTTAGTAGTTGGTATTCTTAGTTGTTTCGTTATGGTGACTTTACAATATTTCGTTTATTAATTTAAGACAATAAGACTTGAGGCATTTTGCTCTTATTTTAGTAGGTTAGTGAGTGTTTGTTATTTTAATGGAATCAGATTTAATGTAAGTTTTGGGTTATTTATTTTCACAATTTTAAGTACTCTAAATAGCTTACGGAAATAATATCTCAATTTTAAGCAAACCGTGGTTCGAAACCGAATCCGAACTGTATTTTAATAGTTTGGATTGGTTTGGTTCTATGTCTTTTGTGGATTGGTTTGGTTCTCCAAATTTATAATCCGTAGGTAGTGGTTTGGTTTTTGGTTTACTACAAAACCAAAACCATCCGGTTCATGCTCACCCCTACCCGCGAACTGGGTATTGACCCGAGTTTTAACCTGCGAACTAGTATTTAAAATCTGAGCCCTTGGATGAGATCCAAGGGCTGTGGTGAGAAGTCCGGATTTAACCCTCCATAAGGGTCCCTTATTAGAAGGAGGTTGTATATATATATATATTTGGACTACGAGTTGAGGCCTAACAAATTTGGAGGCCTTAGATCTTCGCCTTAGTAGCCTAATGGTTGGCCCGCTCGCATATACAAATTTGTATACTTATTATAACAAACATTAAGATTGTACACATAAAACATTGCTTAGAAATAGTTTAATTTTGTTCCAAACAAATGCTATGGGTACACCACTTGTGCACCCCAAATACACACCACCCTGAGGTGGCAAATGAGGAGAAGCCCAATGTGGGGCTCACCCAAAAAATACCCACACCCCTATATACCCACACACACTTGATAATTTTTTCAGCTTTAAGTTGCATCTGCCATTTGCCATCTATACCAATAATGAATAGGAAAATGCTGCAGAATCTTTGAGTAATGTGTTTGTGTGCACTGGTGGTATGACAGTAAAAATGAAAAGTAGGTTTGATAAATATTGGGGGGAAATAGAAAAGATGAATATGCTGCTACTATTTGCCTTTTTATTATTCTGAACTTTGTGGATCTACCATGGCTGATGTTCGTACACCAAAGGTGAAAGATGTATGAAGAAGTTGCAACAACTTTGTGGACAATTGTTTTGGCAATTTTTGAATGCTAACAAGGTTTAGAATCAGAAACGGAACCAAACCGGACCGGTCTAATGGTTTGGTGTGGTTTGGTTCCATATGTATAACAGTCTGGTTATGGATCTCAATTCTTTAGAACCGTTAGATATGGTTCGGTTCCTGAATTTCTACAAAAACGGGTCCAAACCGGACCATGTACACCCCTAGTTAGTGGAGGTTATGGATGAGGCCATGGAGGTACGGGATGCCATAATATCCCACTGTCCCAATTTCAGAGGAAAATAGATGAATATGTGATGTATGATATGACAGCTACATGTTAATTAAGTTTTTGGGCCACATTGGTAGGCTAGTTAGAAAGGTTATGAGGCCAAGAAGAGGTTGGTTTCACAAATGGTATCAGAGCTTATACGAACAAGTGGTATGACTCATGCAGTCATGTGGATTGTGGAGCGGTCCAGAAGGAGACGTGCTTGGATAGGTCTCATATGGGGAGTTGCTGGAGTGGAACCCATGTGGGGACGTGTTAGGACAGGCTACGTCTTGGTTGAATCTGTTAAGTTACTAATTGTCCCAAAAGCTTACCATATTAAGTTACCAATTGTCCCAAAAGCACAAGTTGTTAGGAAATGGCCCCAACAATGTATGTTAAGCTATCTAACAGAATCCCACATGGGACAAGTTTCAAGCGCTTGAGTGGTTTCTAAGGGACGTGGAGCCCTTTAAGGGGGTGGATGGTGGGTCACCGAATCCAAAACTTTGTGGTGCGAAAGGTTATCAATTCTATTAACTTATTACACACCACTTGGTGAGTGAAATGAAAGCTCAGGAGAGCCATATAAGTGAGGGATTGAACGCATTTTGAAGACGTTAGGTGCAGCCAAAGCGATCCATATTACGCTATACAAGGTCGAGCTCCTTTTTTTTTTTTTTTTTTTTTTTGATAAGTAGTAAAGTTTATTGAAAAGGCATCAAGGGGATGCCACCCATGTATAGCAGAAATCAAGGAATAAAAATGAAGAGATCAAATAAACAAACAAACCTATACCCCCCTCTATATTCCAATCATGTCCAACATATCAAAGAAATGACTCAAACTAGGATTGCATTCCCTTGACTCCAACTAAACAAAGTAGAAATCAAAAGACTCCTAATTATGAACAATGGCCTCTCCTCCCCATCAAAATATCTACGATTTCTCTCTCTCTCCACATTGACCACATCAAGCACACAACGAAGTCATAATCCAAAGCTTTCGTCTTCTTTTACCCACTCTAGCTCCATACCATTCTTGAATAAGCTCTTTCACCATCAAACGGAAAAACCACGACATGCCTCACAAAATAGGTACCACATTCCAAAGCTCCTGGACTATGGGATTGTGAATAAAAAATGCATCACTAACACGCCATCTCTTAAGCACATGCAACACCGATTCACCATAACCATCTGACACCGCATAATATTACTTGTAGTGAGGATCTTAGATCCTATGCAACACACCAAGCAAAAAAAGATACCTTAGTTGGAGCACGAGTACCCAAATAGCTTTCCAGGGAAATGCCGTAGTTGTTTCTCCAACCAAAACTTCGTCTTAACTTTTCACTTGAAAAGATTCACTTGTTGCCAGAATCCACCTCAAAAAATCCTCCACTCTCCCCACGTCCCTCATAGCATATAATTTCCAATAAGATCCGCCAACTCATCCAACTCCCAATCTAGTACCTCCCGCGAAGTATAACATCCCACCGCACCGAGTCCCCTTCCAATTTGAGATAGTCTGCCACCGCCACTAGCCGAAATATAGTAGCGTAAGCATCTCACAACCTAATATCTCCACAACCAAATATGCTCCCAAAACTTCGCCCTCCTCCCTTCCCCCACCTTCATATAATATGTATGGAAAACTCACTCCATCCTTTCCTAATACCTTCCAGAGACCCATCCTATTGAGAGGTCTAATTGATTAAGGTCCTCGAATTCCTATCATTCCATCCGTCCGTCATTACAGAGCATCCATGTTTCACCCAATCCTCTTTGTGATCCTTCATCAAAGTATTAGTATTAATCACCTCCTTCTTCAAATAGGTGACCCGTGTCTCATGTAACTTGGTGATTTCATTTCCGGACCATATTGCCCAAAAGCTTCGACCATGGGCCCAAAGCTTGGATATTTTACTGCATTAAAAGTAACAACGGCATCATACATCCACCTTGCAAATTTTGTCACTACACGATCTTTAGTTCTTTCTTGTACAGGCCATTCGTAGCAATTCTTGATTGTTTCCCTTTCCAATTTTGCAGCACAACAACCAGATTGGGTGTGAAAAATACATCCATAGACCCGTCTTCGGCTTTTTCGTCTTAGGTTTAGCAACAGAGCCTTGACTGCTTCCAGTTTCAAGGGATCTACCTCGCGAAATCGCAATCTCCATAACATCATTATCATCATCATCGAAACCACGATCATCAATATCCGACCTCATTTGCATTTGCTCTTTCAATGATTTCATATTTCCCATAAACTCTTGAATCTCTTGTTTTTACATCCGGTGGGCATTATAGACAACCATAGCTGTCAAAGGCGCGCCTAAGCGAGAGGCGCACCCATTTTGCCTGGGTACACCCAGGTAAGCCTCATCATATGGCCCGCGGCCCACCTGAAGCCCGCTAGGCCCACTAGGCTTTTATCCTGCCCGAGCCCGCCAAATGGGCAGGCTAGCCCAGCTCAGAATTTCTATGGGCTTGGGCCCAAATATTTTCTTGTCAGCCCAAGATACCCACCTGCCTGGTAGCCCGAATATATTTATGCACCAAAAACTAGACATACTTGGCAGTTGGTACACTTGATTATTTTCCTTAGTGCTATCTGCACATGTAAAAAGTTAGCTCTCCCAAGACTCTGCAGTGCTAAGCCATGCCAATTTCCAAGGCTCGATTCAATGTTTTGGCAGTCTAAAAACATTGAAAACCCCTGATGAATTCAACGGCTATCATTGGCTAGATCATGAATGTCTATGTAATCTAAGAAGTATTTATGGTGCTCACATTGTACTTAATCATCTCTCCTTTAGTCCTCTACAAATCTACTCTCTTTAAATCCTCGAGAAGAGAAATAGGACTCCAGTTTCTCAGATTTTGAGTACGAAGCGGTGGGTGAAGTGAATATCTGTCCGTTGAATTTAGTAGCCCTACTGGTGGTCACTATGGGCTTCAGCTTGTTTTGGCAATTTAATTTCAATCTATTAGCTTTTTAATTTCAAGATTAATTCATTTGATTAAATGATCTTCTTTGTTTTTCTACTCTTTTTTGTTTATTTAATTTCAGTCTATTAGCATATCCCAAAAAACTATTAATCTTGGCCCAAAAAAATCAATGTAATAAGCATTTTGGCCCGCTCAAATAACCCAGCCCAACCCAGCCCGCCCGACGCCCGGCCCGCCTGCTCGCCCGACTGACTAGGATAAGCCCGTGGGCTTGGCCTGGGCTTCATCTTTTAAGATATAGCCCAACCCGCTCCAAAAAAAAAGCTCGCTACACCCGGTCCACGGGCGGGCTTGGGCTGGAAGTTCGCGAGCTGAGCCAGCCCGATGATGAGGCTTACACCCAGGCAAGGCGACAGATAGGCGCACAAAGGCGCAAAATGCAAAAGACACTTCTTTGACTTTTAATCACAACCCTAGAATTTTGTTACATAGGTTACAAATCTTATATTGGCCGTCGATTTTGTGGGTCTCGAAGTAAGCCCCCCTCTCTCTCTCTCTCTCTCTCTCTCTCTCTCTCTCTCTCTCTCTCTCATGGTAACATTAGATCAATCACTTACGCATTTTCAATATAACTGATTTTTTAAAGGGACACTCAAAAAATTATATTAAAATTAATGAATAGTTCGGATCATTCGTGTGGGACCCAAAAGTGGGCCCCACAAGGCATTGGTTCATTTTCTATATACCTTGGGATTGTACCCATAGCTTTATCAACCTTCAAAAGATGTCTAAATAAACTATTCACACACATAACAATAGAATACTCCCTCTGTCCATTTTTAAATGATTCCTTTGGGAAACGTGTATTTTTGTAAACGTTAAAAAAATGTACTTTTGCATACAGTTTTTAAATTTTTCTTCCACCAAATTATATATATGCATGTTTTTTTCAAACACTATAGATTCAATAACACATTCTGACCACGATCTAAAAAGCCAAAAAGAAAAATGCATAATGTGAAAAGCCAAATAATGAGGCTCTAAACACCCCCGAATCAGTAGAATGGTCCACTAACTCAAAAATTCAAAAGCCATCTTATTGCAGTTTTTCGAGCCAGGTCATTTTCTCACAATACATCACATAAAAAGTCGTGAAAAGCCAATAAAGCCGCCCTTAGTGGAACAACCCCTAGCAATTCCGGTCCATGTAGTGCAGTGCCGCACTACAGGGTTGTAGTTCAGCATTCCAGTTGTCTGTGGCGCAATGAACGACCTTAATTTTATCTCTGCATTTTGCAAATTCGTCTATTGCGAAGATGAAATCTGAGCCATTAATTAGAAGATCAATAGCTCAGACACTGCACTATAACTCTGACTCTGTAGTACGACACCGCATTACAGAATTTGGTATGCTACTAGGATTCTTTCTAGCCACGAGCCATTCAAACCATTTTTTCAACAAATAAATAAATAAAAATTTCAAATTCCACACTTCCACTTGCTTGGATAGGACTAAATTAGGATTGGTTCGGACTAAATTTATTGTTCTTAAAAATAATTGGTATTTATTGATGTTTATAATATTGTTCTTAAAAATAATTGGTATTTATTGATGTTTATAATATTTAATAAATTATTTACGTTCCATCAATATTCGTGATTAACCATTCATTTCGAGGAGATAAATTGTAAAAGTGTGATAATACAAACCTCATACAAACAAAAAATTTCTTTTAGTCAGAATTTTGGTACTTCTTGAGATTCATTTCGTCAACAGTAATGATTAATTTTTAAATAATAATGCAACAACGCGTTATATATGAGTTTATAACAACACAATTTTGGTTCAAGTGGTTCGGCACTTGTTCCCCTTAAGCAAGGTCTCGAGTTCGAGTCTTGTGAATGGAGGAAGCTTGCGCTGGGAGAGCTTTTTTGGTGGGCCGGCATTTCGAGCCGAACCGAATTTAGTCGGGGTCCAGTGGGCTTCCGGATACCGGTGGTTTAGACCAAAAAAAAAAAAGAACTGATTTTTGGGACCACTAAAATTTCATTACCTTCTTTTCTTGTGCTCTTCTTCCTATAATTTTAGCTACACCAGTTACACATATTAATGGCTTAATAAATAAAATTGTCCCCTTGTACTTTAAGTTGCGTTATTACTATTTTGGTTAGCCAAATAATTTTAATGCAAATACATAAAACTGTATTCATTCATCTTTTGCCTCTCAAACCATTTACCATAAAAAGAAAGAAAATTAAACTCATAAAAAAATGAAACAAGAAAACAAGAAATTTAATTTTTTAAGTTTCGCTAAATAAGTTAATTAACTTATTAATAATTTTTCTTTATTAAAAAAGATTCACATTTCAAAATTTTCGACTTATCAGTTCGTCTCAATAAAAGGAATCGGAAAAGTAAAAATTAAAATTAAAAATTTTCAAGACAAAAATAAGTCAAAAAGTTTTTTTTTTATTATACTTATTTTTGTCTTTGTTCGGGGATGTTTCACAAACTGACTTATTGGTACTATCTTGTAAAACGTACTAATAAGTTAGTTTTGAGAATAAGTCAATTTTGTGGAATAGGCTCTAAAAAAAATGGGCTTCGATCGTAATTCTATACTTTTTAAATTTTTTAACGCAAAACGAACAAATGACAAATAAAATAAATAAAATAAAATAAAAACTTATTTGACTTATTAGCCAAAACTGCTTCAATCAAATCTTATATTCGTATGTAACGCTCATTCTTTTTGTCTTTTTTATTACTAGTACTACAGAGAGACGCATGTGCTGTCTAGCCGGTCGTTTCTGGTCCTTTTACAACGTCTCTCTTTGTCGCCGGCCTTATAAAAATATATTGCAGATTTTATACAGCAAAATATACAATTCGATCAAGAGTAATTCCTGAGCTTGAACAACGATCAACTCACCTGAGCACCCTTTTTGTCTCTCTCTCTCTCTCTGCAAGTAATCGATCAAGATGAACGACTTGCTCTCGGTAAGCTTGATTCTTCTTGGTTCTTTGTTTATATGTTATTGAGGTTAATCGAAGAAATTGATTGTTCAATTTGAATTTTTTCCCTGATCCCCAGGTTTGGATTGGGTTTGGTTGGTTTGAATTTGGTGATTTTATGGTTGATGATTATTGATATCTTGTTGTTGGTGTTATTTGGGTTAATTTTAGAGAATACCCATGTGGAATTAAAGGTCTTTTGGAAGAGAGATGGAGTTTTGAATGCTCTATGTTACTGTGTTAGCAGATACAATTCAGTTCTATTTGACCGCTTCGAGAATACCCATGTGTAATTGTAGGCCTTTTGAGAGAGAGAGAGAGAGAGAGAGAGAGATGGAGATTTTGAATGCCCTCTGTAATTGTTTTAGCAGATACCATTAGTTGTACAAGACTCTTCTGAGCTGGAGATTTCTTCTTCAAGGACTGATCACAAAATTTTAACTTGTAATATTAAAATTAGAAATATTTTTTTCGTTGCTTTATATTGTAACTTTGTAGGGTAAATAATGTAATTAGATGGTTGATTTGATGTGAACTGCTATTTTTCTGGTCATTTGATTGTTCATTCAGTGACGACCATAAAGTTCATTATTTTCCCACTAGAAGTCATGTTGAAAACAACCACCAGCAGAGGACAAGCCTCTTAAAAACAAAGCAACACCAGGCCTATCTAAAAAGCCAAAATACAAGGAGACACCCTCCAAGCACTGGCCATAAGACTATTCTTATCCGAGCTCTTCACCTTCCTCCAAGAACAAATACAATCTTGGACTTGTTCCTCTATCTGAAATAGGAAGAGTTGCAGCAGAAATCACCTTCTTCTGAAAAATCCTGCAATTTCGTTCCCTCCAAAACCCATAAATGCTAGTGGCGAAGGACAACTTATAGACGATATTGGAGCAGGAGTTACCAGCTCGATTACTACAAACCCGGTCCCTTTCCATATCCAGGATCATTGGAGGTCTGTCAATCACATTCTTCTTAAGCATGTATGACCAGACTCCACAAGAGTAAGGACAGACAAAAAAAATAAGTGATTATGGGAATCCACCACACAATTGCAAAACATGCAAAGAGGCTCAACATGCATCCCCCAATCAAGAAGCCTATCTTTGGTGGACAACTTACCATGAAAAGAAAGCCACTCGATAAAAGCCCATCTAGAAATATGACGGGGAAACCGAACACTGCTGTACCAAGGGAAACACAGCCCTTAAGGCTTGCCATGCAGACTTCACAGAATATTGGCCATGCTGGTTAAGATTCCAAATCACTCTGTCTTCCTGCATAGGATCAGGCCTAAGAGAGGAAGCAGTGTTGTTAATGATGTCCCTAATAACAACATTCCTATGCCTAGGCCAAGACCAACCACCCTGTTGTTAACAATCTAATCTGTTGGATAGAATTTCTTCGTGAAAGTGCTTTGTTGAAGATTCTCTTGAGTATTTTATTGTAGTGGATTATTTGATTGTGTTTTGGGGATAAGTTGGTAGCTGATTGTTTGTGATGTACTCCTATATGTTTTCTATCTCACGTGCAAAAGATTATTTAATTTTGTGTTGCCCTTTTACTGTTTCAGGATTCATTTGAAACAGATGCCAAAAATCAGCCTTCCAGAGAACAAGATATCGAGATGGGTACTAGAGTCCCTAGGAGTGCATCGGATTTGGGAATGGATGCTTTCAATAAGCAGGTCAACGTTAGATGTTTTAAATTTTGTTAGATGGTCTTGGGTAGGGATGCCAGGTGCAGATACGTGTCCAAGATTCTGATTCATCCAAATTCATGTTTCCAAGAACACAGAGACATGACAATCGACAAAATATTCATTTTCTTATATCTGTCCTTTGAAGTTTTATAATCAAAAAAAGGAGGAATAAAGTAAAATGGGGTTTACATTGTGACCAAGCATTGTTATGCATAATTAAGAGTTTGATGGACAACTGTATGGTAAACTTAAACCTGGACTACTAGACATACTTTGTTTGATTAATGTAAGCTAAAGTGGTCAGACACATATCTTGTTCCCTTGTTCGAAGTGTGAGTGTCCAACATGACTTACACATACTCTGTGTGTCATAGAATCATAGTACGATTAGGATCTAGGAAACATAGTTCCACTTTTACCATGTTGGAGTTCTTGAGTGTGTTGAAACTTGGAAGATGAAGGATTTGGTTGAAAATTGAAGTGGAGAGAACCGCAAAAGAACATGAAAACATTGTCTATTAATCTTCTGATTCTATGGCTTCATAGTATTTATTTGTTTAATGTTCTTCTTCTATGGTTGATCCATTTTTTGCTGACTTAATGTTTCTTTCTTTAACTGTGTTGTAGATACAAGATGTGGACAAACAAGTAGATAAGGTCTCCGAGTTACTTAAGAAACTTAAGGTATGTACTAGATCGTCTCCTTTTAATGTTGTATCCTCAAATTGAGAATTTTTCTCTAGCGCTAGGTTGCTCTCTCAAATATCTGATTGGGCATGTTTGCAAAAACTTCCAACCACAGCTTTTGGATTCTGGCCCCTCAGAAAATGTGCCAACTTGTATTTTTTAATCCTTATGGGCCAAAATCTACTTGAAAAATGTTTAAAAGCTGATTCTGAGGAGCTACCCAAAGTTTTTGTAACTGATTTGTTGAAGGTTTCCAAAAGACTAGTTTGCTATTGAGGGGTCAAAACTTTCATGTAAGATGGAATAAGAATCCCTTTTCATTCATTTCTTTATGGATAAAAAGAAAAATGTAACAGCAAGCAAAAGCAAGAGCTATTGCTATTCCTGCAGGGAGTAGAGGACCCTTAGATACCCTTCTTACCTCAGGCTTTTACCAATGGAACTCTCCCTAACTTTGCGACTGATGTGTGATGTTTTCGTGTAACCGTATTTTGGAGTTGCATGTATTGAGAATAACTGAATTTGATCTTAAACGTCTCTCAAACCTTAGCAAACCTGCATTCTGTCTATGTCACCATTAATAGTTCATACTGCTGTTGGAGTACTAGAGGTCTCCATCCTGAAGGAGATCAGAGCTTTAAGCATGGGTTACATGCATATTCATGTTTTACACAACCCAAGTGATGCGAGATGGGCGGTTTTTTTTTTTTTGGAATACTTTTTAGCTCTAGAGACTCTAAATATTTTCCCTTTTCCGACAGGATGCTAATGAGGAGTCAAAGTCCGTTACAAAAGCTTCTGCCATGAAAGGTCAAATCCTTGTTTTTTCTCTTCCGCTGTTTCCGCTGTTATGTGGAACTCTTGTAGTTAGAAATGGCTTATCACGCACTTTATCTCATAGCAGGTTTTCTGTGCGTCAGCCACATGCTGAGTAACTCAGTTAGAGTAACTTTGATAGTTATATGACTCTGTTAAGCTGTCACATGATGAAACTTTTCCTTCTCAAGTGGTACAGTGGTGATATTTCTAGCAATGACTGGTGGGAAAAAAATTTAGGCGTAGTTAGCCCATTGCTTATATTTTCTCTATTTCATCATCTGCAATAGATCTGAAAGAACTGCTTTTGTCATTTCAGCAATCAAAAAGCGCATGGAGAAAGATGTCGACGAAGTGGGAAAGATTGCACGTAATGTCAAAGCAAAACTGGAAGCAATAAGCAAAGATGTATTCTCAATACCTTTGTTACTGTATCTATCAGTATGTTGTATTATGCTAGTTGGCCTGGTTTACCAATGTATGACTCTCTTATTTCGCTTTTTAGAACTTAGCCAATCGACAGAAGCCTGGATGTGGCAAAGGAACAGCTGTTGATCGATCAAGAACAAATTTGACAAAGTATGCCTCCTGCAGCATATGGATTTTAGTCTTCGATTATTGTCATTTGTTGTTTTAGAATCTCTCATTAACTTTTTTATTTTCTTGAACTGCAGTGCTGTAACCAAAAAGTTCAGGGACCTAATGATGGAATTTCAGGTATATTTGGGTAAATATTCTTTTGGCTGATTGGTTCCTTTCATACTCACCCAATATCTTGTATCAGACTCTGAGGCAAAGAATCCAAGATGAGTATCGTGAAGTGGTGGAGAGAAGGGTAATCACAGGTCCGCATCTTGCTGTCTAGTATTAAAATGTCAGAGTTAAACATGAAGTTGAAATGATGGTTTTGTAATTATATTTTTACGTATCACTCGCTGATTTGGCTAATAGTCGTTCTGTTTCCACTTTGTCTTTTGACCTGATGGCTGAGCAGTCACGGGAACAAGACCTGATGAAGAGGTGAGCCATATTATTCAATTAATGTTTGGGCTGTGATTTCGTCGTAGTCGTTGAACTATAGAATTTACCATGACTGAAAATAATTCTATTGGCTGTGTCAGACAATTGATCACCTGATAGAAACTGGAAACAGTGAACAAATCTTTCAGACAGCTATGCAAGATATGGGAAGAGGGCAGGTACTACCTTCTGATTTGTACCCTTATCACTGCATATCCTTAATATGGTGAATATAGTATATGGAGAAGTAAATTTGTTGTTAGACTCCTCCCATGTCACTCATCTAAGGCAAACATGGTTTATGTAATCTAGAGACTGCTCCACTTACAGCCAATTGATTTTGGTTGGATGCTCTGATAAATCTAACAGTAACTTTGTTTTATTGTTTTGTTTCTTTATTTTGTGTTTAGAGTTTTTTTAATCTTATACTTAAAAGTCACTGGTCTGAAAAGTTTAACATAATTTATCTCGTTGGGCATTTTGTTGTGCTTGCTGCTTGATTAATATGCTTAACATTCCCAATGGAGTTAATCGAATGGAATATGATTTCTATGTAAAATGAGTGAGTTAGATTTATATTCTTGGCTTACAACTTGGTTCCAAAAATCATTTTATTCAGGTTAATGCATTAGGAGTGAGAAAAGAACAATTTCTACATAGCCTGGGTCTCCTTTCCTCAATGCGAGAGAGAGAAATTTTGGATACCATTACGATTAAAGTTGCTATGAAGGATAGGTTTTATTGCCATCCTATACAAGACTATGTTCCATACCCACATGAAGCGTAGGAGGGGAATAACATGCTTCAATGATATTGTCCCTCATTTAGAAAGACTACGAGCTGCAAATTGGCTCCCATGTAGCATAATATGATTTGGATCTCAGTATTGAGGAAGTAATAAGGAGTGCCAAATTGGCTCTTCTTGCTGGGTGGCAAGTGCTGAATGCCACTTTCACTTTCAAAAGATGACTTGCTGCCTTTTCTCGAGTATTTTCCACCAGGAGGGTCTTCAAGGTCCATAACTCTCTAGGGTCTAGACTTCAGCGATAAGAAACGTATCTTTCTTTCTGATCAGGATTTAAATAACCAAAACTACAGCTATTGTGTAAATAATATTTTGTCTGCCCGCAAGTCCCAGACTCCCAGCCATTTGAATCCATAAGCTGACGTTTTGTAGACCATTCCTTGTGCCTCGTACTTTCAAATGGCTACACAACTCCTAGCATATTGAAAACGATGTGGAAGTCGTACAGTGTTCGACTTCGATCTTATTCGTACTGATATGGAGATATAGACTAATGTTGTTATACATTTCACTTCATTGAATCACCTGTATAGATATACTCAGCCCTGACAAATTTGGATTTGAGCTTCACTCAGTTGTATGCCCAAAATAAGCACGGAATCCCTGTGGAACTAGAACTTTTGCGGCTGAGGCTAAGAAACCTGGATTTTAGTCTTTAATGGCTTCAGTGATGGAAAGTGGGCTGATCATGAGTTCTGATTACAAAGTATGATCCTTGTACAATATAATATTAAACATTTGGGTCCCAAATAAATGGCATCATCTGCCTGTTGTCCCAAAAGCTTGAAGGTGTTAGTCAATGGGTCATCCATGAAAAAATAGGATCATTGTTCCTCGATGTAACAAGCTATAAAACAAGTAGTACTAAAAGAAGCATGAAAAAATAGGATCATTGTTCTCATCTGATGGACCTTAAAAGTGGTGTGAATAACACAGCTACACATATTACGACACTCTCCACCAGAGTTCAAAGTAGGCTAGTTTGGAGCCTTCTCTTACTTTCCTTCTATATGTTTCTCTTTTTGGGTCCAATACTCTTGACTACTAGATTTTGTAATGCATGGAAATATTGTTACAGGTGCTGAATACCCTGGAAGAAATTCAGGAGAGACATGATGCTGTAAAGGAATTAGAGAAAAAGCTTCTCGATTTGTATCAGGTATATCCGAATTATGATGAAGCCCATATTTGAAACTTACCACCCACTTGATTCACACAATTGTATGTTTCAGATTTATCTTGATATGGCAGTATTGGTTGAGGCTCAAGGAGAAATATTAGACAACATTGAAAGCCAGGTTTGCTTCTGTTCTTCTTTATCTGCTCCCTGCCAATGCTCATCGCAATTGGGTGTCTTTCTTTATTTTTGTGTTGATAGAAAGCTTGTTCAGGTTTCGAATGCAGTAGATCACGTCCAATCAGGTACAACTGCTCTTCAGACTGCAAAGAAACTTCAGAGGAATTCCCGAAAATGGATGTGCATTGCCATTATAATTCTCTTAGTCATAGTAGGAATCATAGTCGGTGTCCTCCAACCTTGGAAGAGCAAAAACGGCGCTTGAGTCTGTGTAGTAGAAATGGTCTTAAGTGGGTTGCGAAAGCTTTTATGACTTGCTTTTGCAAATGTTTGTCTGTGCATGCTTTCCTCGGTGTGGCCTTTGCTTTACAACTTTTCCTTTTAGTTTTTGGTGTGAAGTTCGTTTCGTGAACTTGGTGTTTTCGTCGGGTTGAGGATTTGGACCGTCCGATATAGTGTTAAAGTGACAGCAAGTTTTTTCATCAAAGGGTTTTGTTTTGATAGACATTCTTGTTTACAAGCTGAAATGAGAATGTTGAGATACACATGTCACTCCCTCCGTTCCAAATCGTTTGTCTACTTTTTGACTTCTACATGTCCCAAGATGTTTGTCCAATTTTAAGTTAAACTAGCAAAAATACCCTTATTCTTTTTGAAAGGCAAAAAAATTTCATTGATCTTGAAATTGTTACAAGACTAATAGGAGCAAGGAAACAACTGATTGGCAATTCGAGACCCAAACCACCGATTGGCAAGAAACCAATCGAGGATGGGACAAAGCCCCCCTATGAGGCCGAGGCCCAGCAACCCTATGAGTCTTAAAAACCCAAAATAAAGAATACAGCAAAAATTCCCTTATTGCCCTTTTCTCTTTTCAAAGATTGTGCATTGGTGAAAGTGCACGATCATTTGATGCCAAAAAAGTGAGGGTATCTTTGGGAACTCGAAGTCTTTCATCGTACTCATTTTGTTTCCTTGATAAGTTGGAATTCTAAGATTGCACAAACAGAGAGGTTTTGCAAGAAAGAAATAGAATCTAAAATCTTCAAATAATGGAAGGGGTAGTACCAATAAAAGATAAGATGAGAGAGAGAGAGAGTTAATTAAGGTGATTTGAGCATGTCTATGGTAGATCTGTCGATCAGCTAGTTTAGAGGAGTGAAGGCTGTGGTAGATGTAGCACTAAGAGGAGGGGTATACTAAAATTGACTTTTGAAGTGGTAGTTCGAAAGAATAATAGAGTAAACCGATTTACGTAACCGATTTCAATTCATCATTGGGAAGGGGACGTTTTGATTTATTATCAACTTCTTGATATTTCCTATCTTTTTCTTTTTTTAGTTTGCCTACATTCTGGCTACCTATAAGGAAAAAATAAAATCGTGCTTTTGATTCTATGTCAATATTATTGAGTGTATACCAAATTCCTTGGTTTATATGAACTACTCGACATTCAAATTGAGAAGAAAAAATGTACTCCAACTGTTCTCTCTTTTCTCCTCTTTTTTGTCTCTCTTTTCTCCTCTTTTTTGTCTTGTAAGAGTCTGTTTATTTGACCGAGAATATAAGTATCGAACTAGACTACATTTCAAAAAAATATATATCGAATTAGACTATATACTTAAGGTGATCACAAATTCGGTTTTTGGTTTTGGTTTTTTTTTTTTTTTTTTTTTTGACATTTTCCACTGATAAATCAGATGTATGATCTCACAAAATGTGGGATAACTAGTAGCCAATACCATTGATGGTTTGGTATATACTTGTCTGACCACTATTAATTTGGTGGAATGATATAACTTTTGAGATTTTATATCTCTTCACTGTTAATTTCGCCAAACAAACGGGTCTTACCTCGTTACACGTGTTACTCATTAAAATGATTCAAGTGGATGAGTAGTGAGGAACTGCTAATGGAATTGCAATGGATATTGGTAACGAGGAGGGATTAGTAATGAAGTTGGTAGTTTGGTCTCATATTTAATATATTCTGGGTTGCAGATTAGGAGCTAACAAGAGTGGGATAGATTGATGTGGTCAGTGTCGTCATTTTACTCCTCTCTTTTTTTTTTTTTTTTGTAGGGGAAGGGGAGGACTGGATTAGCAAAAGACATCCCATGAGTTTGCTATGACCCCTATTTTTGGAGAAATTTTTCAATGCCGAGCGGGCACTGCCTAAGTGGTGTCGAAGAGCTCATCTCGGCCGTCCAAAAATATTATGGATGGCCCAGATTTTAGAGAGAGAGAGAAATCTGGACGTCCAAAATCTTTTGGACAGCAGAGCTGTGCGGTCTGCAAACCACGTGACCATGCCCGCTCGGCACCGAAAATTTTCTCCTTATTTTGGGTATTTATAGTCCAGTGTGATTAGTAATCCAAGCCTCACAAAATCAAATAGCTGTAATAGGGTCCACACCATAGCAGTCCAAAGACTCCAGTGCCTTGAGGCAAGACGACACGTGGTGCCCAGCCCCTCTTTACACCCTCCATTTACACATTTTGTGACGGGTCCCACACAAATGTTTGATTGCATTAATATTACGTATTGAACTAGTTAGGTCTTCTAAGTTATATCTATCCAGTATCCAAGCTTCTCTTGTTCTTCAAGCGATGGAAGGTAACTAAACGAGCCCTAAATCCTTCAAACTTGTTCCATAGAGATTACAATTTTATCGGATGTCTCATAAGAACTGGGAATTTGGTCTGGCATATTATTATCCTTTGAAACATGTGATAGATATCCAAGATAAATAGGCTAGACGAGCCGATAAAAAAAAATTCAGATAGACGTGCGTATCCAATCGAAAATTCTAGTTACACTCCCATCACGAAAGTTCCTGGATTTTGGTTTTCCCCAATTAGTTTTTCAAAATGAAGGTCCCCTTTGTATGTCTTCTGAATCGTGATTTTGCCTTCTCTCCTCTCTCTCTTTTCAACCCAGCCATAGGTTTTTAGTCTCCTCTTTTCATCTACGTACAAGAACATATACTAGCCTCGGTTGATGGATGGAACAACATACCCCTGTTGGTATCGTATGTAAGATCACAGCTGCATCTAGATATAACAGTCACCTTTCCATCTTCTTAGAGCCAATTGCAATTTCGCGTCACTTTCTCAAAGTTTCTTTCCAACTGTACCAGTTGCGGCCACATGCACAAGATTTGAACAACTATACAAGAGAGAGAGCTAACCCTGGTAGAGAGGTTGGAGCTAAAGAAGCTTACCTTATTGTTAGATAACTGAGAGAGAGCTTTTCCATTGCTCCCAAACAGACCCTTGCTGAGTCAAGGTTGGCAGCCAACTATTACCAGCACAATTTCGGTACACCTTTTGTTATTTTTTGTCTTTTGTCAAAAACCACCTTCTTGTCAAAGGAAGGTGTCACCAAAGAGGTGACCAGCAGAGATAGGCCACGGTAAAAAAAGTTACCAAATTGGGACCTCCCATTTTGCGTCGTGCTTCATCAAATTAACTTTTGTAAATCTAGAGCCGACACATTGATAGTTCCTTTGTCCTGATTGTAATTGTTATGCTATGTATTACTTCAGATATTAATTGCCACATCAAATGTTTTTTTCTCCCTTTGCTGCAGGTGACAAATGCAGTGGACCATGTGCACATGGGTACAGATGCCCTCCAAGCTGCAAAGATCTTACAAAGGAAATCAAGAAAATGCATGATGATAGCCATACTTATTCTCATTATTATTGCAGTTATTGTGGTACTATCTATTGTCAAACCCTGGAACAAGAGCAAGTAACAAGCCGGGAACGCATAAACAGCTGTGATTTCAGTTATGTTGAAACGTGGTTTGCGCAGTTATGTTGAAACGTGGTTTGCGGTGTTAACTTTTCAAAGATACCTAGAAACAGTAAAAAACAATCCTCAGAAGAGCAGTTCTGCCCCATAGTCTCTTTACTTATTTTTCGACTTCATTCTTGAATTCCAAGGCCTTGTTTTTTTTGTGATTTCAATCCTGGTCCAAAAAATGTATGATCAATACAACGAACATATCTACCGGAAATCTTTTATTTTCATTTGTTCTTCTGGAACTTAAAGGAAGATTGACACATGACCAATATTGCAGTACCTGAATATAGCCATTTCGAAGTGTTATTGCCTTGAGCTAGCGTCTTCAGTCTGACTGAATGCCGCAGCATCTGTTGAAAGCCCAATCCAAAGGTTAGTGTTTCTGGAAATAGCAAGTGCCTGCTGCATCCTTATCATCTGCACTTAGTCTGCTCCACAGGTAGATTCTCATTGTTGAAGAGCTACAAAGACAAACGTGATGCATAATAGCAATAAGACTCTCGGATTGTCAATATTTGATACACACCGGGCAATTAATAGCGCCATCACAATATGACCTAACCAGGATCGACAGAGATAGGAACCCCATGGGAATCACCCAATCCTATTTCAGAAATGATGAACGTAACAGCCAACAAGTAATAGCAGCCATAAATTCATTTGAATAATAGAATGTGGATAATTGGACAGACAAGAAACAAGTTCCCTGTTCCAACCCAAAACATTTCCTCACCAGGTTATTCTTTTAAAAAAACTTCTCTATTTTTACTTTGGATTCATGTGTTTGAGAGGATAAATCCCACTTTCAAGCAAGGTTCTGTATCAATGGGAATCAGGTTCTGCCAAGGATCTTGATCTGAATCTCAGAATTGAAATTCTAGAGCAGATTCATCACCCTCGTAGGAGGTCTATGTAAAAGGGAGCATTTTTTATGTTCTAGATAGCATAAAACTCATTTGAGAAGTGCAATATCTGTGAGTAAACAGATAGATTCGTGTTGCTTATGAAAATAAGAACATTGCAGGGCATCAGACCCATACCAAGTGATACAGCCAAAGACAGCTTGTTGTGAATCTAGTGATAAATACTGTGAAATGAAAAGATACCCAGCTTCATGAGAGCACAACTGTCTGCAATTGCATAATATGACTGATAATGATGAATCCATAAGTCGTAATTGCCTCGACAACAACACTCATTTAACTTTAGTCGACTGGCCAAAATCCTCAATAGACAAATGTATACAAGCTTTGCAATACCCCAGAATCCAGAAATGGAGCAAAGCAACGAACAAACCAGACAATGATTGCACCAGAATTCATTGTTGCAGTATGCTGAATGGGAAGAATAACTAAGTATGGCCAATTATCTAAAGGAGGTAAGGAATGAGTATGCACGATAGTGGCATCATTGGAATGTAAAAACTGTAGTTCTAATAGCAATAACAGTTGTCTTCTGTTACATTTTTTCCCTTCTTTTTGTGACGGTAGGAACTTACTGAATATAAGGAGCAAAAGTTATCCACTTTCGTTAGCGAGGTGGTATTTTTGCAATTGAAATATCAAAATCAATCACGTCCAGATCCACCAACTCCAAAGCAATGAAAACAACTATGATCATGCCCCTGCAACCAGCATATAAACTGGAAAGTATCCGCAAGAGAGTAACATACCGGAAAAAAGAGGAGGGTGGGGAGTGCTACTAAGTTTGTTTTCCCACAGCTAAACGTCCTGCTTCAGTCCAAATGTTTGTGAGAAAAAGAGGAGGGTGGGGAGTGCTACTACGTTTGTTTTCCCACAGCTAAACGTCCCGCTTCAGCCCAGATGTTTGTGAATGCCAAGGTTCTTTTACTAAGTATTCCAGTTCACTGTTAAAAAAAGCATTACAACCGAGTAATTATTAAAGCAAAATACTTGCAGATTCTAAGTACATACATCAGAACAACACATCCCATGAGATAAACAAAGAAATAAAGTATACAGCATAGAAGCAAATCACATCTTTATTCTTTTTCTTGTTGAGATAAATGGACAATGAACACTTTCTAGTTCTGGCATGCTACTTGTCCAGCTCTAGAAAATTATACAGTGGACACATTACTCAAACATAAGGACATGGGAATTACAATTACCATGGATCCTATTCTAGGACTAACTTTATACTAGTATGATTCTTTCATATTATGTTGAACCTATGATTCTAGGAATGAAGGAAACAGATTTCGCATATCAACAATTCAGATAGGGGAAAAAAAGTAAAAACTTTTTCTTACACCTTACATTGATATGATGTGATGTGAAACCCAAAACACCAAGATTCAATGTGAAAGAAAAACCACAGAATTGCACCCATCTTTCAAAGCAATTAATTCCAAAGGTATTAAAGTGAAGGAGCGAAACATAATTTCCCACAAGACAAGAAAAAACAAGAGAAGATGCAACCAAAATAAAGCATATCTGTTAAGATCAGAACTGGTGGCCCAATAATAAGCTTCTTAAACATAAGAAATTAGGAAGAGATCCTTCAGCTTAGAAGTTAGAACTACGTGACTTGGGAATGTACTCCTAGCCTTGTAGCTTTGCCATTCATGCAACTTCAAGCAATCAAGGTCTCAAAATAAATGATCGGGGGGGATATTCATCCACTATAACTGTTTACGATGATAAAAGGCATACAAAAGGCCAAATTGGAGTAACGTGCAACTTTCTATGTACAAAATTTGTCTAGTCTCTAAACTGTCTTATTACCAAAAAAAATAAAAATAAAATAGATGTGTAATTGGTTTACTATACAAGATTTCCAACTTCAACCAACAAATTTCACCTCCGTAATACCTAGTATACATCATAAAATAAAAAAATTTATGCATCCTAATAATAAAATCAAATCTACAATGGATTTCCAAATTACAATCTCTTTGAACTAAAAAAAAAAAAAACACTTTTATTCAACTGGCACCACTCATGGTCATTGGCATTGCATAAGCTGCACCCTCCCCAAGAATTAGAAGTGAAAAAACTAGATTTGGAACATTACCGCAACAATCAGGTCGGAAAATTGAAAGACAACCCAGCAATCACATCCGTTACATGAGCTTCTCTGACCACAATGACGCATCCATAATGAGGACCCAAATGTTGACTTCTCCTATGAGCCAAGGATAGTTGAACTGGAATCCTTATATTCCCAACGGCAACGCGGTGCAATATTTCCATAAGGAGACTCTGACATAAAGATAAAGCTCAAATCTACAGTCTTTGCTTCCTCAGATATCGCTCAAAAAATTACTATGGTCACTTCATTCTTTAAATTCGTGAGATAACATAAATCAGCTATATATCTCTTCAATCAAAGGCACATTTGTTAGCAGTTAAAAAAGAAAATGGCACATTTGTTGCGCTTATATCATTCTTTTCTATCCTCTTAATCTGCTACTACTATAAGACTGTAAGAGTAATTTGAAAAGACAACAAAAATCAAAACTAATGTCAAGTGTTCTCACGGACATATAACATGCGCCTATCCTCGTATAATTTCGTCTAACATAGAAAAAAAAAAAAGCGTTCTCATCCAGCTCTGCTTATCTACAAGTGAATTTGCAATATTTGGACCATACGGAGAGTAATCGCAGAGCAGCGAGGCAAAGTTGGAGATGAATCCATGAAGCGGTAACCGATAGATACATAATATGTTCAACGGAAAACCCAAATTTGAGAGTAAAAACTTACACAAATTAGATCAGATCACAGAGGGTGAAGAAGCTCCTCGAGCCAGTTCAATTGTGCTTGCTTAGACCCAAAAATCGCCAAATTACGATTGCGCAGGTGAGAAATTTCGAGGAGGTAGACGATGGAGATGGGGATATGAGAGAGAGGGGTTCATTTTCCCGTGGGTTCTCTTGGATCTTGCAAACCAAAAGATCTATTTTGCACGGAGGAGGAGTGGGCTGCAGAAAAAGCTCTCTCAAAAACGTCTCGGAAAAGGGTAATGAACGGCTCACATCTACATTACATTTTATATGAATGAATCTTAGAACATTTTTAATTTTGCATTAGAGTGTTTCTCAATAAAAAAAAGTTGGCTTAGAAAGTCTCGGAAAGGGAAAGAGATATGAACGGCTGAGATTTACATTTTACGAATTCGAAAACGTTTTCAATTTTGCGCGAGGGTGTTTCTCGGTAAGAAAATTGAAGTTATGGATCCCACAACTTTTTTGGTAATCAAACGCACAGAAAGTTAAGAAGAAATATCGATTTTTCCATTCATTTTGTTATTCTTTCCGTGCAACTAAACGGGACGTAAGAAGATAGCGATAGTTGAACAGACACTGAACTGGGTTTATTAAAAATGAGAGGAAAAGGCATAGATAACGAAAGAAGTCCCAGATTATGAATAGAATAGTGCCATAATTTTGGACTTTAGATTACGTGCTGCTTATGTACAAATGAATGTGTTTAGTTTTGGCCTTTTGGACAGAGAGTTTTAGAATTAAAAAAAAATGGATCTTTAAACAATATTATGCCAATGAAGTAGTAAGACTTTAGAAAATTATGGACTTAAAAAAAGGTATGCCAGATCAAGCATAAAATAGGATAATGATACGGGTACAGAAAAAAGGGAACCGAAAATGTACAGATCACGTTCGGGGACCCACTTTTGGGTCCCACACGAGTGATCCGAACCGTTTATTGTTCTTAAAACATTTTTCCGAGGGGCCCCACAAAATTTCAGCTCAATCGGACGGTTGAAAGTGCTCGAACGAAAGTCTCACCGTTTAAATCAAAAAAAATCGGTACATTTTCTGTGCTCCCCATTCTGTACGGGTAGCACTGTCCCATAAAATACAAAGGAGCAGTTTGGCTTAAATTAAGTTAATTAATCATTTTAATGCTTCGTTGAAATTTATATGGATTGGCATTAAATTTGTTGGATTAGTGATTCGTCTTGACAAGTAGAATGTGAAAAAGTAAAAACTATGACCAGAAAAAAAAAAGACCAAAAAAATTTGCTAATGACGAGAAAAAAGTTTGGAAATACTTTATATTTTCTCGATTTCTTTTGTAGGGAAGGATAATCTACAAAGTGAGTATGACGAAGGTTAAAAAGAATTACTCCATGAACATCAATAGTACGACCTAAGAGCCTCAAGGAAAAAAGCCCTTTTTGCCCCCAAGTTAGGTGGAGCTTTAGCTATCCACAAACTTTGTGTTTCTTGCTTTCTCTTGATTTTACTGTTTTCGTGCGTGAGATGTTTGTTTGGGCACAGCATTTTCCTATCCAAGTGAAGAGGCAAGACAACGAGGAGGAACTTACACTCCAAGCTCGCAAATTCAACTCCAGCCGCCACTAAAAAACCCTCAGGACCATTGAAATTTATCTGGTCCTATCAAAGAACCCAGTTATCCAAAAATAGAAATAAGTTCAGAGCCAAACTGAAGAATCCAAGCTCCAAAAAGGCAGCCCAATGCGCACACATTTCCGACCCTTCAAAGCAACCAGTCTAGCTAATACAAATATGCAAAACTAATGAACAAAAGGTTGTTACCGGAGAAAGTAAGGCACAATAGATTTAACAGTACATATTCCAAGCACGTAACGAAAACCAAAATACAAAGCGTTTGAACGACTTTGTTCTTTAATTAAGTTTCAGAGAGCCACGATAGTAACTGACATACAATGTCTGGGCTTAAAAATGCCCACAATGACCCAATCACCAATGGAATTATTAAAAACGGGATTATTGTCCTTCCATTACACAAAAGGAAACATGAGAGATTTCCCAAGCTCACCCCAAATCACCATTTTCTCCTACATTCTTGATTTGGCAATCATGGTGCTGCCATCGCCCATATCTGTAGCTCCTGGCCGAGTCCATGTGTCTTTGAACTGCTCCTCAGTCACTCCTGAGTAAAAATGGTAACACAGAATTGCATTATCAGCAGGAATTGCATTCTTCATGTGAATAATGATGTTTACACTTTATACTGTATATCACATAAACAATTATAAAAAAAAAAAAACACACACAGGCCCCAAAATTTCACAGTTATGTGTCCAAAATATTGTGCTTAAGATGGGCTCAGAATCCACAAAAATGATTATTGCAACTTTCTAAACACTATTCTACGAAATTTTCCATATCTTGTAGCATCACTGCAGAGAAAATACTATGCTGCCATTCAAGTGCATAACTGCATATGCATGGAGTTTCATACTACACGATGCACAATGTATCGATGCAAAAAAAAAGGGTGAGAAGGGGAGGGGAGAATGAAAACTTGCCTTTCCCCATGGCAGCAGTGGAACTGATACCTCCCTGGACAGTCTTGAGTACCCTATCATAGTAATTTGCACCAGACCACTTCTGATGCGCAAGCGTGTCAACCCCATTGCTCCTTTCCTCCCTCTGGATCCTCTCCACATAAGCCAGCATTCCCCTCCTCGCAAAATCCTTTGCAAAAGTATCGACAATAAGCGCATCGGCATGAAAACCAGCAAGAGTAATGAACTGCCAACAATAACCCAACTTAGCAATCCTAGGAATGAAATCCCTCATTTGTTCATCACTCATTCCCGAGGCATCCCAGTTGAACGAAGGCGAAAGATTATAAGCCAACATGATCTCTGGCTGCACCGACTTCACCCCTTCAGCAAACGTGGTGCACTCAACCATGTCAGGGCTCGCAGTCTCCATCCAGATAATGTCCGCATGGTTAGCAAACGCCCACCCACGGACAACTGCAGCCATCACGGAGCCTTTGAACCGGTAAAACCCTTCCCTGGTCCTAGGCAAATCCCAGTCCCAGAACAAATTCTGAAGTCCCAGTCTCTCTGCAATTTCCCTTGCTTGTTCATTTGAGACACACTTGTCAAAACTTGAATGGTTCATCCACTCATTCAACCGCCTCCTCTTCTCAATCTCATTAGCATTGGACTCCTTAATTGCGTCTATAACGCAATCCGAAAAGGTCTTCAGTTTTGCCATTGATAGCCAGTTGTCCTCAATGGCTTGGAGGTCAGCCCCATTTTTCCCAGCTGTCATTGCTTCAGAAAGCAAAGTAGCTAAGCTCTTTCCTTTGAGATTCGGGTTGGTGCACCCAAAAATGAACTGGTGATCCCTTGTGTCCACATTGGTCTGAATCAGAGTAGCACCAACCGCATCCGTTCGAGCCACCAACACCGTCTCCACCCCCATCACATCAAACTGAAGCCTAGCAGCCACAAGCCTGTTGATGTGTTCACTAACGGCAACTAGGACTTTTCCAGCCATGTGACCACACTTCTTGGTCACCGACGACTGGTCCTCGATGTGGACTCCGGCGGCTCCACGCTCCACAAATAGCTTGCAGAGCTTGACAGTGGCAGTGGCCCCACCAAATCCAGTGTCTCCGTCAGCTATGATGGGCTTCAAGTAGTCAACGAAAGGAGTTCTGGCTCTCTCCTCTCTGCTCATGCTCATCCGAGCCTCTCGTTGCTTCCGGTCATGGTATTGCTGGGCAAAGAAGAGGTGCTCAACCTGTTGGGGATTTGGATATTAAAACTTCAAAATAATGAACAAAAGGAACTTCTAAACTAAGTAGCACGAAGGATGTTCATTTCATGAATCTAGTATAATGCATAAGCATAAGTAGAAAGAATGACGAACATCAAATAAAGCAAGAACAGAAATTATAGAATGTCACAAGTAAGATCAATAATAAGCAAGACAGGTTAGTGGTCACTATTCAAACTTCAAAGCTACATTCGAGCAGGCGCGGCAGTCGAATACAGCTCCAAAATACAAACCAAAATCTCAGAGTATCAACATCAGTGATAGACATGGTACCATCTTTCCTTTGTCACATCAGCATAGAAGCAGAAGAAAGAGTAAAATGAGAGAGAAATCTAGAATTGTATGTTTTGGATACTACAATGCTACAGATCCAGAACAAGTTTCCAAAAAACACTCAGAATATAGAAACCGGATTCACTATCTAGGTGCCTCACACCATAAAATAACACCCTCTAATCAGTTTTGGGTACTTCTTCTAGGGACATACCAAACCATATACCTCAAGAATACGCGAAGTGATTCCATGGTTTGGACAGAATGCATCTTATCAGTACTCCAAATTTTGATTGACAATACTTGTTTCAACCTTATCTACCACGAGTTCCATACAAATATAGAGGAACATTAACTTCATAAGACCCACCAAAAAGATTATCTCCGCAAAAAGAAAAAAAAAATCAGAAATGATGACACAAATCTGTAGCAGACTATTCATATTCCCTTATTCTGATAAAAATGAACTATCAGAATATGTAACTTTTTTTTTTCTTTCTAATAACCGTGTGTCCGACCGCCCGGCTAACTTATGGACACCTCAATTAATCAGGGACCTAAAAGTAACATCCAGACAAATGTCACTAACATCTTAAGGGCTTTCATTAGCAGTGGGAGCCTAATCTATGAGCATGAGGGTAAACCTCCTAGTTGCTGTTATTCCCCCAGTCTACCAATCCCTTGGGGTTTATATACCTTCTACTACTCCACCCAAATGACATTGATACTACTTATGTATGATCAACCTAAATTTGATCTTTCTAAGGAAAACAAATGCTCGAATAGCATCAAAATGAAGAGAGCAATGTTATGGATGCCGATGGATGTGCAGAGATTCAAACACAGACGTGGTCAGAACCATTTTTGAAATTAAAAAGTGCAACCAAGAATACAAGTTCAGACATTTAAATTAAAAATTGCAACCAAATAATATCTCAAAAAGACGTAAAAATTCAAAAACAATGGACCTTGTTTGGAACAGTATCATAAGGGTAATCAGCGAGATCGGGCCCAGGCTCATTGGTGCTGGTGTGGGTAGACGAGCACTGCCAGCCGGAGACGTAAATGGAGTCCAAGTGCTTAGCCATCATAGTGACTTGGACTGGGTCTAGGGCTCCAAAAGTCCTCGAAGCGGTGCCGTTTGCTTGGTGGGTCTTGAGGGTCCTCCACAGCTTCTTGGCTAGCTCGTTGGAGCCGTAGCTCTGTCGGAGGTTGCCTCGGAGAGAGACGACGTCTCTGGCTGAGTAAGGGCGGCGCGTGAGCTTGAATCTCTCGGAGTTCCACCATGCTTGCACCTCTGCTACTTCTGTTTCGAACCTCGCTTTCCTCTAGAACCTGTTTCCAAAAAGTATCAAATAAAACTCTGTAGAACCTCCTTCCAAAAGAACCTGTTTCTGTGGAAAAAATCAAATAAAACTAAATCTTTAAAATGGACTACAGAGGCTGGAAAATATAAAATATATATAAATGCTATGAAAATATTACCAAAAAGTACCTAAAATAATATTTTAAAATTTATGATATTCAGAGATATTTCTAAATACATGTGTTTAAACCACACAATTTTGTTTTACTAATATTTGGATGTGAAACAGGGCATGTGATTATTCCGAATACATTTGTGCCTGAATTTTTATAAGTCTACATCCATAGAATTTCTCAAAAATATATTGCTATAACCCCGCAATTTTATTTATTTTTTTTTTTCCTTGTTTCAAAAAATTATGCCATAACCCCCGCAATTTTTTTTTTCCTTGTTTGAATTATGCCATCACCATTTCGAAGACAACTTTATTGAAAACTTCCTTGAAGGAGACATCCTGAATAGAAGATATGCCTATAATTATTTAATGCATATGAGTCCCATATTATATATTTAGACGTGTGCATAAAATCTGTGTGCAGAGGCTTTTGCATTTCATTCTTGAAAAAAAGACATGAAGAGTCCTCTTTTTATAATTTTGAATTGTTCCTCTTGTGTACATAAAATATAGGAGTATCAGTTCTCTCTAAAATCATTCAAATTTCTTTCTTTTTTTTTAAAAGAGAGAAAAAATAACGTGTTCTCAAATTAAACTAAATAAAAGCCACAAAACAAATCATTATAAATTTATAATCATGAAATGAGAGCGTGGTAGAGCTCTAGGACCCTCACAGCCGAACAAAAATTTGGGTGCCGAGTGGGCATTTGGACACTTGGCACACAAGCATGATTCGAGCCGTTCAAATGTGTTTTGAGCGGCTCAGATTGATTATCTCTCTCTTCTCACACCCATACACTTTCTCTCTTCTTTTTCTTTCTCTAAAATCCGAACCGTTGGATCGCATTATAGACGGCTAAGTTTACCGATCGGGTACCACGTGGGCAATACCCACTCGACACTGAAAATTTTCTACAGCCGAAAAAAAGACTTTAGATAATGATTTTAAGATGTTACCGTACGTCTCCATCTATTGTCCCAATGCACTATCACCCATTTACAAGATCTTACAAAAATCTCAAAATATAAAAATTTCGAGATACATAATGTAATTAACAGGACAAGGGTTCACATCCGGCATGGAGTTAAATTTGATCAGAGCCGTACATTTTCGCAACGAACGGCCATATGTGGTGCATGGCACGCCTAGTGCACAATAGGGCTCCCAAATCCTAATTAACAGTCCCCAATCAAGTAGGTCCAATTGTACGTTTTGCCCCATGACTGTTCTGTTCTTGATATGCTAAAGCAAGAAATGCTAAAAACATGGGTAATAAATGACGTCTCTTTATGGTGGGATTGATCTTCCGAATTAATCAGACCGAATTATGCAAACACACCAGATTTTGTATTAATTCTAGAACCCTAATACTACTTTCAGAGAGAGAATTCTGAACGGTTAAAAATTAAGCCTATTGAAGGCCGGCCAACGCGAAGGAGGTGGCGAGCCCAAGCGGTTAGGGCCTCTGGATGCCCCACACTTCACGTCTCCCCACTAACAACTAACACTTCTTGCTGTTTAAAAAAATAATAAAAAAATGGGGGCCAACCCTCACAGTCTCTTTGAGAACCCTTTCTTTCCACTCATAAGCTAGCTAGAGGGAACATGTAACAAGCACCATCTTAAAACATTAAAAATAAGGGCCCAAAACTTTGATTTAGAACAGACCCATCACCCATGGATTTGTTGTATTTGAAGAGAGAAAGCAAAGAAATCATTGGTGCAACCAGCTTGGCAGCCAAACCCTTAAAGAAATACAAGTACCAGTATTTGATTTAGAAGAACAGAAAAGAAAAATAGTGGAAATCTTACCATTGAAGGCACTGAAAAAGATGCAGCCATGGCAAGAACTCTCTGTGTCTTTTCTCTCTCTCTCTCTCTCTCTCTCTCTCTCTCTCTCTATAAGTCCATATGCAGTTGGAGAGGTGCCAAGTACTGGTTTATATTTATAACACATGGAAGGTAAGAAAGGGGTCTCTCCATTGTGATAACATAATATTAGTATTAAGTTTCTGCCACCACCACCCCTGTGCATGGATAAGAAAGAAAGAAAACAAAACCCAACGAAATTTCTACTTCATTTCCCTCTCTCTCTTTTGCATTTAATGTTTATCTCTTTTTATTGGTTTTATCAATTCCCTGATTAAATGAGAGAGTTGGCTAAAATCTCTCTCTCTCTCTCTCTCTCTTCTCTCTCCTTCCTTTTACAGGCACGTCGGTCATGGCGGTTTTCCCTACTTGTCCTCTTCCGTAATCTGTGACCTCACCCATTTTTTTAAGTACTCAACTGCTTCTGTTTTTCTGTTTCATTTTTGGATTATTATACTATTTTGTATCAAACTCTATACATTAATCACCTATTCGGGGGCGATCCCAGTGAGCAATCACAGCTATTCGTTGGGCATATTAGATAATCCGCACCGTTAATTACCTAACAGACGGCTGCGATGGCTCACTACAGGGTGGTGTGGGGGACTAAACAGTAGACTAGTACATACTAGCGCTGAATCCGTTCTGATGCACGAGAAACAAATATCGACATAAATACGGAAGAAAATTAAATACAGCCAAAGAGGACCAACAAAATTAGAGATTGCAATAACTGTAACCTGAATCCATTCGAATGTGCTCTGTGAACAAATTCTCGTAGCAAATAGAGCCGAACTTGGTCTCAAAATTTAGTAAACAAATTCTTGTAACGAATGGACCGAAATTGGGACTCAAAAATTTGTACAGGATCATAGATGACAACCATGAAGAGACATCATGAAGAAAACCATGACGGGAGAAAGATGGTGCAAATTCTAGAAAATTACTAGCATTTTGAGTTTATATGCTTTTGGGGCTCAACTACACTGCTATTAGGGCTGTAAATGAACTGAGCCGTTCGCGAACTATTCGAGACTCGACTCGGTAAAGGCTCGTTCGAGTTCGGTTCGAATATTAAACGAACTGAACCTAAACCTCAATTTTAGGCTCGTTTAATAAACGAACCGAACCTGAACTAGACAATATTCGGCTCGATTAGGCTCGTGAACTTGGAATATATATGAATATCTCATAAGAATTTCATATATAACCTTTAACATGTATAAACTTTCTTATACATAATGAAATTTTTTTAATTTGTACGTAGGAACTTAAAAAAAGTATTATAAACTTAAATTTTAACATGTGTTTACTCTCTTCTAGGATGGCGGTCTAATGTGGGATCCCGCATACAAAATTTGGTGCGGGATCCCCCCTTTTTCAACTTTCCGGATCAAATTTTGACGATCCGAACCGCTCAATGTTTTTAAAATGCATTTTCCAAGGCCTACGCGGGAAATCTTCGAAAAAAAAATACCCGGAAGGGCTTGATCCAAACAGTTTTCGATCAAGCCCAAACAGTTTTTGATCAATACCCAAACTGTTTGGATCAAGCCCTTCCGGGTATTTTTTTTTGAAGATTTCCCGCGTAGGCCTTGGAAAATGCATTTTAAAAACATTGAGCGGTTCGGATCGTCAAAATTTGATCCGGAAAGTTGAAAAAGGGGGGATCCCGCACCAAATTTTGTATGCGGGATCCCTTAGGAGACCGCCTTCCCTCTCTTCTATATGTATAGACTTCTTTATGAACAAAATAAAAAAAATATTTGAAGTTCTAGACTTGTATGAGAGCATATATATATCTAATATTTTTCATTCGTTAAGGCTCGTGAACAAGTTCGAGTTCGATCCAAACCTCGGCAAGCTCGACTCGAGTTCGGCTCGTCAAATTTTCATTGAGTTCGAGCTCGGCTCGAGTTCGTTTAAAAACTTAATGAACGAACTTGAACATTTTAAAGATCGGCTCGATTTCGGCTCGTTTACAGCCCTAACTGCTATAGTATATGCAATGATGATGATGATGAAGTGTTGACTTTCACTCTCAAATCTACGGAGGAGAAAGATAACAACTAATATTAACTGAGATGAACCCCCAAATCAGATCCAAAAAAAAAGGAAAAAAGATGAACCCCCAACTATTATGTGGAGTGATTTTCGCACCCCCAAATTGTTAACCGGGGTGCAAAAATTTATTTAGAGTGATTTTTGCACTCCACAAATTGTTAATTTTTGGGGGTGCCGTAATCAATTTGGGGGATGCGAAAATTATTGACTGAATGAAAGGGTTTTCATGAAGTAGAAGTGGTAGTTAGTTAGTTAGCTATAAAGCACTGTTGATTATGTTATGATTGGTTATCTTTCTGTTATGTTCTGTTTCCGTTATGTAGCACCGTTAGTTAGTTTCTCTGTATGGGTATATAAAGCCCAGGTGTTCTCTTGTAACTTTATTGAACTTCATTCTCTCTTAATCAAAGAAGTGTTTTCTCTTGTTTTCTTTCATTTGTTGTCATGGTATCAGAGCCTAACAAAGCGAAAGCTGTTAGGGTTTCCGATCAAGAACAGAATTGAAATCTTGTCAGTTTCTGATTCATCCAAATACAGACGCAAGTCAGTTGTTTGTTCAAATCGTCAAATAGAGATGAATTCCAGGAGCGATTACGAGTACTTCTTGATTCAAGAAGTTAGGGTTTTTCAGTAACTACAACGGATTAGGGCTTCTTCTTCAAAGAAGTTAGGGTTTCGTCTCCAAATTTCCATATCCAGTGTTGATTTACTCAGCCGATTCATCTTCAATGGCGTCTACAGAGTATTTGCCTCCTGCTCTCTCTTTTCTTATTGCAAATTTTTCTTCATTCGTCACTGAGAAACTCGACTCCACGAACTATTTTGCGTGGAAAACGCAGGTTGAAAATGCTTTATTAGCGAACTCTTTGTTTGAATATGCAAATGGAACTGTAAGAGTTCCTACTGGTACCATTACTGATTCAAATGGAACTCAAAACCCTAATCCAGCATATAAGAGTTTTGAAACAGTTGATCGAATGCTCATGTCATGCATACTTGCGACAGTAAGTTCATCTCTCTTACCACATCTTGTTGGTGCAAAACGTACCTGTGAGGTTTGGTCACGGTTGGAGGAGAAATTTAGTAGTCTTTCTCGGACACATATCCATGACCTCAAATGTAGGATTTACAGTCTGAAAAAGACCAGTACTATGGACCAGTATATTGATTCTATCAAGGTTCTTCTTCAGAAATTAGAGGCTACAGGCTCTCATATGGATGATGAGGAGTTAGTCTTTCATACATTAAAAGGTCTTCCTAATGAGCAATATAGAAGCTTCAAACAAGCCATTCGTACACGTTTTGAGACTTCTCCACTCACCTTTCATGGTCTTACTTCCATGCTTCTTGCTGAAGATCTGTATCTGGATTCAGATTCAGTTGATACTACCACTATTCTTCTTGCTCAACCTACCAGGGGTACTGCTCCTGTTACATCTTCTCCTACTGTAGGCTCTTCTAATATGCCACAGATGATCTCTCATACACCACAAGCACAGATGCAATATCCTATGTTTCCTATACAGCCTCCAATGTCCTATGGTGGAAATCGCAATAACAACAACAGAAATGGAAATGGCAATCGGTTTAAGTCCAGAAACAATTATCCACAGCACGAGCTATCACAAGGTTTCACTTTTCCTGTTGGTACTTGTCAAATCTGTGGAAGGGGTAATCATCAAGCTTACCACTGCTATTACAGACAGAATTTAGAGTACAGGCCTCCTTCACACCTTGTTTCCACTGCTGCTCAGTTTGGACAACAAGGGATGCAGGGTACACAGTATGGTTCACAAGGGGTTCCTCAAGGACAGGGTATCTGGGTGCCACAATCTCCTGGGTTGAACTCTCAATCAATACTACAAGCTCAAGCCCTCATGGTTTCCACTGACCCTAATCTGCCTTATCAGGGGTACACTTCACCACAGGGCTTTTATCAGCAGCAGTTTCCACAGTCTGATCACTCTGGAATGGTTTATACTACTGTTACTTCTCAGAATAGTGGTATGGGACAGTCTTCTGGGACATTTGGTGGTACTGCATCCCCTACTACATCTGCAAATCCTTGGTATTTCGACTCTGGGGCATCAGCACATGTTACTAACAATCCCCATCAGATTTCAGTTCCTACTTACCAAGCTCCCACAGCTGTCACAGTGGGAAATGGCCAGTCTATTCCTGTCTCTCTCTCAGGTAAAGGTATTCTTTCTCTTCCTCATCATTCCTTTGTACTCAATAAACTGCTTCATGTTCCAAAAATCTCTCATAATCTCTTGTCAGTCCACCAATTTGCTCTTGATAACAATTGTAAAATAACCTTTGATTCTTCTGGTTACAGTATCCAGGACTCTCTGACCAACCAAGTGGTTCATCAGGGGTCTTGTCAACAGGGGTTGTATCCCCTTCTTCCTTCCTCTAAAAACCTACAAGCTGCTCCTGTTCTTCTTCATAAAGCTACTCCTGTACTTCTTCATACTCACCATGCTACATCTTCAGAGCTGAGGCACAGAAGATTGGGGCATCCTCATAGTGCACTTCTTCATCACTTAGCTAAGAACTATAATCTTTCTGTTTCTTTCAATAAATCTCAGTTTGATTGTTATGCTTGTCATAAGGGTAAGAGTCATAAGATACCTTTTCCTTTGTCTACATCTCACACTACTACACCATTTGAGCTTGTTCATATGGATGTGTGGGGGCCTTCTCCCCTTGCTTCATTTTCTGGTTTTAGGTACTATCTGTTGTTAATTGATGATTTCACTCGCTATTGTTGGCTGTTTCCTCTGAAATATAAGAGTGAGGTTACCTCTCATGTTAAAGCTTTCCAAGTTTTTGTTTCTAATTAGTTTCAGACCACTATCAAAACATTTAGATCAGATCGTGGAGGTGAATTTCTGAATAAACTCATGCTCTTCTTCTTTTCTCAGTTTGGTATCACCCATCAAACTACATGCCCTCATACTCCTGAACAAAATGGGCTTGTAGAAAGAAAGCATGCTCATCTTATTGAAACAGCTATTACTTTATTACAACAGGCCAATTTACCAATTTCTTTTTGGCTTGAAGCCATTACCACTGCCCTATATTTGCTTAATCGTTTGCCTCATTCATCTTTGAGTTTTGTTGTTCCTTATCACAAGTTATATAACACTTCACCTGACTATCATCACCTTAAACCCTTTGGTTGCTGCTGTTTCCCTTGGCTTAGGCCATATACCTCCAACAAGTTAGAACCACGTTCTACACCATGCATTCTCTTGGGTTATTGTGCAAACACAAAGGGGTATAGATGTTTGGAACCTGTTTCACAAAGATTTACATATCCAGACATGTCAAATTTGTTGAACATGATTTTCCCTATCACTTTCTTGTCTCTAAGCCACCATCTCTTTCTTCTTTTCCTTCTAAAACTAATCCTCATTTTGTTGTTCCTTCCACTTTACTTCCTCCTATTGTTCAGCCTGTTTCTTCTTCCATTTCCTCTCCTGGCCTTTCATCTTCTACTCCACCAATTCAGCCTATTTCTTCTTCCCTTTCCCCTCCTGTCTTTTCTTCCCATCCATCACATCATAACTCTGACCTCACTGCTCTTGCTGCACCTTCTACTGTACCTTCTTCAGTCCCTTTACCTTCACCCCCAGCTAGTTCCACCTCTGTTCATCCAATGGTCACACGGTCCAAAAATGGTATCATTCTTCCTAAAGTTCCTCTTTCCTTATTAGTTCATACTCCTCCTTCTACTGAACCTATTTCTTTTAAGGAAGCAATGTCCTTTCCTGAGTGGAGGCAGGCTATGGCAGAGGAATATCAGGCCTTAATGACCCAAGGAACGTGGTCTCTTGTTTCTTTACCCCCTGGTGCTCCTATAGTAGGCTGCAAGTGGATTTTTAAAATTAAAAGACAACCTGATGGCTCAGTGTCTAGGTACAAAGCAAGGCTTGTAGCTCAGGGATTTCAACAGACAGAGGGAGTAGATTTTACAGAGACATTTAGCCCAGTAATTAAGCAGCCCACTGTCAGGGTTGTTCTGACTTTGGCTTTGCAGTTTGGTTGGACTGTCAAGCAATTAGATGTGTCAAATGCATTTCTCCATGGAAATCTTCAAGAACAGGTCTTTATAAGACAGCCCCAAGGTTATGTCAACTCTCAATTTCCTCAACATGTTTGCCACCTTCATAAAGCTTTGTATGGATTAAAGCAAGCACCTAGGGCATGGTATGATATGCTCTCTCAATCTCTGATTTCTTTGGGCTTTGTGAATAGTTTGGCAGACTCTTCTTTATTTGTGCTGCATCAAGATCAAGATATTGTCTATATTTTAGTGTATGTGGATGACATACTAGTCACTGGATCTAATGAAGTTCTGATTCAGTCTCTAATTGCTCAGTTAAGTACTACTTTTGCCCTTAAAGATCTTGGTAAGCTGCATTATTTCTTGGGCATTGAAGTGCTCTCTACTCCTGAGGGATTTATCCTCTCACAGGCTAAATATGCCTTGGATTTGCTCTCTAAGGCAGGCATGCAAGATTGTCGTCCTTGTGCATCTCCTTCTTCACTTAGACCTGTTGCTCAGATACTCAAACTCCCATGTCTAATCCAGAATTATACAGGTCTTTAGTAGGATCATTGCAGTACCTCACCCTCACAAGACCAGAGCTTTCATTTGCTGTGAACTCTGTCTGTCAAAACATGCACCATCCCCTGGAGTGTCATTTTACTGCTGTTAAACGTATTTTACGTTATGTCAAGGGCACCTTAACACATGGTCTTGCTTTTTCCAAAAGTTCATTAGCTTTTTCTGCATATTCTGATGCTGACTGGGCTGGAAGTACATCAGATAGACGTTCAACAGGGGGGTACTGTGTGTTTCTGGGGACCAATTTAGTGTCTTGGTCTGCTAAGAAACAGATCACTGTAGCACGATCTTCAACTGAAGCAGAATATAAGGCTCTTGCCAATGCAGCTGCTGAAGTTATGTGGATGTTACAGTTGTTCAAAGATCTTACGGTTGATCATCTGATTGGTGCTCCTATTCTGTGGTGTGATAATGTATCTGCCCTTTCTCTTGCAACCAATCCAGTTTTTCATGCTCGAACAAAGCATGTTGAAGTAGATTTTCATTTTGTTCGTGAGAAAATTGCTCTTAAACAGTTGATGGTTCGTCATGTCTCTTCAGAGTTTCAATTGGCAGATATCCTTACCAAACCATTGACTGTGGCAAGGTTTCTTTTGCTTCGTGACAAACTGAAGCTTGCATTCCTTCCAGCATCAGTTTGCAGGGGCCTATTGACTGAATGAAAGGGTTTTCATGAAGTAGAAGTGGTAGTTAGTTAGTTAGCTATAAAGCACTGTTGATTCTGTTATGATTGGTTATCTTTCTGTTATGTTCTGTTTCCGTTATGTAGCACCGTTAGTTAGTTTCTCTGTATGGGTATATAAAGCCCAGGTGTTCTCTTGTAACTTTATTGAACTTCATTCTCTCTTAATCAAAGAAGTGTTTTCTCTTGTTTTCTTTCATTTGTTGTCAAAAATCACTCATAATTGATTTTCACACCCCCTGGGCATGCGAAAATCATTTCCCAATATTAGTTGTTATATATCAGTTGGAATGTTTGGTGTTTGGGGATGCATATGTGCGATATAGTCTACCATGCATTCTCTCGCAGTAATTATAACAACTAATATTAACTGAGAGGTTTTATACCACAATTTTATTTAAAATAATGGATTCCAATTCAAAATTGGAATAAAAAAAAAGTTCTACCATTGCAATATTAGTTTTTTGTGAAGATAAACTTGAAATTAAATCATATTATCAATGATATCAGAGCTATGTGTGAGGTAGCTGACAGATCTGATCATCGAAACGAACTAGAAGGAGCCCGTAAATGAGTATATTGGACCGTCCAATACTCGAAAAAGAATCGACTCTACAATTTTAGAGGAAATCCAATTTTCTGAGGACCGAATTTCATTCAAACCTTCAAGGCATGACAAGCGATTCATCACATAAAACAGATCCGATCATCTAAACGTGAACACATCCACATTCCACATCACGAGGGTTTATGGAAGACTCGTCCAAGTCCCGAAACAAGAGGCCTGGAGCAGTTATAGACCGGTGAAGGTGGTGCTTTACGAAGTGCTGGACCACATATGAATTATCATTTTTTTTTATTTTATGCTCACTCTTTCGATTTCTCTATTGGACAAAATTTAAACGGAAATTGGACGTAATTCCAAAAAAAGGTTAAATTTTGGGGCAAAAAAAAAAAGTAATTCGAGGAAATACTTTATCGGTAAAGATATGGGTACAGAAGCCATTGTCCAGAAAACGTACCGATGGTGTTCAGGGACCCACTTTTGGGTCCCACACGAGTGATCCGAACCGTTCATTGTTCTTAGAATATTTTTCCGAGGGGCCCCCGAAAATTTCAGCTCAATCGGACGGTTAGAAGTGGTTCAACCAAAGCCCCACCGTTCTTTTGATTGAAACAGTAGGGCTTTGGTTGAACCACTTCTAACCGTCCGATTGAGCTAAATTTTCGTGGGGCCCCTCGGAAAAATGTTCTAAGAACAATGAACGGTTCAGATCACTCGTGTGGGACCTAAAAATGAGTCTCCGAACGGGTTCTGTGCATTTTCTGTGCGGATTGTTCTGTACCCGTAGCACTGTCCATAGTTTATGAAGGGTATATAGGCTGCCGCGCCTGAAAAAGCAACTTGGTTAATTCGGCCCAATCATAAGACCCAGATTGAGGAGGGCCCGCAGTTTTATAATCTGCATGGTGCTTAGCTCAGCCAATAAATTTTAGGGAAAATTGCGCTTGGTAGGGGAAAATTGGACTACTTTTTAGAAATTGCATATACATAAAACGCACAATTTTAATTGCATATACAACCCATAATAATATTGACCGAAATACCCCCTTCTTGAATTTGGACAATGTGGGTGCAATGAATTTGTTGAGGAGTGCAACCGTTATCCATGTAGAGTGCAACAAAAGTGGATGAAAGGTGCAATTGTCAGAAAATCTTCCCAGTGTGACTTGAACACACACCCTTCTTGAATTTGGACCAACATAGGTGCAATGCATTTGTTGAACTCTTCTTTCACTTTTGTTGAACTCTTAATGGAGAATTGTTGCACTCCTCAACAACTGCTTTGCACTCATATTGCACGTTTTTTACTCAAGTCAAACTTTTTGGAAATATTTTTACTGACGATTGCACTCTTCTTCCAGATTGGTCTGACCTCTCGCTCATATATCCCATGCCATGTTTCGTGAACAGCTATGCCCGAGAATGCATGAATTGTGACGAGTCTAGTGCTAATTAGGGATTCGCGAGCTACAGAGATAGAGGGGAAAGACCCCTACTAAGACTCTCTGGATTGATTATAGGGAACCCCAAAGTGAGCCCCACAGACTCGCCATTGCGCAAAAACCATTTGTGCACGTAGCCTTTTTGTTAAACATGGTCTCTAAAACAATAATCTCATGGGCGGAGCCAACAAGGGTTGACAGGGTTCCTTGACCCTACTCAATGTTTTAAATAATTGAATTATTGTTAGAGATTTGTAAGTTAATCAGAGAATTTGATCTTATTAAAATTTCCATACTGCCCTAAACATTCTATCCAAAGTATAAAATTTCCCCAACCATTCCATCCAAGTAAAAAATATATTTCGATTATGAAGAAGAAACATGATGAAACCCAACATTTCCATAATATAAAAATATAGTAGATTTTTGCATAACAAATTACCCTTTCATAAAATATGCGTTAACTATAAAGTGTGAAAGTATATAATGAAATTTCTGAAGTACCGGGAAAAAAAAAAAAGAGAGAGAGAGAGAAAAGAAAAGAAAGTATATTGATCTATAAATTTGTGCGCAAAAAAATATTTTTTTCTTGACAAAAGTCTATTTCTTGGACTCCGTGCCAAGCAAATTTTTTTTTTTTTTGGGTACAAATGGGTACACCATTTGGTGTACACTAAATGCACAACGTATTGTGTGGACCTATCTTGGGGTTCTGCACAAATAATAGGTCCCGCTCAATTTGTTAAAAATATTTTTTCAAAGATCCCTGTAAAAAAAATCAGCTTGATCGGATACCCATAGAAGTTTGATCGGTTCTTTGCTCAATTTTCTGACAGGAAATTGAGCGAAGAATCGATCAAGCTCTTACCCATAATCGACTGAGCTGTTTTTTTTTACAGGAATCCTAAAAAAAAACACACATATTTCATTAAGTTGAGCGGCTCCGATCATTTGTGTGGAATTCCGAAATGGGTCCCACGCAACGCGGTGTGCACCAAATGGTGTAAGAATTTCTTCAAGAAAGATATGAATGCAAAGGGAAGTGTCGTGTAGCAGCGAAGTGCTGGGTATGGGGAAGGCGTCAGGGAAATGGTGGATCGATGGGGATAAACATGGCCGTTGCAGTTTATAATTGGATAGGATTGATTCATTGAGTTTACCAGATGAGGCTTGTTTTTTTGGACTCCGACACCGCTTGTCTGCCATTTAGCGTTTGAGCACACGAATATATGTACAAGTGAGTGGAGAAAATGTGCGATTTAACCACTCGAACAATTCCATTGCGACAAAATGAAAGGAAAAATCCAAAAAATAATGGAAACCGAAAGAGAGAGGTGTGGAACGTGGGAGTTATGGGTCGTGTAGTCTAGAGATAACTCTTCCAAGTAAGACTGTAAATGAACTGGGCCGTTCGCGAACTATTCGAGGCTTGATTCGATAAGAGCTCATTCGAGTTCGACTCGTCTACTAAATGAACTGAACTTGAACATCAATATTAGGCTCGTTCCATAAATGAGCCGAACCTGAACCTAAGTGGATTCGGCTCGGTTAGGCTCGCGAACCTGGGGTCAAAATGTAATTAATAATACTTTAGGGGTCTACATGTAAATATTGTATAGCCGAGAAACTCCTATGTAATTTGCTATTCTTTTATCCCTAACTAGAGTACTCTACTACGAACAAATGGGTTTTTTCCATAACTAGAGTACTCCAGAGTACTCTATTTAGTTCTCAATATATTTTTTTCTCATGTTGTTTTTCTTTTGACTTCTTGATTATTGTGGTAGATTTGTTTATTTCTATTTAATTTCTTAATTATTGTGGTAGATCTACATGTAACATTGTTTTGAAGCATATTTCTTCCCCCTCTCAGTGTGTGTTCTAAATTGCTAACGAGCCCTACCGAGCTAGATTCGAGCCTAAATTCAGCTCGGTTCAGCTCGTTTGAGTCTAACGAGCCGAGCCCGAGCTTTGAAATTTTTTCACGAGCCGAACTCGAGCTCACTTGTCTAGGCTCGAATCGAACCCGAGCCAAACTCGAGCCTGACTCATACCATAACGAACTGATCCCGAATCTCATAGGGTTCGGCTCGTTTACAGCCCTGCTTCCAAGTGGTGGTTTCCTTTTTTGCCCTTAAGATTGGGTTGAGTCTTTAATATTTTTGGTAAATACAATTAGTGTTGGAGGGCTTTTGCGTCTAAATCTCTGCGTACAAATTTTTCTAGACTCTTGATGGATGCGGGGAGGCTGTTGTGCAACCTATGCACAACAGGTGTTGCGCAGAATCACAGCCGTCCACAAGTGTTTTAAACGGTTTGGATTGAAAACAAACTATTCGCGCGAATAGTTTGTTTCAAATCTGGGTCGTACATCCAAGCAACGGACGGCCCAAATTCTATACAGCAATTGTTGTGCGCAAGCTGCACAGCAGCCTCCCCGTATCCACGATGCCTATTGATTGCTAGTGACTACTCTTTCATCACTTTCAGGAGTTATGATGTAGTTGGTTTACAATTTGGTTTCGGAGTTATACTCCCCTTGATAAATATTCCACGATGCCTATTGACCATCTCTCCTCACCCCACTTTGGAAGCACTATGATGGCCCCACACTATAATCCAAACCCTCGTTAAAGTTGTCGTGGAGAGATTTTTCGCAATAAAGATGTGTGTTTGCCTACAAAAGTCTCTAAACCCCAAATCTTAATTTTCTAGAATTTTACCATTTTTAATTTTCTAAAATTAAGAGAGAGGGGGAGAATAAATTGGGAGAGGGTGGGGTGGGGTGGGGTGGGGTGGGGTGGGGAACCCGGGGAGGGGAGGGAGTGATGGATTCAGGGGGGGCCTCTTTAGTGAGTAAGCTCACTACACTCCTGTGGTGAGCAATCACGGCCGTCCGTTTGACGATCAACGGTCCGAATTATGTTACATAAAAGATAAGTGTTTTATATGTAGAATAATTGCATTTAATCGGGATCGTTGGTTGACCCTTGTGGTTTACTAACATCTAACAACTAACTCTACTGATTAAGAATGGGATAAAGTGACAGCATAATTTAAAAAAAAAAGTGACAATATAATTAAAATGTGCATTGAAAATTTAAAATTTTATTTGGATAAAGTCACCAATAAGTAGAAAAATGGACTTGCAAATTTACCATGTTCATTTAATTAAGAATGTTTTTGGAAAAAACTAAATTGTTAAACAAGAAGATTTTATGATGTTTCGTACAATTTTTGCGTAAAATTTTGACTTGCACATTGAATTTTTTTTAATTACTTAACATTATAATTAAAATTCACATTGAAAAAATAAGATTTTAATTTTACATAATTTCACATTCAATATGGATCTCATTTTGTAAATCTCTTCGAGTAGATTTTAAATATATAAATTTCATAAAAAATGAATTCATAATATAAAACTTATAAACATTTTAAGATTTAAAATAAATAGAGGGGAGAGAGAGAGAGAGAGAGAGAGGCATGACATCATCGTTTTTCGTCACATTTTCTAACGGAAGTTGATGGAAGGGAGGTATGTGACATTTATTTTCAAAAGTAGGGGAGGTCAGTGGAATTTCAGAAACGTTAGGGGAGGTTCCTGTAATTGTCAGAAACATCAGGGGAGGTAAGTGGAATTATCCAAAATAAAAAGAGGAGACAGAGAGGGGCATGACATCATCGTTTTCCGTCACCTTTTATAACGGAAGGTGACGGAAGGGAGGTATGTGACATTTATTTTCAAAAGTAAGGGAGGTTAGTGAAATTTCGAAAACCTTAAAGGAGGTCCCTGTAGTTGTCAAACTTTTACTAGTAGATCATAACTTGTCATGTAATTTTTGGATAAAAAAATAAGGTATTTCGTTAATTGATTTTTTTTACTAAATTAAAAATCACAATTAACTCAAAAAAATTTAAGCATCGGTCATAATTTTATACTTTTTTGATTCCTCTCGCCGAGATGAACCAATAATACTCAAAAAATCGATGTAAAACTAACAAATGCAAAAAAAAATCAAATAAAGACGAAACTTCTAAGTAATGGCCTCATAGAACTTATATCCATCTATATGGAGACGAAATTGGGAAGTTAAGCCAACTTATTTAGCCAAACCTCAATATTTGGAAAGGGGAACGGTGGAAAAGCAAAACAATTGGAAAGTGGTGCATTTTATGCGCATGCGGTAGAAATTTCTTGAACGTCCTATCTTTGCATCTCAAAATTGAGTCTCATTTTCTCTTCCTCATATAATAGATTAGGGACGAGAAAAAGAATAGTTATACATACACACACACACTCACGGTGGGTCCCACCGCATGTGAGTGTGTGTGCGGTTGTGTGTGGTTGAGTGTGTGTCACAATCATTTTCGCGAGAAAAAACAAGCAATACAAGGACATATCAAGAATCTATCAGCAGATATGGTGAAGAGATTTTCTGTACTGGGACTTGGGAGTAGTATTTTGTTCTTGGGATCTGCCAATTTTTCCTTTTTGTTGATACTCCTATTGTAGTTTTTTCTGCTGATGGTAATGAGAGATGACAAGTCATCCATTTGGCCTGGTGAGCACTTCAAGGCAACTAGTTTCTATCCAGTCCCCATATTTGATCAGAAAAATGATACCCCTTCCCCATAAGTTTTTTGTTTTTTTCTTCAAATAAATGTGGACACTTTATATTATGATGGGGTTTGGATTATAGCATATCTTCGAATTTAATTTATTTTAAGGTTATACAGTTTAAATTTTTAATTTTTAATTCGTAGATATGAGCGACATTTAATTAGTGAAAATTTAATCTTTTTGTCCCATTTCGTATTTATTTTTTTTTATAAAAATCGTGCAATTTTTAAATCAGAAATAAAGCATTTTTTCCATGTATTTTTGTATTTTTCTTGATAAGAAATAAGTTATTCATGGAAGTATTTTATTTTTATTTAAAAAAAAGACCCGACTTTTAAAAGAGTAAATACAACATGGGACGGAAAGAATATGATCAAATATTTCAGATAAATTAGAAAAGATACAAAAAAAAATAGTTTAAGAAATAATTTGACAAGTTAATTCAAAACAGTTTTTATAGAGAAAGGTGCATTTAGTTTATTTGAAAGGGGTCGAGACAAACAAATTGAAGTTAGGAGCAAGTCTACCTATGTGCCAAATCTCATGTTGAATCAAAATTTGGCATGAAAAATGACAAAACCATCTCCAATCTTGTACCAAACTCAATGTCAAATTTTTAATTGTCATTCTTTGGTGCCTGGGAGCATCTCCAATGGTTTTGGCCATTATTTATGGGCTGAAGCTATATTTTTACTTGCTAGTGTGTTATTTTATTAAAATTTGGCAAAAATGCTCCAGCAGTGCTAAAGCCAT
This sequence comes from Vaccinium myrtillus, assembly GCA_016920895.1. NCBI lineage: Eukaryota > Viridiplantae > Streptophyta > Magnoliopsida > Ericales > Ericaceae > Vaccinium > Vaccinium myrtillus. The sequence goes on from CM029273.1 coordinate 10,987,045, forward strand.
TATTTGGCCGTTACCACTTCTGACCATTAGATCACACCCACATATCACAACCCTTGGATTGCTCCCGAGAGTCACAACCTTTGCAAGAAATGGCTCTGGTCATTTTCATGGCCAAATTTGGTCAAACCATTTTTTGGCTCTCAAAAATGGCTCCCAAGATATGGTTTTGGCCTGTCAAAAGGGCTCTACATTGGAGATGCACTAATTTGGCAATTGCCAAACTTGCCACATCATCCACGCCGTTTAATTTCAACAAAAAATGAGATGGATTTAATTCAGTTATCTAGATATGATATGATAAGATATTGTACTAGAATGACACCAAATCGGTGTAACGACATTGCAAGTTTTTGACTTTTTAACACCGTAGCAATTTTAACCAAAAAATAACTTTGGTAATAACACCATGTTTTAATTCTTCCGCTCGATGAGATTAATACAAAATTGAAGGTTGTTCATACTTCAAGCCTCAAAAACCCGGCTTCTTCACACTCTTACATTTGAGATCTTAGTAATTTTATTTGCAATCACTTAAGCTAGAGCTCTAGGTCGAAGAACTTTATTTTGAGAATTGTAAATTTTGGAGAAAATGCATTGTCTGGTGGACACCCTGAAGATGAACAAAACTCTCTCCCTAATTAGTTTAAATGGTATGGGGTCCACCAAAAATGGTACAGATCCAACCATAAAGTGATATCATGCTTACCAAAAAGCGTATTTTGATTTGTGCTTGGTCTGAAACTTTGATTTGTGCTTGGTCTGAAAAATGTTGAAAATAAATACTAGGAAAAGTAAAGAAATTACAAAATAGGGAAAAAAACGTTTTGAAAGGGACAAATAGAAGCAATTGGATTATATTGTAGCTTCAATTAACCTTTGTATTATGTAGTGTTTGGTTATGAATATATATTTATGTTTCTAAATAAATAAAAAATAGGTTTGAGGCTTAAAGCAAAGAAAGTGAAAAGGCAGTTTCCCCAAATGTTGTAGATTTCGGAAGAGGGCATCTTGTAGTGCACTGCCGCACTACAGGGTTGTAGTGCGGCATCCGAGCCGTTGATCGCGTAATTAACGGTTTGGATTTCATCTTGGTGCTTGCATGATCCGAGCCGTTCATTGCCGAGATGAAATCCGAGCCGTTCATTACCGAGATTTGGTCCGGAAAATCTACCAACCTAAATCAAATCTTAAAAATACAGATCGTCGAAAATTGGTCCGGAAAATCAAAAAAGGGGTGGTCCTCACGGAGAAGATCTTTGAGAGAGTCTTTAATAGAACATCTTCCTATATATAAACTTCTAATCCGGACTCCCAGATTAGAGGTTTTTTGGTGTTTTTTTTGTTTTGCAAATTGGTTTTGGAAAATCCGAGCCGTCCAATGTGTTCAGAAGGAGTTTTCAAGAGTCTACGCGGGAAATCTTCAAAAAAAAATACCGGGAAGGACTTGATCCAAACAGTTTTCGCAAAAAATATATATCACTATACTCCTTGCACTAGGGGAGGGTTCAAATTCCACCAACATTTTTCTCTCAGGTCCCCAGAGTTGAGTTGTAATCAGTTATGGGCTGGGCTTGGAGTGTTCAGGGAATCAGGTTGACCCAAACGAAATGTAATCCAAGAATTTGTGTGGCTTGAATTGAAGAACATCCCGCCAGACTGCCAACTCGCTTTGAATCACATCCTGACATGACTAGCGAAACAATAATGCTATGGGTACACTTAACTTACACCCCACATGCACATCAAGGTAATGTGACGGACAATGAGAAGCCCATTATTTCAGGTGGGCCACACATTGGGCTTCTCCTTGGCTGCCACATTACCTTAGTGTGCATGTGGGGTGCAAGTTAGGTGTACTATAATTTTTGCTAGCGAAATGCATGTTCCCGAAGGTGCTTTTTTATCTAAAAAAATGTTGTAGCAAAATCGAGAATCAGAGGTTATTCAGAAACTGGCTGAGTTTTTCCAAAATTAACCATGATTTTAGCACCTGGTAAACTCATTTGCTAAAATCTTTTGAAAAACTCAGCATTGAGTTGATTTTTTGAGTTAATGTATTGTGAGAGGATAATCTATTTCGTAAATTACAATAACTCAATTTTTAAGTTAGTTTGGGAATAAACAAGCTAAGATTTGAGCAGAGATTTGGAGGGAAAGGAAAAAATGAGAAAAGAAAAATGACACTAAGTTCTTAGAGCCGTCTAATTGATTTAGATGGAGCCGGGGGAGGTGCTGCGCAGCCCCGTGCTATGCAGCGTGCTGTGCGGCCCATTTCGGCGCCGTTCCGGCACTGTTTCAACGATCGGAGACGTCCACCGTGTAGAGCTCGTCGAGTACTACAAATGTATCAAAAATCAAGTCGATCGGATTACAAAGTGGTTAAGGTGTTTGAGAGCCTCATTTTCAGCTTTGTCATTTTCAATTTTTTGGCTTTTTTTTTTATTAGGCTCATGATTTATTTTAAATCTGGTAAGAGTATTTGAGAGAAATGCGCAGAATACATTTTGCAATAGAAGAAGATAGAATGAGAAAATCTCCTCTGCAACTCATTTTGAGTTCTTGCTCGAATTGTCAAATTTTTTAGATTTCATTTTGCTTGGATGTTGAAAATGAGAAAATTTGTCGGCTGAATAGGAAAAAAATTTGGGTGCCGAGTGGGTATTGCCACTTTGTACCCAAGCATGATCCGAGCCGTCCAAATGTGTTTTTTGGACGGCCCGGATTGATTCGCTCTCTCTCCTCTCACCCAAACACTCTCTATCTTTCTTTTCTCTCTCTAAAACCCGGACCGTTGGATCGCGTTATGGACGACTGAAATTACCGAACAGTACCATGTGGGCAATACCCACTCGGCACCCAAAAATTTCTCGCCGAACAGGTAGGCATCATGAGGAAGAAAATTCCATCACGGCAGTTCTTCATTCGTGAACTGAACAATTTATGGCTTTTAGCCTTTTATCAATTTGAGCCAACACCATGATTATATGTGCTCAAATTCAATATGAATATAGAGGGTGTTTGGGCGACGTGGTTTCTACTTTTTCCATTCTCATTTTTTAATTGTGTTTGTTTGGCCGACACCAATCAAAACCCATTCTATGAAAACTCGTTCTGCATTTTTCACTATCTAGGCAAGAAAGCAAAAAGAGCTCCGGAGGAGCTTTTCATTTCTACTTCTCATTCTGGTTTTCTGCTCAAAAAAACTGTCCCATTCTACCCCTGTTCCATTTTTCTGAAAAACTTACCTTCTTCCCCTTTCCTGTTTCGTGGGCCGAAATTGTTAAATTACTCGAGCCATGGGTGGTGAAAATCGAGTTTGGGTGAGGGTTTAAAGTCGGATTTGAGCAGTATAGGGTTTGGAATCAAGGTTTTTGGGTGAAATGTGAGAAAGAAACGAGATTGGGGTGTGGGTTTTTCAGATTTAGAGGTGAAATGGGTAAATTAGGGCTTGAAATGGAGTTTTTTTTTATGTGATTTGGGTGTAGATTGGTCAATGAATCACAAGTTTTGGAGTTTGATTTGGGTGTAGAATGGTAAAGGGTTGGATTTTTCTTCGGACTGTGCATGGCAATGAAGAAATGGGTTTTGGTTGTAAATGGTGAGGGGAATAGAGAGAGAAAGCAGATTTGTACCATATTGTCTTTTTCTTTTTCTTTTTTCCCCGGAATATCTATTAGGATCTCAAAATCCTAAATGGATCGGTCCAAATCCGGAGGACACAGGAGAGACTTCAATTACCCAAAAAAAAAAATGAAAAAAAGAAGAGCAAATAATATTTTCTAACAAAAAAATTATGATACATTTTTAATTGTTGAAAATATTTCAACTTTTAAAAAAAAATTGCTAAAAAGTATCCATACACATTTATAATACCATAATAAAGAAACAAGGGCAAAATGGTAAACAATCATTCCATAATTCATTTTCATCATTATTCTCCCAAACACTACCCATGTTGCAAAATGTATTCTGCACATTTCTCCCAAACACTCTCACAGATTCAAAATACATTTTGACCATAATTCAAAAAGCCAAAAAATTGAAAATGAAAAGTTAAAAATGAGACTCCCAGACACCCTCATAAACTCCTAAAAATGTTACGAATCGATTACTTCTTATGAATAAAATGTTACAAGTTTTATATAAAAAAAAAAGTTACGAATCATAGAAAAAATGTAATGAAGCATATTGCTGAAAAATTACGAAACACTAAAAAATGTTACAATTAACCATGAAGTAGCACAATATGAATCGAACAATAGGTGAATATGGTGAACGTATGTATTATATCCATTCCCAATTGAATAAGCATCTGTTAATAGAGCATGAGACTCGCGTTTGCTGTCTAGGTCATAAGGTGTTAGATTTTTCATTCTTGTGTTTCATTTTTCCCCTTTTTTTTTTTGGTTTGAGCGTACAAGCCACTTTACTCACATTTCGACTAATATCCTCTCTGATCCGGTCAGAGACAGTTCATCCACGCCGAGACTAGAAGATTCGCAAAAAATTACTTTCTTGCGATCTGACCCCAGAATCGATCGGATGCTTGGGCCTTTCTCATTCCGTTTGGCGTTGAAATGAAATTTTTGTGGTTGGAAAAACATTCAACATCATTAAAGGAGAAATTACCTATCCATTTTTGGTTGGACAACTAATCCCTCAAAGAGCTGATGTGCTATATATATATATATATACATGCGACCAAGAAATTGTCTCACAATTTTTGCCACAGCCACAAAATTCATTGCACGAAAAAAAAAAAACACATTTTCAAACCCAGAAAACTAGAGATACATTTCTTAACCCCTAATTCCACCCACCCAAAACATACTACTATTTCACTAGAAGTCCAAAATTTTCTTGCTCTTTCAAGATTGCGCCAAAGATTTTACGGGCATTTCATATTCATCCACTAGTAGAATATCTTGTAGTCCAATACTTTTCGATTTCCTCCGCAGTTCTTCCTGGAATCCTCCCAGCAATCAGAGACCACCTGAACAATCATTACCAGCATTGCATAACCAATTAGCAATAGCAAATACGAAGTTTAAACACTAGTGTAGAGATGGCAATTAGCCCAGTCTGTCCTACCCCCTTCCCCCTGTGGGACGGTTTCCGTCAAATTTCCGGGTATCGGGTTGGGTTGGGGGGAAATTAGAAAAACCCGATCGGGATCCTGTAGGGTTTGAATGATAGTACCCCACCCAATCCAGAATGTATTTACATATAAAATTATACTTTTACCGTTATAACACAAAATTCTTTTTTCACTCTTAGTTTTCATTGTTATACTAAAAAAATTGATATTCGCACCCGCATACTAAAATACCACCTCTTATATACAACCATTTCCTCCCATTTTGGTGCAAGGTTAAACAAATTTTCCTCATTTTTTCCGGATTTGGGGAGCCTGCCGTGCACTTATCCGGCCGTTCATTGCGAAAAATGCACGGCTCGTACCAAATCAAACCCCATGTAAGAGTCATTGCTCGGATTTGATCCGAACCATGCATCTTTACAACAGACAACTAGATGGGGTGCATGACACAGTGTCATACACCTAGTACGCAACAGAGACCCTTTGTCCATTTTCTTCAGGGCGGGTAAACCCAATCCCCACTAATAAGAAGGAACAGGGACACCCATGCATTACCCGGTCACAAGTATGGTAATTTTAAGGTCAGGGTACGGCAAAACCTGCCCCTGCCCACTGCCATCCTTCACGAACGAGACGGGACAAAAAAACTGGGGAAGTAACTAAATTCATTTTCTTTTTAGATGTAAGGTAAGTTATATATACATTCAAAAAAAAAGATAAAAGAAGGTTTAACAAGCCCACCTTTCTCCAACCAGATTATACATTCTTGTGATCAGGGTTTCCTCATCCTCTGAAAATTCAATCTTGGATTCTTGACTTGTGTCCTCTGCTGCAAAACAGAGAGACAGAAGAAACCCAGAAGGCAATAACCCTTTTTATATTCAGTAAAAACCAAGAGAAAAAGAAGGGAAATAAAAAAGAAGATGGCTACATGTAAAACCAAGAGGAAAGAAGACAACAATTTGAAAAAGGGTGTTACCTCTAGAGTCCATAGAGGCAGAATCATCAGAAGAAGAGTGTTCAAAGTCAGCCATTATAGTAAGGCAAGAAAGGCTGAGAGTTGGTGGAGTTGGTGGAGGTTGGATGTGGCTTATAACTTATATATTAGTAGTGTGATCAGTGATGGACAAGGGAGAACAAGACTCTGGAGTGGGAGTCAGTCATAGGGGTAAAAGGGTCTTTCTGGGTGTGGAGTGTGGGTCCCTTTTTGGGAGAAGAATGTGAGGTGAGAAAATACTGGACTCAAGGAGGAAGAATGGTAGTTGAAAGTAAAGTAGGTTGGTAGTCCAACTTTGATGGGTAGTTGAACACACTTTTTTAATATCATACTCTTCTATAACTATTAGTATAAGCTGTTGGTTGTTAGAGATTCTTTTTGGCGTGGGGGACATGTACTTTTGATATGAGTACGTATTTCAGTGGCGGAGCTAAGATTTGAGTTTGCGTGAATACGTATATATCAGGGCGGAGATAAGATTTGAGTTTGCGGTGGCAAAATCAAAGTACATAAACCCCTAATAATGCAATTGTTTTTTCATTCCATGTTTGTTTAAGTTCAAGTTTTTACAATAGTTTGGTGGAACATATTTTTTAGCGGTTGTAGCATGCTATGTGTTTTTAGCTATTGCCCCGACTAGAAAAGTGAAATTAACTACAAATGACTGCGTGGCACCACCGAAGGTAGTAATAATTAAAAGAGTCCATTTTTGCAAATAAATTGAAATATAGAGAGGATGCGTGCACCCTCGTGGAAAAGGGTTTTAATTTTAAATTTTTAGTATCAAACTTGAATAGGTTTGGAGGGGTATTAGGTGATGAAGATAAGGATTTAGCAATAATTAACAAAACGCCAAAAAAAGAAACCTTTGTCATAGGAACTTATTAATTTCCACATAGAAAACACAAATTGAGAGAGACATGTATACATATCTGTTTAAAGAGATAAGAGTGAATAATTTGTCGTGTTGTGGAATAGGTGCCGTTAAGTGGACGAATGTCTTTGTCTGTCATGGTCCATTGCAGTCTCACACTGTTTACTTGGGTTGACCTCTCAATGGTAATAAATTACTCCTCCGTCCCATTTTAAATGCTCCCTACGTATATCCGTGTCATTTTCAAACGTCTATATCTTTTTATTGGTAAGGTTTCCAAAGTTTTTAAAAATTTTGTCTACTAGAACTAGGGGGTGTTCCACTAACCCAGTTTTTTGAAAAAATTAGTTTTTCACAGTTTTTTATGTGATGTGTTGTGAGAGAATGACATGTCTCGGTGTTTGGAAAAAATAGTTTTTTGTTATTGAACACCCCCTAATTGAGATCTATCAAATAAGATCCATATTGCATATAAAATACATTATAGAATGAAAACTATAAGAGTTTTAAAAAAATACGCATAACCGTAGGGAGCATTTAAATTGGGACGGAGAGAGTAAGGGTTAGTGAGGACCACCTTGAGAAATGTACCATCCACAATTACATTGTAAAAATAACCCTCCAACAACTAGTCAATACTCAGTTCATTGGAAGGAGATCAGAGCCCAACATTCAAATAAAAAACAAACAAAGTGTGACAGTCCAGGATGCAACAGAGTTTTATGGTATAAGTAGATCGTGTTCTAACTTGCACAAGGTCTTTTAAAGTCGTGTGGCCGTCCAATCTCATTGGTACTTCATAGTTAAGCAATCTCAGATGGAGCATTCTAGGGATCGGTGACCTACTAGGAAGTCCGTGGAGCTTCGGCGGCCAAAGCCGACAATATTGTGCAAGGCGGGGGCGGGTTTTTACACAAAGTGATTTCCTATTTCGGATTCGGGGCCTTGTGGAGCGCAAAACTCAGCAAGCCTTACGAGCCGTTTGGACGGTTCCGATCTGAGTGGAGTTAAAATATTCAAAATACCCTTCTACACCTCTCAAATCTGGATCATTTAAAACACGTTTGGACAGCCCTTATTTCCTGGTAAACTGAAAATGCAAAATAATTAAGATAAGCGTTTACAGTTCTAAGGTATGCCACTAGGATCAAATCCGCAAATAGTAGTAAATTAGCAATACAACTTGTATTATAAGGTTAGATATACGAATCTCTCAATGAAATCGGGTCATCATTTGTCAACGCATCTGCACATCGATTTGCTCTTTACAGTAGGTATGCTTGGATAGATACCTCTTCAAACTCCTCCATGAGCGACGGGGATGATTTTGCCGTATTATTGTCAGTAATAAGCTGCATGAAGCATCAACTTCTATTTCTATTTCCAGTTTCTCCACATTTTCTTCCTCAGCGAAAGTAAGGGCGTCTCACAATGCCTAGATTCCCGCCATGAGACTCGAATTTGAATGCATGTTTCTGTGGAAACTGCCGATCCATGTACCATGATGATCACGGAGTAGTCTGTTAGGATTTTCTCAACCCCACAACACCCCTACGGATCTTGGAAACAATGAATCACAGAACATAAAATCAAGTAATCGTGCGTAATGGAAAAACGGAAAAGAAACAAGACACAGATATACGTGGAAAACCTTAACGCGAGGAAAAACCACGGGAGCCACACCAGTCCACTATGAAATCGAAATCAAGAGTACAAGTCTTCTCGCAATCTCTCTGAGATCTGCGTTTTCTCTCGCCTCTCTCTCTCTGTTTTTTCTCTGAAAACTAATAACCCTAATTACACACTAACAGTGAAAAAATTAGGTCGGGCCTATGGTCGAAATTATACACCGAGGTCCCTCAAATATCGTTTTTGCTGCAGTCCGGAGTCACACTCCGGACTGCGGGACACTCGTGTCCCGTGGGGGCTCCCGCCCCCGCCCCCGGTACTGTTGAAGGTTGTCTGCACCCCAACATAGTCCTCCCGTGGAGGTTATCCGCATTGCCGAATTGCATTCTAAGCATTATATATACAAATTGAGCAGTGCAACAGTCCGTATTTGATGAAACCTTATTAAGTGCCCAGGGGATAATACCACGTGGTGCCCCAATATGTCATAGAAAGAGGGGTTTGGAGCACCGTGTGTCCTTGATAATCTCTCGTATTTGAGAAGTTCTTTCTCGGATTATCAATAAAAAGTATGATTCTTTAAAATGCATGACTCACAAATGAGAAACAAATGGGAAATGATTTTTGTTTTCTACTACTATTTTCTTTTATGATTGTGCTCTAAAGTTTGCCTTTGATTAGAGCATGACTATGATAAGATGAGAGTTTGGCCTCAAAAGAGGTAGTCTCTGGGCAGCTTTGCTCGAAGGGATTAACTGAGGTACCCCTTCTCCCAAAGGTACAGGGTTATTTCGCTGAGTTCCTCGAAAAGGGTGGGCATAATCACCCGACGGTTTCTCGTACCTGCCAATCACCTCTGTCGGTTTTGGGTACAGATACAATTCTGTTGAAGGTCGTTAGAGCTTTTCCTTGAGGGTATGGCATCGGCTACTTCACCGGTGTAGGGCCTGGTACGCAAAAATTGGTTTAATATTACCACAATCAGTTTAAATATTTAGGTGAAAATGGATAAGGTCCGACCATAATCCATTGGTGAACCAGAACCCCAGAACTCAATCTAATCTCAGAACGCCAAAAAGAACCCGTATAAACCATAGAAACAAGATAAGGAAACATGAAGTATCTTCCTTACATCCAAACACAAATTTATTCATAATATAGACGAAGGTTTTAGAATAACCCATACTTTTACATGACACAACAGGTAGCAGAATTAGTAAGCACCCACAACGCACGGTATCAAACTGATGAATCACACATGTAACACAAAGGATAGCAGAAGCAGACTTAAGTAGGAATTTATAAAAGTATCAGATAATTTTCTTATTGTTGGCGAGGGCTAAAGATGCATATGAGATTGATCTGCTGCTCGCTTAAAAACCATGAATCTTGATGTTTTCCTTCTTCACAATCCCGGCCTGTTAATCAGATGGAGAAAAAAATGCTTCACGTAAATTACAAGTCCCAGATCAATAAATTATGAATAGCACAATACTAAACGCACCTGCACTAGGAAGGTGGAGACGTTCTTCCTTTGATCACCCTGAAGTTGAATCACCTACATCAAAGCAAAAGAAGCACTCATTTCAGTAGAAACTAGAAAACAATATGATGCAAATAAAAGATCACGTTTCTACTCGAATGAATGTAACAGTGATACTACATTATCATTAATGTGTATTATCACCATCCATTAAACCACCATAATGATGTGAAGCCGAATTTGCAATTTGGTCATGAAGCTAATTTTATCTAAGTCATTAGCCATCCCACAAACTGCTACAATTGCATCCTGGGTTTCTACATGCATGATACACTGGAACATAGAACTTACATGTAATGTAACACAATTATTGTGAATCAGAAGGGTAGGTGCTTTCCTATTCGCTGGTTCATTCAAGTTTCTCTCTTATGACGGAGTTATTCAATCCCCTTCCGAGGGAAAAAAACAAAACAAAACAAAAGGTACACGAAACAATATTTTTTCCCTACACCACCAATTTCCTTAAACAAGCTACAGTATTCAGAGAGAGAGTTAAGAACACACCTGGCCTAACTCAGGGTCCTGGACTACAGTACCATTACAGCAAAATTCCTTCTTTAGGTCTTTGAGTATCTTGTTATAGCTGAAGTCTTTCTTCAACCCTTGCACAGTTGTCAAGCTTTTCCTCCCATTGCGTTGCTGTACACGCACATGCACGTACTCCTTTGTTCCAGCACTGGAATCCTCAGCATTTGCATCAGCAAAGGGATCTGCTCAACGAGATCAAAATCATCCACAAACCAAGGCAATTAATATCATATATGATATATGGATTCTCAATTTCATCAAAACCATCAAGTAAAAAGGAATATACCCAAAGCAGATGGAAGCTGGTTGTCGAGTTCAGACATGAAAGTTGTCGAAATAGAAGGGTAACGAACTGTGAATCTCCTTTTTTGATCGTGGTCAAATATCAGAATGATCAGAGCTGAAACAGATGGAAGATAAAACTCAACCACTCAAACTCTATACAGATCTGGACAAGCTTAAATAGGCAAAGAGTATGAAGTAAACAAAATCCCATTGCAATCCAGACCAATGCCATCAAATGAATAGAAGTTGAAGTAATATCAGCAAAAGCAATTCTCTCGTGGCTGAAACATTTTCCTTGAAGAACATAACAACGCATAAATGATATTCTACAAATTATGATAATTTGTATTGTATCTTACTTTGGTGTGCAATCGTAACAATGGTCTCATTGTATTCATAAGATTGGCCCAATCAATCTTTAGGTTTAGGTTATAAAACTTCTTGTATCTATAGTAATTATAATAGTAGCATTAACAAAGCAAATACTCGAGAACAGGTTATAAAATAATTGAAGGGTGTTCATAACCTATCTTCATTGACAACTAAGATCCTATAGCAAACATACGATGACCAGTGTACCCTTCCCAAACATAACCTTGAGTCCTTCCTACTCATCACTTAAATGTTTTACCCTACCATTAAGAAGAAATTCACTAATGAGCACCATGCAATGTGGTCAATCAAGACCACCACTTTTAAAACAAAAGGAATCATACATAACTACAAAGGATCTGCTAAAAACTTTCATAATGTTATGTGCTACCAATTCCAATACAAAAATACACTTCCACTTTCCAAAGGCTTTCGTAGCTACAGACACATTTCACTATTGCATTAACCAACTAAATCAACAAAACAAAAACCCATCAGGTAGGTTGATTTTGTTTTCCTTTTTTACTCCAAAACGACTATAACTGATGGCCAATACTAGAAAAGTGATGGGTGATATCATTTTGTCCATGACCGGTCACCTCTTTAATGAAGCCAAATATTGACCACCTCAAACCCAAATCAATTGGTGGAAACCTCCCGTGACGATACGATAGTAATAACAGAAGAAATTAGAATAAGGATAGGTTATCTGAGTCTGTGACCTTCTAATTTTTGCAACGTTCAACTGTTTCAGACAACAGTAAAAGACTATTGACAATCTACAAAGTCCCATCACTAGATTCACTACCAACACCAGTTCTTGTCAATCTCTTAGCGCCAATCCCTACCTGGTGAAAAGTCTGACATAACCTTCCGTCTTCACATCCAGGACCAAATAGTCATCTCGAACGATACTATACTGCCTAATTGTATTCGCACATGATTTATTTTTCTGAGCGTTCTGACAAAACAAGATCTATTCACAGCACTGAAGATCGCACACAAACTTGGATTGCACAAAGTACTCACTCCGCTCTACTCATTGTTGAATGTCCCTTAAGATATCGGTGAATATAAAATGAAACAAGACCGCACCCTGACCACATCACAATTTTTTTAGGAATAGCGAAAGCCCAGGATATGAGGGGAACCTTTGGCAGAATCACTCGAACACCAGATTTGTGTGGTTCCTCAACGTGGGCTATGTTCCAGAAAGAAAAGAAGACAGTTAAGCCATGACCTAACCTGCCTTTTGGCACCCCTCATGCAACCTATGAGAAGATCTCCGTCCTACTCAGGTAACTCAATTACCTGTTCGCCTTTGTGATTCTCATTTTTTTTTCCTTCTATTCTTTCTCAGCATGAACCTTACTCCTATCATGAGGCCAGTTCTAACCCTCTTTGTTGCTCATCCGACACGATAGTACAAGGTTGCAATTCACCCAAGACGGTCATCCGGGGTGAACAAGAATTGGGGATCAGATGCAGGCGAAATTCCCGCCTATGGATGAGATGTTCAGTCGACTCCCTCTCCCTTTGTGGAGGTCTGGACCCCTACGAGTGAGCCGAAAAGGGAGGAGGAAGGAGGCCCTGGTGAACCATCATAATTAGTGAACAAGTGTAAGCAGCCTTGTCCTTCATGCTGATGTGACTTTTTCAGCACAAATGTTTTAGAAATGGCAAAACCCCCCAGGATATGAGAAGGAACCTTTGGCAGAATCACACGAACACCAGATTTGTGTGGTTCTCAATGTGGGCTATGCTCCAGAAAGAAAAGAACAAAGTTAAGTCATGACCTAACCTGCCTTTTGGCACCCCTCGTGCAACATAGGAGCAGATCTTCACTAATAGATGGCTCTATTAGCAAATGAATAGCACCCCACACTCTGCCATGATATGTCCACGGTCGTTTGCAGAATACATTGATGTTGATATATCCATATATATTGTTAACGTTGTATGTTGGAAAAAATTACCAACATACCCTTAGTACATCGGAGACACATCTTGGTATAGAGTAATATCAGGCTCCACACCGAAACTTTCATTTTCAAATTATTGCTCATCCATAATTGGCTATGCAATTAGCGCTCACCATGAACTTCAATAGAAGCCACAACTGAACAAGGTCCAATGACTTTTACAACTATCGTAAAGTATCACACAGCCTCCAAGACGCGAAAACACAAAATGGCTTAAACTTAAAGAGGCCACATCCTAGAGATCGGATCCTTGAGAAGTTAAAATGGTTGCCACACAACGAAAAGACAATGAAAGGAGGCCATGGTAGTCAGAATCTGTACGACTTGATGTCACATTGATCAACAGCCGAATCTAGAAAAGTGGGTGCTATCGCATAGCTTTGTATCGGCTGAGTCACGAGGTGGAGAGAAGCGGACTCAAACTGCCGAGATATACTTACAAGCCCAGAAAGGGTAGAACTTGAACCATTTGAACTCAAGATGACATATGGAAAAGAGAAACAAGGACGAAAAACAGACTAACGAGGGAATCAGCGTGAATTGCTATACACCCTTTTTTTTTCACCTTGCTCGTGGGGCTAATGCACAAGGAGTAACGCTAAGCATCCAAACCAGGAAAATTATTAACAGAACAGGAACCTACTCATTGCAAATATGAGGCCAAGATAGGTCAGATGAAACAACGCCCAACATGAAAGTTTCAGAAACCTTGACCTTGTTCGGTTTCAGCCCCCAAAACTGGTAGAGTTGGTTCCAAGGTCCCAAACGAACATTCTCCTAATGATCCCTCTTACTCAATTTCCCAATGACTCTTGGAGCTTGCTTGCCACTAAGTACAAGGGCCAACTACTAGCTCATGAATCCATCTTTCGGTAGCGGAAAAATTGACAATTCAAATAAGTAATCTAGAGTAAACAAATGACAAAAAAAAAAAAAAGAAGAAGAATTCTGTTTGTCCACCTTTGAATCCGAAAATAAGAGGCATTTTAGAATAACATGATACCAAGTGCTTTGTGCAGGTCTACCATCACGACTATTCTGGGGAAGACAATAACAATCTACAAACTCCAAAGTAATTTCTATCTTTTTGCAGGGTCGACTCTCGGTAGCTTAGATTGATCCTTCAACCAAGAGTATAGTATGGGCTGTTATCGAGTTCTATAGGTAGCGTGACTCATGTCACATACTTACATTGACACATCCCTCGGTGCCTTTTCTATACTTCAATTTTACTTCTTAAATTTGTCTAACAAATTAGGCTAGACATTTTGTTGAAAGTTTGGTGAATTCTAAGAAAGATTGCAACAATCAGATGAGCAAGTTTGACAACATATGTCAACTTGCAAAAACCAATTCTATGTCACTGTAAATTGACAACCAAAGAAACCGCAGAGGCCCGTGTATATAACCACAATTCTCAAAGACCCATCATAGTAAGAGAAGAAACTTATGCAAAGTGACTGATCTCAGACTCGTTTCCACGGAGATGGTTCTTGCCTTCCCCTGTTCCTCATAAATGAGCGTATGTATTCAACATACAATTAGTAACCCATTTCCTAGATCCCTCACAGGTACAAATCAAAAACTTATACAAAACCAGGAACCAACTAAACAAAAGGGGCAAAAACCAACCATGACCCTTTCATAAATCAATACCCAAAGACAAAATTCTATTCTTTATTGAGAGATCAAAACAATTCCATAGAGAGATAAAAAAAAATTCAAAAGCCCAACGAATCAGAACATAACATCAAAGGAAAACCCAGATAAACAACAATTAATTCAGTTCCCCTACAAAGAAAACGGAGACCAAATTCTGATAAACAGATCATACGTAAAGGAAAGATCTTTTTTTTACCCGTGCAAAAGCGTTAATCGAAAAGCTCAACCAAAGGCAATAAATCAAATTACAAGAAAGAATTCAACAGTATTGAATATTGATTACCTGTTACGAAATTGGCGGATGAATAAAACGGAGGAGAGAGAATTGAGAGAGCGAATACAAGACAAAGGATGAGAGAGAGACAGAGGAGTTTTGAGGGATGCGTAATGGTTTGGGGGTCCATTTATAGACGGTGGACAACCGCACAAAATGGAGAAACCAGAAAGATTAAAGGGACTCCTATTACCAGCCAAGAAAAAAGCTTTTAACAGCAACGAAGTTGGTCTTTTCATGCACGAGTTAGGTGTAATTTGCTTTGGGGGAAGTTATGTTTTGGGTGGAAGTAGTAACAGTGAACTGCACCGACTAAGGTTGTCAAACAACAAAGACAAGTCAACGGGAGAGACGTACGATGTATGTAACGGCACAGGACGGATGGTTAAGATTGCGGTAGTTTCAATTTTCCCCTCCGCAAAAATGTTTAAACCAATTTTTTAGTTTATCCGTTTTATCTTTATTCAATTTTTTTATATTTGCTAGTTTTGCGTCAAATTTCCGTGATTTATTAATTTGTCTCGTCTCCTACATGTAGGGACACCCGAATCGGACCGAATCATTTGTGGGCTCTTGTTCTCTTCTTTTCTTCCTTAAAAGCATTGAAATTGAACCAGCACTCGAGCCAGAGAAGGAACTGAAGAAAGCGACTCTAAAAAGTATAAATTTAAGCTAAATCAATAAACCACGAAAACTTTACGCAAAATTAATAAACGTGAATTTTTTTTAAAATAAAAAAAAATCAATTTACTCCTATTTCTTTTTTGGCAAAAGAGGCCTAGTTTCAGTGAATTTGAAAGGCTATGTTTCGTAAAGCTGTCAATTTTTTGTTTTTGTTTACTACTAGAAGCTTGTAAAAACTGGTTTCTGTTTACATTACCAAAAAAACTAAAATGGAAAACATTTTTGGTACCAAAAAGATAGTAACAGATTGGAAACATAAACGAAAAACTGAAAACAGAAGCTTTACCAAACAGAGTCAAAATGGTATATTTTCTGCTTCTGTCTTTTTCTGATTTGTCATTTTAGTGGATATTAATGGAGAACTAGTGGGTTAACGACTAAAGTCGATCTCTTTAATGACTTCTACAAACATTCTACCTTGGAAGACAAAGTAGTGCTAGTAGATGGACCACGTTTCTTACCATATTCGTTTTATTATTCAATGTATTTAGAAAGCAAAATAGAAAAATACAAGACCTTTATGTGTGATGCAACTGCATAAAAGCTCCCACGTTTTGATAACGAATATTTCTATGGTGCCCAATGCGGTATTGGGGCACCGGTACCCAATGCGGTATTGGGGCACCGGTACCCCACTAAATCTAAGTCATTAAATAAAAAATAGATGGACCACGTTTCTTGGATAATGGAAGGTCCCGCATTTTAAAAGTCAAAACTGAGTCAAAGCATATGAGTTAATCGAAAATGTGATGGGTAAACCACCCATGAGTCAGCTTGATGTGCATTTAGTGTGCATGAGTGGTATACCCATAGCTCATGAATTGATAACCAATAATTGATAAGAGGGAGACAATGGATTTGGTTCTAGTGTCTACTCAGGAAATTCTAAGCCGGACTCATTTTTTGGTGGGCTTCCATTCAAACCCTTTTTTGTTATGCTATCTCATCCAAACCCTTTTTAAAAATGTTTTTACTATTTTGCCCTCAAATGTATAAATTCACCCCCAACAATTCACACCCAAAGAATTCACAACCCTAACAATTCAAACCCGAATAATTCACACCCATTTGCATAATTCAAACCTTTTTTCAAAATTCACACCTCCAAATTACACGATCCACACCCCTTTTCAGAATTCACACCTTCCAAATTACCTAATTCACACCCCAAATTACACAATTCTAACACCTAAAAAAGTTCACACTCTCTTTCATTTTAAAGGGTGTGGATTATGCATTTTGATGGTGTGAATTGTGTTTTTGGGAAGATTTTTGAATCCAAGAACATGTGAAAGTTTCACATATGGGCTCTCCAATCTCCTACTTTAAAAGTTGAAACCCATAATTTTAAACCAAGACCAAATAGCACATAAATCACCTCTGCAAAAACTCGTTCAAGCAATTGAACAAACAGGTGATAGGCAATCCATACTGTTAGTGGTTCTTTTACTTCTTTGCAATAAAATAATTGAGTGCGAGCATGCCAGAGAGAGTTTCAATCTCCTCCCTCAGATTAACTTTGGAAAAACCAAATATAATCAGGCGATTGTGTTTTAATGGTTCAAATACCTCACTTAAGAGGATTTTTCTTTCAAAGTGAAGAAATGCAAACCAATCTACTTAGGAAATTAAAGAACAAATAAGAAACAAGAGACTTCGATTAACAAATCAAAGGTAGACTTACTTCGAAATTGCCTTCAACTTCAAATACAAGGTACTGAGAACTTCGAACAGATGATTGTTACAAGAACAACCGAGATTAATCCTAACTACTTCCTAATCTACTTCCTACACTACTTTGAACTGGGTTCGAAATCTAAAACTACTTGCCAATGAACAAACCAAGCATCTTTTGTTTGATAGCTGTTTGTTGAAGATTTGTCCGGGGCTTTTTCACTCTTCATTCTCCTCTATTTATACACGATGCTTGCTAATTGGATTTCCCGCCCAAATGGATTTGAACTTTGGCTTGCTTTGAACTCCATAATTTGAATTGGTAGTTTCCTTATCTTCCCCACGTCTGAATTTGAACTCTGGGTAATCTTCTTCCAAAAGCTTCTCATTGAATCTGCATCGTTGCTTTGAATTAACCCAAATGATTACCATTTAAAAAGATAACTGCCTTTCAAGATGTAATCCGCGTGTTCTAACTGCCAATTGCTTTGTATCATGGGTTTACACGTGGATTTTATGCATCTGGCGGTTAAAACCATGACTTCGATGTTTATATAACTGCCAATAACTGCTTTTTAAATTGAGAAATAATACGACATCGCATTTACTCAATTTTCTCTCTATAATCCAGCGTATTTTCATTGACAGATATTTGCCAACGTTTGGCATCCTTGATTACGTGTCAATTAATTATTGGATTTGTTAATTTTATATGTAAACACATACCCACAAGACAAGCAAGAATAAAGCTTGGCAGCATATCCCACATATAATAAAGAGAACTTAGAAACAGATCAACACATAAATTGCGATAAACCTATTGGTACAGAGGTTTTCGCACAGAAAATGTACCGAGCCCTCTCGGGGGCCCACTTTTGGGTCCCACACGAGTGATCCGAAACGGTGGGATTTTGGTTCAAGCACTTCTAACCGTCCGATTGAGCTGAAATTTTGGGGGCCCTTCGAAAAAATGTTCTAAGAATAATGAACGGTTCGGATCACTCGTGTGGGACCCAAAAGTGGGCCCCCGAGAGGGCTCGGTACATTTTCTGTGTGAAAACCTCTGTACCCGTAGCAAAGTCCCATAAATTGTAGGTACAAATCCATTCACAAATTTCAGAGAAGGAAACAAAAAAAAAAACACCTAAATAATGGTTTCGCACGATAGCTTCAGATGGGATTGACCAACAAGCCCACTAGAAATCCCGACCTTCCATAAAGAAGAGACAGAAAATCGAGAGACCCACTCTCAAGATTGAGCCCTAGCGGGCCAGAATTCGATCGTCATCGTCGAGGAGAGAAAAGTTCGACGAGTTCGTAATTCACGATCTAGCCCTAACGGCAGCGATTTGGTTCCAGCAGCTGTTACAGCAGCAATAGAATGGGGGCGGCACAATGCAATTCAATCGTGGACCTCGTTGTGGTACTCGACGGGCGTGACATATTTTGGTTAGTTCACTTGAAACAGAGCTTATGCGGATAGGGTTTGACATTAGCTAGGGTTGGACGGGAACGCGGGGGAAAAAGGGAACGACTTGGAAGAAGCCCTCTACATTAACGGTTAAGGCCAGCCCAAAACCCCTTCCCTGGCCAAGAACCAAACCCGTTCGCACTCTCAACGGGTGGGCATGCAGACACAAAAAAAAAAAAAAAAAAGATCTGTATCATTGAGCTAAAAATAAAATATTTTTATAATTAATTTTATACATTAGACATTATATTAATGAATTGTCACGTTAAAAAAATAATAAAAATTAATTAAAAGTAGTACCTTTTGACATATAATAACACTAGAATAAACCCGTGCTATGCACGGGGTCTTAAATAGCATGAAGTAAAATAGCAATAATTAATTGATGTGTTGTCGGAAATATAATAAATCTTTTGTGTACGTATTCATTTGGTTAAAAGGCATTGTCCAATACTAGTTTATGAAAAATAAGAGAAGAAAATAGCACAAACATGAAAATTATATCAATTACTCCTACCCTTAAATTGTTATTTTCTAAACGAATTTGTTACATGTGTATTGGGATTGACAAATGTTAGCTACATTTTTTTTTATTATAGAAAACGAAAAGTATATGCCATTACCACAAACTAAAGCATACATAGGACACTACCGGACTGGGAAAAAAAAAACAAAAATCAAAAAATCGACCAGCTCCAATGTCAGACCTAGTACTCCGCTCGTGGAGGTGGGTGGATGGAGGATCATCAAAGTGTGCTCTAGCCACAATATCACCACTGGATTTGCCTGTTGACACCTTCATTGTCGCCGCTAGAGAACTCAAGAAACTATTGCCCAATTGACATGCAAATTAAAAATTTAAGCTAACCATTTTATCATTTGACTCCTTTGGTTTAAAAATTATACTCCCTCCGTTCCGAATTAAGAGCCCCACTTTCTCTCTCTTGTTGTTTTTCAAATCAAAAGATGAAGTACTTCCGTGTATCATTTTTTGAATTTTTTCGCACCGAATTAAAGTACTCGTCAAGTGCTTTAATTTGGTGCAAAAAATTTCAAAAAATGATACACGGAAGTACTTCATTTTTGGATTTGAAAAATGACACGACTTTTCGTAGTGGACTATTAATTTGGAACGGAGGGAGTATTTTCTATCAATAGTAAATCCAAGTTTATACTTTTTCCTAATGAAATTAGAATAACTTGTCGCACTAAGAAGATCCTCACAAAAGTGTTTTCGTGTTAGTATAAGTATGCGGATATATTTTCAAAGAAATTCACAAAAACTTCAAATAAGGAGAAAACCCATAAATTTAGTCTTAAATCTGCTTATGAGAAGCAAATTAAAAACTAAAAGGTACTCCCTCCGTCTCTTTTTAAACGTCCACTATGGGAATACGTGCAATTTCAAACCTCACAAAAAAAATATTTCTTTATATAATTTTTTTAATTTGGTGCAAAAAAATATCTAAAAACATTATACGGAAATATATTTTTTAACATCCACAAAAATACACATTTTCCAAAGGGATATATAAAAAAACGGAGGGAGTATAAATTAAGAAGCAAAAAAGAATAAGAGGATGACATACCCATTTTGAAAACTACTGTATTTCTTTCTCTTTTGTAATCTATATATAACATGTATGCAAATCATGGAGGAAGAGTTGTCCCTTTGGAGAGCATTAGAGCAGCCCTAGCCAATTGATCATCTTGTAAAGTAATCTCTTCTAGAGATGATGATCCTCTAACAACAAAAAAATAAAAAGATGATGAGAAATCATGAGAAAATTTAGGGAATGGACTTATTTTTATATATGAATATGAAATTCAATACTTCGAATTCTAAGTATGGTATACTGCTACGTTTGCAAATGTATTATGGTATAATATAGACAATTGAATAAAGAAGGGATTAAAATTATATGGAAAACTGTAATTAGGGTAATATAGGCAAATGTAATCAATGTTTTGAAAATGCATAAATTATGAATTTAGGCAATTATTTTTTTCCATAATCATTGCCTAATTATAAATGTGATTTATGAAATATGGAAAATTATGGATTATACCGATTTACTATAGTTGGCTTAGTTTATGCTACTATCATTTTTTTATTATGAATAGTTTACAATTTAATTTCCATCTCAAGAGGTGTTACTTTATGTACAAATTAAGCCAACTATAGTAGGTATAATCCATAATTTTCCATATTTTATAAATCACATTTATCATTCCTTTTTTGTTGATTCAGTTCTTGACTATTTGTAAACAAATGTGTTGTTGCTTCCATAAAATATGACTCAAAAAATCATTCCTATTAGGAGAAAATACATTATGTTTTGAAATTTAGAAGATGGAAATAAAACTAAAAATTGGATAAACTAAATGGACACGTGTTGTATCTACAGGCCTTCATTGCTGCCACATGTTGCATCTGTAGCTCTTCTTGCGAAAATCCATCCTGCAATACTATAATAGATAAATAAATCCAACACGACCGGAAATATGACAAAGAAAATACACGAAATTACATTTTTTTTTTTTTGGTAACTCGGAAATCTCGAAATTACTTGTTGCCACTCCTACTCAGCTTCTTTCTTTTTTTCCTTTCTTGAACGGCAGCTTCTTCTTCTTCCTCGATCCCTTGTTTCTCTCTCCTCAACGATTCCCTCTGTAAATACCCACCCAATAAATGGCTTTCTATAGCAGAAAAGTACGGATGATGGAAGAGTTAATCAAATTTTCCAGATTCTACAGAGCGCGTAATCCGAAGGTGGACTTGAAAAAGCTGAAGCCGATGATTCTAAAGAGGATCGAGAATAGGGCAAAGGAGTACCCAGTGAGAGGCATGGTCCCAGTAGCCCAAGATGTGCTCAAGGCCAGAGCCCTCCTCATCCAAGGCGTCTCTACCCTTCTCCAATTCATTCCCGTCTGGGCTTGCAAGTACTCTCTCCCCTCTTTTTGTCTCTCAATTATCTCTCTGTATGTATAAAAATTGTCAACTTTGATGTGATATTGGTCATGAATTGGATGTATAATCTTGGATTTGATTTTTGCATTGATTTGGTTTGTGGGTTTGGTCCTCAATTTGATCATAATTGCGGGTTTGATTCAGCTTTGATTTTCTTTGGATGTGTAGTTTTAAATTTCCTTTATAATTTTGGGTTTGATTTCTGCATCACAGCCATCCCTTTTGTTTGTGGTTCCGGTCCTGAATTTGATTATAATCGTGGGTTTGATTATTGCATTGATCTTGGTTATAGGTTGGGATAAT
Source organism: Vaccinium myrtillus (assembly GCA_016920895.1). Taxonomy (NCBI): domain Eukaryota; kingdom Viridiplantae; phylum Streptophyta; class Magnoliopsida; order Ericales; family Ericaceae; genus Vaccinium; species Vaccinium myrtillus. The sequence continues at coordinate 11,009,392 of CM029273.1, forward strand.
GATGAACCCATGATTTTAAAACGGCTGAATGGGTAGGCAATAAAAAAATTGTAACAAAAATGTTACCACTTGGGAGGTGAACCTACATAAATTTGGATATTTTTATCAAATTATACAAAAATAATGATGTTTTCTGAAACTTGGGGTGGGCAGTCTCACTGGCCATCCATTCTCGTTCCATTTTCAATGTTTCATGTATGTCTTAGTGTTTTAACCACTTCCATAGGTCGCAATTTGAAATTTAAGGGTAGACCAATGGTTTTAGTTGGTACGTATGGAATGGGAGCATGTGCTTGATAAGTTGGCACAAAACCCAAGATACCTTCGCCAGTAAGTGGAAAACTATTATATGTGTTGATCTAAACTGTAACTGTGAAATTTGTATGAAATTCAAATTGGCTTGGTGTATTTTGTTGCCAATGTAACATTCTGTTATCATTGTTGGACTCTACTAGTAAGTTCTTAGTCCAACTGCTGAGAAAGTTATGAAGTGAAGTTGTATGGGCAATTGAGTTGTCTCCTGTTGGAATAGGTCGGTAGATAGACACACCTCGTATGATCAGAACTTTAGGTTGGTTTGACTTGATATAAGTTTTACCCTGCTTTTGCCAGTGCCGGCTTAACTAGTAAATTTCAAGTGCTAAGAAAGTTGTGAACTCAAGATTAAGGGCAATTGGGTTGTCTCCGCTGGTGATAGGGAAGTAGAAATACAGAAGTTACTTACCTCTAAACTAGCCAAGAATGAGGTTATTTGAGGGAGTTGGTGATCAACGGTTATGCTCACGAATCATTTTTAGTTTTAACGTCATCTTTGCAAGTTTGACGTGTGATGGACACAGACGACCATATTTTCACTAGCTTTTATTTGGTTGATATGGGCGGTGCTTAATTTCCATGCCGTAAGTATGAGATTGGAACTGCATTAAAGATTGCTGGTGCATAAGCGAATTACCTATGCTTTCCAACGGATAATTGTTTGCGGCAATTAACCAAGTTCCATCTGTGTTAAGCCATTTAATTTTGTTGAAGAATGACAATTCATGTTTGTTTCTTGTTCATTATAGGTAGAAGGAGTATGTGTCTGTTCTCAGAAAGTTAATATTCAACATTTTGGCTCATTGCACAATTAAGACTTCTACATTTTCTTGTATGTTGCCAGAAATAATGGGCATAAAAATCGGTAATGCTATAGAAGATCTAGGGGATATTAACTTAATTAGCAAAGCCTTTAGGTTCAATACCCAGACCTTGGGGTACTGAGGGCCTCAATCCTAGCACTGGCAAAAGGCAGCCTTGAAACTTGCCAATAGTTGAAACTGAGACCCCTAGAAAAACATTCCAAGGGTCTATCCGTCCAACCAAACCTGTGGGAGCATAGAATTAGCTATTAAACATAATGCTTTGCGATATAAAGCTTTCCTAGCTTCGTCAGGTATGCATTAAACTTCAGGATTTGCTATGTAATGATTTTCTTCACGAAAAAGTTTTGTAGAGTTTTCTTACCTCAGCTTGAATGTCACCTATTGCAGCCAGGGGCCGATTTACATTGAGGACAGGGTGGGCAAGTGAGCCCCCTGCCCTTTGATCAATTAATTTATTAAACTTCTATTTAATTCCTGAAAAAAATAGCATTAGTACTCTTTAATATTTTGAAATTCTTAAAGCACCCTCTTTGTAAATGTGAAGTCAAACGGCATAGCCCGGTTTGCGAGTTGAATATAGGCATATAGCGAATATACGTTATAATTAGGATTTCTTTAGTCATTAGTGCTTTAAATTGTATGCTTTTATGGACTGGTTTCCTAAAATTTTTGGATGTGTAAATTAGGGGTCACTTAGAAAAGGTGAGGAACTTCACGCAATTTGTTGTGCGTATATCTTTAAACTTTGTAAAACTCTATACAAAAGGGATACCAAGGAAAACTACAAGTATAGTATTACTCTAATATGTTTGATTGTAGAAAAAAAAATTGAGTTATGATGAATTAGTGCCATGTCCTATGTGCATTAGTGCCCTGTATGTGTCATATTTCTGGATTCCCCACTGATTGCAGCTATACTGTGCTGGCGTGCTACTCTTTTCCTGACACTTTCTAAGGGCTTGCATTCATATAAGTTCATATTTGTGAGTTTATTTACCTTATCCTTTTTGGTTAAGCAGCTTTAACTCAACCAATGTTTGGTGCGTTATACCTGCATGCCACGATGGAAGAACAGGATCATAACCTTTTAAAAGCAGATGGAAAATGGACTGATGATGGAGTGACTAAAAAGCTTACCTTTCTAGCTTGAAATACCATAACTTGAAATATTTAGTGCATATGGATTTGTGGAAAATAGACTGATGGAGCGACTAAAAGCCATCTCTTCTAGCATGAAATACAATAACTTGAAATGTTAAGGGTACATGGTTTCCTGAAAATGGACTGGTGTCACTCAAAAGCATCCACTTCTAGCCTGAGATGTCATAAGTTGAAATGTTTTGCTCACGGGTTCGCTTCATTATACTCTACCAATTTTTTGTGTTCTAACCAGCAAGTCTGATGTCTCGCTTGCAAAATTTAAGCTTGATGGATGTTTGCCTTGTTTCTCTTGTTGTTTAATTATTTTTTTGGAATGCGAAACCATGCTTTTGGGTGGAGACCTTATCTAACTTTGTCTCTTTTCTCCGCAGATATTGTCCTGAGGTATTTATAGGTGAGCAAGGCCATCTAATTCAGACTTGCTGGGGTTACAGGCGTCGTACCAAGAACCAGGTTCATGAATGGATCAATGTTACATTGACTGACTTACTTGTCCCTGTAGAAACTTTTCACTTAGATAAGATGTTTCAAGGCATAATCAAACACCACCAAAGGTTTGATTTTGAAAGGGTCCCAGCAGTTGTTGAGCTCTGTTGGCAAGCAGGGGCTGATCCACAGGGTGATAGTCTTAATCCTACTGGGTGGAATTCAGAGGATATTGTTGGAGATGGGGTCACTGGGGCTGAGTCTTTGTCACCTGGCGATCTTATATTGATAGCCAGTGGAACTTTGAGGGCTTGGGAGATCCTTAGGGCTGGTGTGCAAAAGTTATTGATGGTTTATCCGACAAAGGTTTGCAAGCATTGTTCTGAAGTTCATGTAGGACCGTCAGGACACAAGGCTCGGCTCTGTGGAGTATTTAAGTTTGAGAGTTGGCGTGGGGCCCACCTATGGAAGAAGGCAGCGGTGGATGATTTGGTGCCTCCAAAGGTTGCCTGGTACCGTCGGCCTCAGGATCCTCTCGTTCTTCTAGATGGAGGGAGGGAATTTTATGGGCATGCCCCAGCAGTGGTGGATTTGTGCGTAAAGGCTGGTGCTATTGCTCCATCCAAATATTTCTGTATGATGAAGGTGCAGGGTTTAGCTCCCGTCTTTACATCATCTGACCCTGAGAATCGCCATTCTAGCACTGTTCCTCAAGTCATATCTCAAGCACGAGGCACATCAACAGTTGATGGACCTTTTATTGAGTCATAGGATCTTGGAAACGCACTGATTCTGTCTTTCTTTCGGTTTCTTTTATAGCAGAAAATTCTGACTCCGGCATCTGTGTGATTGCAAACTTGTTGCCTTCGATTAATCATTTTGGAGACAGATGCTCTCCATTTTGTGAGTCCACTTGGCTCCAACTTTGCCTCACCCCCATGATCCAAACCCTTTTATCGGTGTAAGGCAAATGTGGTTCACTTGTACGGCTACCAATGTCTGACCAAATTCAGTTTTATCAAATAGTAACTATCTACCCAGAAACCTACAAAATTCGATTGGTTCAGATCAGCGAGACAAGTCTGGAGTGAGCCCACAATTTCGAAAGCTGGACCACGAGTCGTTTATGGAGAGAATTTTGTTCCTAAAACTTGTGTAGTTTTGTTTGGCTTCAAGGTAGGCAACCGAAAATTGGAGTCCTCACAATTTGTCCTACAAGCTGGACGGTAATAAACTCACAGTTTATGAAGGCTGAAGGATAATCGGGTATGTCTCAGTCACCACTTACCATTTTTTGGAAACCAAAGAGTATATATTTGTGACAAAGAGATGTAGATTTTCATTGGAAACCAAAGAGTTGGCTTGTTGTTTGAGGCTCTTCTCTACCAGATTTGACGCTAGGTTCAAGCCTCACCCCTACAAGCTTTTTTTTCCCCTATTCACCTCCAACTGGTTGTTAAAACACATGTAAATCTTTGTTTGCAAGTTTTGTCCTCTTTACAGTGACTCTAAATGGAGAAACAATCCGAACTTGTACACATATATCTTAATCCGTACCGTTTGGATCTCCTGTGCTCTTGTGCTGATTTAGCCTTTGTGATATGGATTTTTCATGTTGAGAAAGGTCTTATTTGTTATGTTTCTCCAGGAAGGAGGTTATTTTTGTAATTTGAATCTATGAGTATCGATACAAAGGGTAGTGGGAGTAAACCCTACTTCTTTTCTCTATGTTATTCTTCTTCCTCTTCTCATCTTTTTCTTTTCCAGTATATCTCAGTACATTCAGGTATACTGCTGGTTCTGTGTGTGTGCAAGCATTTGTGCAATATGTTCTATTGCTGCTGGTTCTATCTGTTTACGCTTGCGCGCGTGTAACATTCTCTATATAATTTTGAGTGACAGCAGGCTATGTTTTTTTTTTTTTTGACTTCAGAGGATGGTGTCGCAATGGTATTCTGCTTTTGAGATAGGAAAATGGTAGAACCTCGTCCTTTTGACTGTTACAAACGGTTTGTCCCGGTGACTATCATTCGATTGTAAATCTTTTGCTTTTGCAAAGTGAAAAACTAAAGATTGTTGTATACGAAACAAAGTTTGATGAAGTCACTTGTCTCTCTGCCCTGAACATTTGTGGAAGTTTTACATGAGCATGAATTTTTGCATTCTATTTAGTATTGTTCCAGCGTACTCTGGAATATGTATTTTGTTTGATTGAAAATAGCTGCCATGTTCAAAATGTACGTCTCTCTCTCTCTCTCTCTGTGGCAAACAAATCATGCTCAGCAATTGGAAAGGGAGATGGCTTTCCGGAGAGAAGTTAAACCATTATACTTTGTCTAGAGTGAATATTTGTGCAAAGCTTCTCTCATATGTAAATACAGTAATTTCTCTCCTATCTTGTATGCTAATATGTAAATACTCTCTCTCCTATCTTGTATACTGACGTGGGCTTATTTTCACAAATGGTCCATAATGGCATAACCAAAACCAAAAAGATCCTGAGAGTCGGGGACCATTTAAACGTGGATAGGTAACGTTGGGGATGTAATAGACGTGATTTGTATGTTGGAGACCAAATTGACAATTTGCTAATACTTTGGGGATGATTTGTATCGTTGTATCTACTTGTTAGACTAGAACCCGTCAGAAATTTGAGCAAATAGTTGATCAAGGCTCTACCGATATCTGATCGAGCTGATTTTTTACAGGAATCCTTAAAAAAAAAAATTAAACAAGTTGAGCGGTTTCGATCATTTGTGTGGAACTCCGAGATAAGCTGCACACAACGCTGTGTGCGGTGGTACTTATGGTTTTATTGGATGGGTGTTACTCTTAATGCACTTAAGGAAATCAAAATAGCAATGGAGTCCTAAGGCTAACTTGGAACCCTAGTGAATGTAATATTTGGACAAAGTATAATCTACTACCAATGTAAAAGGGGGAATTGGGTGGTATCTCCTGTAGATAAATGAAAAGACAATTATGCCCTTCTTCATCCCATAGTAGTGGGACCTACGGACCTACCACATTTAGTTAGCATATAGTTATTCAAGCTTCGTGAGACCTGCAATATTAAATGGGGTAGGCTATGCGAGTCCCACATGTATAAATTTATTACTTAAAATTAAATGATAGTAAGGTAACCTATAATTATTCAAGTTTTGTGGGACCCGCAATATTTAAACTTAAAGTAGAATATTAATTCTTGCTTGTTATTGGACACAAGACTTGGGAATATACCTGATGGTCACCATTAATTCTTTGATTATCTGCTCCAGCTCGGACACGGTATCGGTCCAGCTTGTATCCTTCTGCCGGTGCAAATATTGACATGTTAAGTTTGTGGTCAGAGTTAAAAGAGGTAAAAATTGAGAGAAGAAAAGGTGGTACGTAGCTCGGTTTCTACGTGGACTATGTGCATGTAAGGCACACTCTTGATTAAAGGTGAATGTAAAACAAATAAATGGAGGGCAAACAAGTGTCTTATTTAGACACATATTTGTAGCTGAGTCATCAAAGGCTATAAAATAATAAGAATTGCTCTTAGGATAAGGGGTGACCGCCGACTGGAGGGGGGTAAAGGATGATTTTGGGGGCAAGCTAGGATGGCCATGATGGGAATTGGGGGCTGTTGATAGAAAAGATGGCGCTTGTATGGGAAAAACAGAGAGAGAGAGAGAGAGAGAGAGAGAGAGAGAGAGAGAGAGAGAGAGGGAGCTAAGCTAAACTGGTTTTATTAAATTTCTTTGTTTTGAGAGAGTTAATGTTAATATTGATTTTGAGGTGCTCGAGGATCCGGGTCGTTACAGGTTCCGGATACGAAATTAAATTTCTTGGAACCGTGACTAGTGATTCGGTCCTTTTTTTTTTTTTTTTGAGAGAGAGTAATATTAGTGGTGGCTAGGGTTTTTGGAGAAAAGAGAGAGAGAGAGGAGAGAATATTTCTAGTCCTTGAAACTTTGGATTTTGACGAAATCGAATTAATCCGGACTGTGTACACCACTATTTACGAACGGTTTTGGAGGTCCGCGCCTAAAATTAAACCATCTAGAAGCTTAAAAAAAAAAATCAAAAGAAGTTCGAAAATGTGCCGTTTTAATTTAGGAAAGGAATCTTCAAAATTTATGCAACGCCAAATTTTCGTAATATGTACTAACTTTATTTTTTCTTTTTCTTATATTTTACTATCCAAAAATGCAAATCTTGGTATAAGTTTGCTAGCTATGAAAAACTAAGTAATCAACCATGTGCATCGCACGAGATACCCCGCTTGTTCAACCATAAATGAATGTAATCAAGTGCGATATTTGCTGTCTTAATTACACCCGTTACTACACGACGCACCAAATTAATAAGGGTGTTCCACTAACAAAAAATTGTTTTTTTCAAAAACCGAGACAGGTCATTCTCTCACAATACATCACATAAAAACATGCATGAAAGTGCAAAAAAAACCACCATCTTAATTACGACAACACAGAGAATAACCCAATTTAAACAGGACCACCGAATTTTTATTTTTATTTTTGGAAACAAACAGGACCACCTAATTAAATTACCCTAGCTTGCTTATAAATATAATGACCAATTCAACCACGCATGAATGTAATTGAGTGCTAATTATGCTATCACGGGACACTCCACCACCACACATTCACGTGGGATCCACGACTAAGTATATGGACCCTGGATAAATGTGTGGTGTTAGAATAATCTAGAGTAGCACATGGTTGTGCTCCGAGGCTACTGAATAATTACTCCTTAATGACACCCGTAATTACCATAAATACCATTTCATGCCTATAACACCACAAACTTACACCCGAGAATGCAGCTTGCATGAATATCTTCAACGTTATCTCTCTCTCTCTCTCTCCACAAAATACGTAAGTGAGACCGAATTTCGTCTTCTGAATCTCTATTAATTGAATCTCCGGCCCCTGATATTATTTCTCGACGTTAGATGAAGGTGGCAGTTGAGGTATTCACCGGAACCCTCTTCTACATTCAAGTGGGAGATAATGCGACGATTGCAGATCTAAAAAGAGAGATTGGAGCTCAGGAAAATCTACCACATGATCGGCTCGTCTTGATCCTCGGCAGCGATCTCAATCGGTTGATGAACCAGAACGATCTCTCTCTCGTCGATTATGGCATCCGAGACGGGTCTCATGTCTACCTCATTCTTGTTCCCCTCGATGGTGGATCTTCAATTAATTTTCCTTCAACTTCCCCCTATGAAGAAAACAACTGGAGTGAAATAGCCATTCTGAAATGCTAGCTGCTTTTGTTAGACATGTGATTTTTGTGATTTTGAAATTAAAATTTTGTGAAGTACTCCATCAGAAAAGAAATTAACAGCCTTGAAAATTGAAATATTTGGAGTTTATTTATGTTTGATTGCAGTTTGTGCTCAGGGGAGACCGTTTATTTTACGCCGAAATTTTTTTAGAAAAAGAGAGAGAAAAAAAGAGATTGAATGAAGTCCTATGTATATGATTAAAATGGCACTTCTCTCTTTTTGATAACCGGATGTCCGGACCAATTTATGCGCATTTTAACTAATTCCGGAGTCGTGGAGGTAATGACCGGTCATAACCCCCTAGTGGCGCGAAGAGTTCAAATACCACGTCTCAATATCGGAGGAGGGGAGGCTGCTATGCAGCAAAACTGGTGAGATTTTGATGCAAGAACGGCACCGTTTTGTGATAATTCAAGAGGTTTGTAAAATGCAATCTCGTGGGATCCACCTTCGGGTCCCACACAAATGATCCGAACCGTTAAATAATTTTAAAATAATAATTTAAGTGGTCTTGCAAAAAATCAGGCCCATTGGATATTTTTACGTAATTGATCTAATTCGTTTAATTTTCATTCAGAATTCAGGACCCTACAGTTTGAAAGAATCTTCAAGAAAAATTATACAATTATGTGTTCAGTAATCCATTGATCTGAACCATACGTGTTGTAGGGCTCGTTAAGAAGAACATCCAGTAAAAAAATTATCCTGTTCGGACATCAATAGGTATAAAAAAACTCATATTTTTAATTTTTTGATCCTCCGCGACTCAATATCCTCCGCGACTCACAGTCCCTTTAAAAACATAAAGGCAGTCGCCGTCGTCGACACCGTGCCACCGGAGGCTACAATTGTCCCTCATGATCCTCTGTTTATGTATGAATATGTAATCGTCCATAGGAAGTGTCTTTTGCGCCAACAATCGTTGCCTCAAGTCATTAACCGTGATCGAGTCCTTCATTTCCAAAGGAATGCTCGCGCCGTTGAGCAAACTAGAAGAAGTCTGCACCACCAAACTCAGCCGCCTCGAAGGAGGATCAGCCACCAAACGACTCATTGTTTTAAGAAACACAACGATTTCCGAAAACTCACAGATTCCATACTCGCTTAAATTGCGAAAATCTTCGTCCATCTCCCTCCCGGAGAAGAACAGAGTCATTCTTTTTATCGGGGTGCCATCGACTATGTGGATTTTCTCTTTCAAGCTTCGAACTGTTTCCGTGCCATCAACCTCTACATTAATCTTCCGCGATGAAAACTTAACGACGACGTGAATCTTACTAGGGTTTTCCAAATGGGGTTGCGTGCATTTCATTGTGAGATCAATTTTCGTGCCTTCCGTGACAATTGGATAATCTTCCAAGTCGAGTTCATCGAGCAACTCCCACCCGGACACAGTTAGGGTTTGTGAAGCCGCCGGGACACCTAGTAATTGTTCTATTGTATGTTTGATTTCAAGAATTTTTTGTTGGAGACTCAGCTCAATGGTAAACTCACTTGCTCTTGTTACAAGGGTGATCCTCATTGTTCTAGTGTTGTGTGATTTTGAAGGACTTAAACACCCAACTAAGTTTGAGCCTTTGGTCTTTTACTTATCCATTGGGTGAAGTTTTGAAGTACAAGTCTTTTTTTGGGGGTTTTTTGGGGGGCTTTGAAGTGAAAGTCATGCATGTTGAATGAGTGAATATCACTATATGGGTGTGAGTTTATGTGCATTCTGAAAGCATTTTGCAATGCTTTCTTCTTGCATGAGGGCATGTGAAATTCTGTTCAAAACAAAATTACTGCCAGATGATTCATATAGCTGGTGAGCACAAAACAAAATTTGTATGTTAGAAAAGGTATTGGGAGTTTGTCCAATGCATTGAACCGCCGACGTGTTCACAAGGCCCAATATCAAAGGAAGTAATGACAAAAAGTTTACCATATCACTTGGGCCATATATAACTTAAATAAACTCAGACCCACTTGAAAGCTCGAGCGGTCGAGCCTATAAGTAGGGAGTCATCTAACATTATATTGACCCAACTTTTTTTTTTTTTTTTTGATGGTACTAGAACTCAACATTCACATACGTTTTAACAAAAGGACGAACTTAACATTCACACATGTTCTAACAAGGACAAAACTAAATTTAAGGTTGAAAGCTTATCATTGTTTATTCAAACTTTATATTCGTGATTATACTCCCTCTGCTCTAAATTGTTGGACCCCTATGAAAAGTCGTGCAATTTTGAGATAAAAAATAAAATAGTTTGTATATTATTTTTACAATTTCTTTGCACCATAATAAAGTTCGCATCGAGTACTTTGATTTGGTGTAAAAGAAATCAAAACATGATGGATGAAAGTAGGGAGCGAACAATTTGAGACAGAAGAAGTAAGTTACAAATTTTATCCACAACACAAAAATCCGATAAAATAATAATAATAATAATCCACACCCCACAGAATTCTAAAGGGCCTTTAATGGTTGCTATCATACTACGCAATGCATTGTTGTTACTAGAGTCATAAACAAACATGAAGAGGCCGTTAATACTAGAATTATAAGAGCAACTCTAGCACTATTAGGCAAAATAACTAGGTGAAAGTACAAAAAAAGTACATATTCTACTTTGCCGATTCACTTTTTCACACCACCATTCCAATACTACTCTCTATTCTTGCTCTCTATCCAAACTAAAAAAACAGATTTTCCATATCAAACATTAAACAAACATCAAATTCTAAACTGATTTTCAAAAGCAGCATCACAAGACTATATTGTAACAGTTAGGGGTGCACATAGGGGTAACAGTCACACCGGTTGGGCCAAGTCATGCCTATACTAGATAATAACGAGATTAGTGCATTCCCAAGCCCGGCCCAATTATAACCGGGCTTCATTTAATTTGCCCAAGCCCAACCCAAATAAAATTTTAATTTCTCAAACCCGTCCAAAAAACCCATTTATCTTACTAAAACATAGTATATTACAAACATAAATTAATCAACCATAACGATCACAATTACAATTCACAACCATAATAATATGTTTAAAGTTCTAAGTTCTTACAAAAATATTAAAAATAGACTATAAATCAAAGTGCAATTAAAATATTCAAAAAGATGGAACTCTCCGATATATATCAATATCTATATGTAGTATTTAAATGAAATATTATTTAAATCGGACCGGGCCGGGTCGGGCTGGGCTTTAGAGGAGTTTCCCAAACCCAGCCCATTTAGTAAACGGACTTAAAATCTCAACCCAGCCCGGCCCTGCCCTATGGGCTTAAAAGTGAATATTTGAAAGCCCTAAAAAAAAAATGGGTTGGTTATGGTTATTTTTTTGGGCAGGTGCACCCCTAGTAACAGTCACAGGACTATATTGTAACAGTCACATTCCAAAAGCAACAGCCAAGTCATGCCTATATATGGAGATATAACCAAAAGCACAAAGTAGACCTTATATGGAGATGCAAGTGCAACTGAGTGTAGCAAGCAGCAACCGAAGGGAGAAAACAAGAAAAAGGAAGGCATCAATTACATCAAATAACAAGTTGTAATTAATCAATTACATGAAGATTAGTGCAAATGAATAAACTGATTTGTCAACTACCTAATTACCAGCGATTCACAAACTGATTTTCATGGATTATTGGTGGGAGGTTGGGAGCAGCAACATTTAGGGATTTGGGTACGGGGAACAAAATGGAGGGAACAAATATTGGGGGAGAGTTTAGTCCTTGGGATTGGGGAAAAATGGAGGGAGTTCCTTTTCCGTACCGGTGTAGAGAGGGGAGTTGGCTGGCTACTTGTAGCTAGTGGAAATTGGAAAATGTAAAATAGATAGTTGAAATAAGTCTCATTTGCACCATTTCCATCAAAATATCTTTTAATATGCATAGCGTGAATTACATTAGCGGAATTGTTTAGGAAATTTCTAATTTTAAACTGGCTAAAATGATTATAAAGCGATTATAAAAAAGTGTGAAAAATGTATATGAAAAAGTAAAAAAAAAAAAAGTGGAGTATGTGTTATTTTTTTGTTTTTTTTTTGTTGTCTTATTGTCAGCCCAGTGGACTGACAATAGAAAAACCCACCACAATTATTATCCATGATTTGTGAGACCCGCAATAATGCAACTTTGCTAGCACCACACCAAGACACATACACATTCACACACGCACAAGACAAGTGGGGCCACACATTGCGTGGGACCCACGTCTCTTGTGAGGATGGGTGTGCAAGTGTTTGTGTGTGGTTTTATAATTTTTGGCAATATTGTTATGTCTCTGTTTGTCAATTAAATGAGACACACTAAGTAGGGTCCACATTAGTCAATTTACACCTCCAATACGAGTGGAATCCACACACTTGTGAGTGTGTAAGTGAATATGATTGTAGCATTGTTGTTAACTTGTTATGTAAAAAAGTATTAGAGGCGACCGACATTACTGTAGAAATTGAAAAACTCACAATTTTTGCCTAAGTTTATGAGTGTACTAAAGTATGTTGAAAATGATGACGGCTCACGACGCTCATTGAAGAAATTAACCTTATTTCTGAACAAAAATAGTACTCCCAGTAACTTTATAATTGAACAAAATTGTATATGCACCATTTCCATCAAAATATGCTTTTAATATGTATGGTGATGGGTATCGAACACCATTTTAGGACTGAGTTTTTCATTTTTCATTTTAAACTCACCCATGCACTTAAAATAAGTCGATTTTAAGAAAACACATCATCCACTAAAATCACGCTTTTGATTTTAATAATGATTTTAGTATTTCTGTTTAACTCATTCGCTAAAATCAACTATGGTTTTAGCAACTGAATTTCTAAAATCAAACGAAAAACACAGTATTAGCGCTTGACCGTTATTATAATATAAAAGTAAAAAGGCTAGTTTCCTTTGTCGTTTGCGGAACCACAAATCGATTCCAATTTAACCTTATTTCTGAACAAAAAACCCCATGAATTGTGGTATGAGACGGGCCTCCATTGCTTGAGTTAGTTGGGCCAACTTTGGAGATGGGTTCTGCCCCACATACAATACGGCCCATAACTTTCCTAATAGATACATATACACCCGAGTCGGCAAATCCTAGCCGAAACCCTAAACTCGGAAACCCTAGTTACCAATCGCATAAGACACATTCATGAACCCTATATATATATCCATCCCTCTCCATAGCTCTGCATCCATCTGTTTTCCACGCTTCTGCCTCCTCCTTCTCCTTCCGTAGCTTCCTCCTGTAGAGATTTCATTCATGTTCTAATCAAGCAATCTGCTTTTAGGGTTTCCATATTTCTGTGTCGTCTTCTTCTTCTTCTTCTTCTTCTTCTTCTTCTTCTTATGTATTGATGAACAGTCTGTGCGGTGATGAGACAATTATGTGGACTAGAGTTTCTGATCTGGGTCTGGATCCCAGAATCTGACGACTAACCCTTGGCTGTCTGAGCACTCTCTTCTCTAATTCTTTGTATTTAATTTCCCTTTTTCCCCCCTCCCCTCATTTATTTTCATTTTAATTTCATGGGGCTTATGATGATAATTTTAATTATCTTAGCGGATTTCAGTGAGGTTCTTTTATCAATGATCTGATTGTTACACACACTGAAGCCTTGATTTTTTTTCCCTTTATTAAATTTTCCAGTTGTTGGTTTTTTCGTATTATTGGTTTTAATAAAAAAAATTGGAAGGGATTTGTTTGCTGTGATGAGGCAAGGCACCAGATGGTGTTTATAGGGCAGTGGAAGAGGCATGTAAATGTCTCTCCGTGATCCCATTTTATAAACGACTTCTCCTTCCACTGAGCATCAATTCCTTTCCTGCTAAATCAAATTTCCAATCTTTGATACATTTTTATTGCAATTTAGTGCCCCGTTCCACTAACTTTGGCTTTTTGGGCTTTTCCGTTGATGTATGAAAAATGTCAAAGTTTAAAAAGCTCTGAAAGCCCAAGAACCTCGTTAGTGTAACGGTGCCTAATATGTGTTTGTTTAAGTAGGTGGTTAGTTTTGCGCCCATTACCAATTCTGGGGGATAATTTGGTTCCTCTTGGTGTAATGGCTTGGGCGCCATATTCTGATATGTGGCCATCCTGATTGATGGCACTTCAATGCCATTAGATCCCGGAAACACCACACACATTTTTTCCCTACGGTTCTTCCATCTATGATGCAAGTGAATTGCCTGGGGATTTTGACTGCAAATAACTTTTAACTGTATAGGAGTATTATATGTTTGGTTTCTCATAATGAAGCTGTCTGTGGCAAGAATTGAAGTTGATTTGGCAAGATGGAGTTGCAATTGAAGTTAATGTTTTGGAATGATTTTTTGTTACGAGGATGTAAAAATGAAATCTTGATATTGAGGAATGTGGGAAGGAAGTGATTTCTACGCAGGATTTGATAAGAAATCGTGTGAACTGTTGGCGGGTTGCAATTTGGTAGTGAACTTGTTACAATCCCCGAGCTACATTATTTGGATTGCGAATTGACAAAACCGGGGCTATATATAATGAATATTGGTACATGAATTGATTATGAAGATTACGTTACGGAAGTGAAATCTAAATTCGTATTAGGTGCTGCACCCCATGTGTTAGACCTGGACTATTTATTGAGTTTGATCTGAGACTTGGCTGTTGTTTGATACATACAGCAATTCAAGCTGGCATTTGAAAGCAGAATTACCCTAGCTGCAATGAGTTTTGCAAGTTTACCCCATTTGTTAGACCTGGCCTACTATGGAGGTTGATCTGAGACTTGGCCGTTGATGACCCAGCAATTAAAATGAAGTTGAATCCGATTGGTGGCTGAGATTTGAAATCAGGGTGTAATCGTGTTCCTATCTGCAATGGTTTTTGCAAATGCTGAGGACTGGTTCTCAAATAGCTTTGATGGAGAGTTTTTTAACATATAAAGGCCAGCATCCTCCTGAAGAACTGAGTTCCAATCAACCATAGTAGTAGTTGTTACTCTATTTGCAACGGTTAACTGGACAGTCCATAGGGCTCGAGTGTTTGGAGGATTGCGTTAGTTCAGCCACTAAATGTGGCTTTGTCAAAGTCCCGGAAAAGGAAGTTGTGTATTCGATTGCTATTGGAAAATGATGAGTGCCAACTTGAAATAAGTTAAGGAAAAATAAGGCATGCTTGAAGGCGAAGCTATGCAATCAATATTTCCATTGTTCTCCAAACAAGAAACTCAAAGGATATAGCAATATCTAAAATAATCTAAAACAACATTTCTTATGGAAACATTCGCATGTACAATATTCCTTAATGCGTGCACAACTTTTAGACTGTCAGTCAAAATTTGCACTTTCCTTACCACTTGCTTTTGCCCACCTCAAAGCTTGCAAAACACCAGTTGAACGTGCATGAACGTGTGTAAATTCTTTGGCAGAAGGCTGGGCCAAAGACTCATCCACGCGGCCACGCTGCAGCTCCTTGAGACAGCGAAAGTATGCCAACCCCCCTTCCTGTATGCTCTTCTTCAGTGTTTTCACGTTGCTCCAGGTTGATTTACCTCTCTGCTTGAACAAGGTTGGATCCTGAGAACAACTCTTCGGGCCACTTCGCTCCCATGTGTGAGCGTACGAAACGGCTGTGGGAGGGACTGTAGATCCGAGGTGCACGCAACTTACCCTGAGACACCCTGCATTACCAAAATAAAATAAAAGGTCGGATCCTGAGGAATGATCCAGCAGATGGCTCTACGCCAGGGACTTGCCTACATGCCCAATGATTACGGGGCAACTGTAACGATCATTTAGCTGAGCATTTTTATGGTTTGTATTGTTCTCCGTATCGATTAAGTGTAGTGTTGTCTGTAATTCATTAGCCACGAGGAAGAAATGAAATTGTTATTCTCTATTTGTGCCCAATTCACACTATGGCCTATCTATTCTAATATTGCCCTCACCCAAATTAGTTAACGCATCGCTTATAACTTGACATGGGCAGTTATACCCGAGCAAAATAGGTTAAATTGATCGAGCCAGCTATCCCACTCCGAGAATCTACGTATTGATAAAAACGGAGTGAGTGCCCAACTTCTAGTAATAAAAACAAATGCGGATCCTACCAAAAAAGAAAAATTATCATAATTGGAGGCTCGCTTGGGAGAGAAGTGTATTGGAGCATTTTCGCAAGTTGCAACTAGGTAACCTCTTAGGATTGGCCTGTTGGTTAAGATCTGAGACTTAGGGATTTGTTACTCTTAAAGTTCTCAAGTGGAGCCAGTTCATATGAAGTTTTGCTTCGGCTTTACTTAGACTCCTGAAGTTAGTCAATGTGCGTGCTAGCCCGAATAAGATCTGAGACTTAGGGATTTGTTACTCTTAAAGTTCTCAAGTGGAGCCAGTTCATACGAAGTTTTGTTTTGGCTTTAATTAGACTCCCGAGGTTAGTCAATGTGGCACTAGCCCGAACACTTAAATTATACTAAAAAAAGAAGAAAAGCAAGTCGCAAAAATTATTGCTAAAGTTTCCGTGCTCATCAATGTTAACAAAAAGCCCCGTTGAAAGCTACACAGAAAATGAAAAACAGCAAGCCATTAAACGTATGTTGAAGAAGGAAAATAATAGTGTACCTCATTTGCCACCTCAAGATGGTGTGCATTTGGGATGTACTTGTGATGTACCCATAGCATTGTTGTTTAAAGAACTCGAATCGATTTGTTTGGGTTGGTGCTAAAAGATAGGAAAGCTAAAGAGAGTGTAAATTAAAGCAAAAGTGTCAGCTTGCGCACATTCGACCATCTAAAAATGCAACCGACGATGTTACCGGATGGATTTCAAAAAAATGAAAAAAGAAAAGAAAATTGTGATTTCAATCCGGGCCGTCCGTTGCATTTTTTGGACGGTTAGATGTGCATGAGCGGGCACCACGTCACCTGTACCCTCTCAACACTGAAAAATAATTTTTTCCAAATATTAAGACAAATCATTCTCTCACAATATGTCACATAAAAATCGTAAAAAACTCCCTTAGTGGAACACCCCCGAGAAGAGATTAAGTTATAGGAGATTTATCAAATATCATACTAACTCCGTCTTTAAATATTTGTTAGATTTGCAAAGCGATTATTTAAAAATAAATAAATTTTTGTAAAAAAAAATTCATTTCTTTTTATACTCATAAATTATGAGAAGGCATATTTTTTTATACTTCCTCTAAAATAACTCTTCAAAATCGCATGGAATGACGTAGAGATATCTATTTTTCTATTAGAGCATCACTAATGGTATAATAAAAACTGGGTAATCAAAAATTGTCATATCAGACTTTAAATATCCATACAAGACATTTATAAAGTTAACAATGTGAAGTGTTATAATGGTATTTTGTGTCCATAATAAAAAAAAAAGTACTACTCACTCTATTTTTATTCATAAAATAGGCACAACTTTAAATTTGTACATATGCATTTTATAATATTAGTACCATTGAAAAGATATTCCCAATGCCTTTAAAATGAGACTAATCTTGAAAATATTTTCAAATTTTTTTTGATTATTGATAATTTTAATTTTTTTTAGAGAAAGTGCAAAAAATTGAGTTTTGAAGTAACTATTTAAAAAATAGAGAGAGAATGTTGTCACTTTTGAATTCATTCCACAAAAGAAGACTTATAAATAGGGTGTGGTCTCCAAAATTTGGTTATTGAGAAAATGTTGTTACTTTTGATTATCCAAATGCCAAAATTTGATTATTGGCTAAAATGTTGTTAACTTTGATTATGCCAATGTGAACTAATTTTTGGACAAACATTGCTAACTTTGATTATTTAGATGTTTTGATTATCCCATTGGGGATGCTCTTAGAATAGAGCAAGTAGCAAACCTGTTTTCTATACTTTCCAATACCCCCTCCGTCCCAAAAAGTTTGGCATACTTTCATTTTTTGGCTGTCTCAAAATATGAGGCTAATTTAAAATTTTCAACAAAGGAAAGTTGGTAAATTTCATTTCTGCTCTTGAGATGCTTTTAACAATCAAAACAATGAAACAAAAGAAGAATAATTGAAATTTTTAAAGTTTAAAGTGCATTTTAAAAATTTGAAAAAGTTCTCAAATTACATTGGCGGCAAGATTTTCCACTTTCTGGAAAATAATTTAAATTCAAATTGATTAAATCCTATTTTATTAGAGTCAACTAATGAATGTCAAACTTGAAAAATTTAAAGCTTTGGGTAATATTGTGTATTGTACATTAAATATTGAAATTTAAAAGTAGGCTAAACTTTTTGGATCAAGCTAAGTAATTTTTTTCTTTTCTCCATGACATCCAAACAGAGTGTTACCCACCCATGAATCAAGTCGTCTTCAACTCTGAAGCCGGCATTCAATTCCTCGGTAATTAGGGTTTTCTGCGCTTGTAATTCAGGCGTCTCTGTAATCGAACACTGAAACTCGTATTACTAGGGCTCGTTTCCATCGAAGGACTGCTTTCTCACAGTATCCCCGTTCAACTTCAAGCCAGATATTGATTTTATCGTTACGAACGCGGGCTGAGTATATCACCTTCTCTCTCTCTGTGCGGTTATTCAAATTCGGCGTGCTATATATACATACACAGCGAGGATGGTGGAGCAGCGAAAGCTATTCAAGACGAAGCTATGCGTGCTGTATCAGAAAGGTCATTGCAATCGCCTGACCTGCTCCTTTGCTCACGGAGATGCCGAGCTCCGGCGCTTCTCCTCCGGTTCCTTCAATGGTAATTTCGATGCTACCAATTCATTTTCGTTATGCCTAGGTCTAGGTGTTCCAGTTTTGGTTATTGAATTGAGTTCTCTGCTTTTGAATTTCATGGCATTGAATATAGTTGTGAAACTTTTGCATCATCGTTAAGAATGGGTGCTCTCCTGTCTCCTTTTATTTGTTCATTACAAGAGGCCACGCTATTTTGACTTGAAAGAAAAGGGAAATGCTAACCACAGGGGCTGTAGATAATGGGCAAAGTGTTTTTATATCAGTTAGATATGTGCCGAAATTTTAACTTCTTTGGCATTATATGCGTATTATCCGGCGCCGACTTTGCCTAGTGGGGGTAATTAGCAAGACCCTAAGAAAGATTGTACTTTCGGTAATAATTTTTCTTAATTTTCTCCACCATCCAAAAGATCTCAGTGAGTACTATTGAATAGTGCATAAAATATTGGAAATTCTTCTGAAAATTATTTTTAGGTCAAAATGACACGATTTTTCGTAGGAAGCAAACAAAATAGAACGGAGGGAGTATTAGATTAATGAATCTCATTTTTGATGCTAGGTATCTTCTACTCTGTTTATTTCTTTCATCTTTATTATACGTGTGTATGGAATAGGCGTACTTATATTAATATACGATATGGAAGTTATAAAACAAGATTTAGGACATCAAATAATTGTATTCCCTGCCTTATCTTTCTTGCACGTATTTTGAATCATCTGATTTTAGCTTCAATTTACCGTTCTTTACCTCTCCAGTTTAATTTCTCATTGGGTATGAATTAAGATAATTCTATTTTCTCTTGATTCTGTCTGACAATAGTAAGGTTTCACAAATTTTACGAAGATTGCTTGAAAGGTACTTTGAGACAGTTATGTAATCAAAGAATATCCTAGAATGCACCATGCTCCGCACCACTTCATTTAGCTGACTGATAGCTCAGCCGATTCTCTAGAATATCGTTAAACCAAAGAGGAAAGATGAATTACCTTTAGTGGTCGCTAATGCGGATGGGTGTATTATTGATTTGTTTGGTCACGCGGCCCCTTTAGGTTTATCCAATTGTATATTGCTGGTCATACCGTTTATACCTGCATCTCATATTCTTCTTTGTTCTTGGATTTGTTTGCTTTCATTTACTTTATGCGAGAGTGATTTTGCTTTTAATTTACTGTTCTTTATCTCTCTAATTCAGTTTATTGTTCTGTATGAAATTATGAATAACATAATCCTGGTCCCTGTTGATACAGTCTGACAATTGTAAGGTTGCCAATTTTGCCCATGTTATTTGAAAATTCACAAGTATGCTGTGTGGAAATTACGAGAGTGAAAAGCTGAAGTCAGCATTTTCATGAGCTTGCTGAAGTCAGCATTTTCTTGAGCTTTGATCCATTTACCCTGTAAGAGTAGAAAAGCCAATCTGCTTCCCCAAATCCTCAAACAAATGTTTTCATTTTTAGAGAGACTATAATCCTCTAAGCTTGATTAATGGGTCAGGCACATGAATCGTTTGTTTGCCATTCTGCTATGTCAAGGTTATGTTCTTATATTTCAACCCATCATTCAGTCTTTCAGTTTGTTCGCCGGGAGCACACCGGTCTTGTATTAACCTTTTCATTTTACCTTTCGTGGTGTTGGCTTCCACCCATTAACAATTCTAATGTTTATTTTTATCTATCTTTAGTTCTGAATAAGTCGTGAAAATAGTGCTACCCAAATGCGTGGGATTATCACAAAATATGTGTGGGAAGAACTCTATTATTTATGATTGGCTGTTGAACAGGTTGGGCATGCAATTAATTAGCAGAAAGTCATGTTGACTGACAGTTTTAGTATTTTCTCATCAGATTATGCTGGTTGGGTTTATCTTAATGCTGCTTGTGCCTCGTGGTATTATTTCTGAGGAAACTTCTAATTGGTTTATCCTATGCATCTAAGAAACAGCAGTATTGAACGAAGGATCAGAATTAGATGTTTATGGAAAAAAAAATACATTCCAAATATATCAGAAGCCGGTTCGTGGAACATCCAAATATTTTTCTCTACCATCTTCTGCGGTTGATATTGGTGGAGCATTTGGTATATTCGCCATTCTTCATTTGTGACTTCTCCTTTAATGACATGGCAATGGGATCTCTTGGATGGCGGATGTGCTCAAAGAAAGACCAATTCATTGCTTATGTGGTCGATTATTTTATATCTTGATGTGGCACCTGGATCTATCTGTACCATACAGTTTGCATGTTCTTAGCTTCTTATTGCTCAAGAAGAAAGGGATGTCTACTATATCAGTTGGTTATATGACATTCAAGTGGTTTTCTCCCATGGTGTAAGCTCAATCACTGGTATAGCTATATCTAATTCATTGTATGAGAGCGCTAATTTCCATGGCCCCTTTGGAACTGGCAAGAAGGCAATTTATATGTTCTTTACTATGTTACTCATGTTGTACGATGTAATGGTAAGCTAAGGTTCATGATCAGCGATGGCTCTCCGCTTAAGTTTCACTTCACAATGAATTAATGAGTACGTCGACCATATTAGAAATTCTTCTCTTACTTCTTGCAGGTAGACGTGACTATCGAGGCAGTGACTTCAGAAATAGGCTCGACAGAAGGCATTCTCCGCGGCGGAGGTATTCCCCTAGTAGAGATGAAGAAGGCCGACACACACTCCGCGGTAGAACTTTAATCTTGATGATTTGGGATATTCTTCTCCCACAGTGTTATAAATGTTATTTTTTTCTAGTTTGAGTTCTTCTCAATTTGACATTCTATGGGTGAGAGTGGGGTTTTTTCCATTAATTTGGGAATATCCTGGCTCTTGACTTTTCCATTTATATCTTCTGCTCATTAGTTCATGAAATAGTATTCCTTTTTGCATCCTGTTTTGTAATTACTCTTCCTCTAAATGCTTTTATTTTTGTTTTGTTTGTAGGATACAGTCGCAGCAGTTCTCCTGGGAAAAGGAGGTACCTTGGATAAACTTAAATTTCTTTTGTATTGCGATATTGTTATAAGTAAAAATAAAGCAATTATTCCGTGCCAATTTGGTTGCAACATAGTCAAACTTATTGTAGGGGAGTGGGAGCATATTCCGTATCAATTTGGTTGCAACACAGTTAAACTCATTGTCGAGGGAGTGACATTGAGAGTACCAAATCTCATGTTGTCAAACCTTTATATTAGAACTTATGATATTGTAAAATCTAAAACGGAAAGTTAGGGAAGGAAGCCCTATTCTCAAAGAGAAACTTTTCTCACTTTTTTTACATTTTAATAGCAGTTGAATTTCTTCCCCTATTTCTGGTTTCATTGCTGTTTCCTTCTCAAGAAAGATCTCAACAATTTTTACATTTCTCCCAAATTTGGCATCCAAATGAAACGGCTTACTCTTCTTCGCCCGCAATACCAATTTTGTTCACAGTTTCTCACTTAGTTTGAGACTAAATCTTTATACTAAAAATTTCTTATTTGGTTTCACAACAATCTGTTGGTGCTGGATTGATGTGAAACCTGACTTGGCTTTTGCCTGAGACATCACTATGTTTGACTACAATATCGTAGTTTGCAATTGCACAACTGGCTTTGCATACCTGTTGACATCTTTTACAACTTTCGGAGGCTTGAATGTATCTTATTGTTGATTGAACCTTTATGTACATGATTTTGACATCAATTACATATCATGCCACTGAGGACATAGGAATTTTGCATTGATTTTCACTGAAACTTCTAATTTGGAGTGTGCCTCTTCTTTTATATGCTTATCTGATATGCCATGCTACTGAGGACATTGGAAACTGACATTGATTTTTACTCTTAATTTCTAATTTGGATTGTCCCTCTACTTGCCAATGGGGGAATTTCCTTACGGTGTTTTGGTAGAATGCAAATTAGGAATGCTCTTTCTTGGCTTCATAACAAAAGGAGACCCTTGAAGTAAACTACAATAACTGTGTGGTGAAGGACTTGCTACGTGCATATCCAATAGGGCATGTAAATCCAATTCTAGGTTTCGAGACTTCTATTTGTTAAACCAAAGCTAGTGTCCTTAGTGTAAATAAATCTGAGTTGAAATGGTCGTTGTTTTGTATATCCCAGTGAGAAAAAGCGCCACAAGAGACAGCAACTAGATGGTCAAAGTGATTTTTCCGGAAGTGGGAAAATCTCAGATGGGACTGAAGATCAAATGCGAGACAGAAAGCTGACCCCCTCTGATTCCAAAGGTGTACTTAGGGAGCAGGTATGGTTTGAAGAATTTGGTTTGCTGGAGTGTAATAGTAATTATTTGGTCTGAATTTGCTGATGATGGTCCTCTCAATTCTCTTTTATCCGGACATGATTTTATTTCTTCTTTTGATCTATCTGCAGTTAAGGCAAGTGCAGTCAGACATCGACGTGCTGAATAGTCACAAATCCGAACTGCAGGTTCGTGTATTCTGTTTGCTGTTGCAGTAGCTTATTGGTGTGGACTACTGTACGAGTTAGTTCCGATGGTTGAAAATTTTTTAGACACTGTACGAGCAATTTTGCTATCTTGATTTTCCAAATGGAATATTTGGGAATGAGTTTTGTTTCAGCATTGTTTAACTCCTTCCAAATCATTATACTGGATGAAAGGGGTTAAGTGGGAAACGATTAGCTAAGGAAGCACGATAAACATAAACCTTACACTCTGGTTTGATGGAAGGGAAGGTAGGAGAGGAGTGGAAAGAAAGGGGAAGGGATGGGTAGCTCTTGCTCTTTTTTGGTTTAGAAAAGGAAGAAAAGGTAAGACAAGGGACTAAAATCAGAAAATTAAGAATTCTGGGCTTTAGTTAGGTCTTGTGCTATTACTTTGCACAACCTCATTTTGAAGCGACACAATTCTTGTAAAGTTTGTGGGTTATTTTCTTTCCCTTTCAGGAATAGAACCTCGTTTTTCTTAGAGTGTTTGTAATTTTATTTCGAGGCGTAGTATCTTATTATATTTTCTTGGGACTGTTGGAAGACATACCTGGAGGAGAGGGTCCAAGAAGTAGATTGTCTAACTTCAAGAATCCAGGAGCTAGAGATGCAACTGGGCCAAGAGAGAGAGGATTGCAAAAGGTACCAGTAAATATCTTCTATAGCAAATAGAAGAAAAAATAACTTATAGTCATGATAACAATAATAACTTGGTTGTTCAGTTCATTGCATTTGCTAACAAGTGTTTCTGCTGAAGTGTTCTTTGCTGATGAAAGATTCCTCCTTTTTTATTTTCTTGAATTATTTGTGTTATATTTTTCCCCGTCTCCGGAATGTAGGATTACTTCAAAGATTAAGAAGTTCGTGAAAGCTCATAATCGGTATTCAGGCTTACAAGATGAACTAAAGAGGCAAGCTTCAACATTTTTTCCCCTCTTGTACTCTTCTGCATGCTTAGTTGCATTTATCATTAGTCAGATAAATATCTCAGCGTTGAATAGATCTTGTAATTTGATTGCTTGAATTGGAATGTGAAGGTCACATGACCGACTTCAAAAGATGGCGGATCAGCTGACCTCAGATGCTACTAGGCTTGGTGTCAATGAGGATGATTCAAGCATCAACATTCTAAGTGAAGGAAATATTACTGGTAATCAAAAGTTGAGCCCTCCAAATGAACTACAAAATATTGCTTCTCCTAAAAAGAAAAGGTTACGGGTGATTGCGGAAACTGCTGAGGAGTTAAAATCTGGTAATACTTCGATACTATTGCACCTGTGTATCCTTTTATATTTTGTATTGCTGCTAACTTAGTTGATATTTCTTATTTGGCAAAATCACTGGGAAGTTTTATGATTGACGTATTGTAGAGTTAAACCCTAGTCATTCATTTGATTTTAACAGGATGTATGATCACAGAGAATTTCTTGATAAGATTCTTTCCCTTTGAGTATCAGATATTTAATTTATTAGTCATTTTCTTCTACCTACACATGTTTCATTAATCGTATTTCAACCATGAAAGACACAGGACATTCTCTTTAATCTTATTGCAAAACATTGAGTTGGTTTATATAGGCCGCAGGGTACTTGTGTCATTTCATACTTTTACATCTTTCATTCGAAGTTCGGTAAGTTTACCAAGCCTGTATCGTAGGTTGTAATGTTGTATATGTAGCCTAATGCTAACCAGATACAATGTACTTGCCTACCAACTTCTTGTCAAGTCTACATTGATTTCCTTGTGAAGTCTGAGTGGTCAAGTGAGTTTTATGAACAAAGCTATTTCCAGAAATTGGGGGAGCCTTGGGAATTCTTGTCCAACGAGATATGCTTTTCTGCTCTGAGTCTGTCATTAGACTTGGGGTTGACGTAAGGTATATCAGTTGACAGTTGGTGACTATTGAAAGAAAAACTGGTAGATTTACTCTAAAAGGATGCCTTGGAGCCTGGAATAGGTTTAGATTTGAAGGCTTATGCGAGCCCGACTTAAGGGGCTTGGCCGCCGTGTGACTCTTGCCGTGCCTTGTTTTTTTATTTGGGGTCCCTTTAAGACATGGGGTTGACCATTGACTGTGTTTGATGGGTTTTGAGTAAAAAGGAATTTTTGAAATTGTTTATTGGGTTTTTGAAAATAAGAATTATGATGTAATGATTAGAGAGAGGTGTAGAGAAATTGATGATTTATAGATGGAATCTTTTGGTTTTTTTTTGAAAATGGGGAAAGATTTATGACAAGGCCAAAACTTTTAGTCTTTGGATGATTTGATAAGTTTGAATACATGAAGAAACCTATTTGAGTTTTGTTATTGCAGGTGTAGCGAAATTTTTTATAGATGGTATGGTTGTTTTTATTAAACTGACAATTGATGATTTTTATTTGAATACATAATTTCTATTTGAGGTCAAACGTTTTATATGTATTAAACTGACAATTGTTTTTTATTTCTATAATTTCTATTTGAGGTCAAACTATGATTATGATTTATCGTTTATCATGCTATGCAAAGGCATTCTGGCTCCAAGCTTGTGCTTGTGTTTGTGGTCCTGATATTTTTCGTCTTACACCAGCAAATCTGATGAAAGGAGAAGGAAGTCCGACAGGAGTGACAAGATTAGTGAAGCATTCTCGGTGGAATGCGCAACATGCTCAATTTAACAACACGAGGGATGAGCCGGTAGATTATTATGGAACCATTGATCATAGGACCGTTGCCAATGAAGCCATTCCTAAACGAGGGAAGATTGTTTTTACCAATGTTCCCTCTGCTGAAAAGGTACCCTTTTTTTTCTTCTTTTTTTTCCGGCTTAGTGTGCATTTCTGTTGCATGTCGTTATTGTTGTATGAAATGTAAAAAAGGAAGGTGAATATATATGGGCACAAATAAAGGGAGGGGAAGGAGATGAAGTGGGCCCTTGTTTACTTTCCGACAAGAGTATTTTATTTCCGCTGGCGGTGGAAACAAATGTTTTCTCCAAATCAATCACAGTGGTCCGCGTGATTGTGTACTATTACACTGGACTGCCGTGATTGATTTGGAGGAAACATTTGTTTCCGCCGGAGGTCGAAAGAATGTTTTTTCTTCCGACAAACCACCTTGTTACTGTGACATGGGATTCATTACAACTAGTGCTCTGTTCTGTACTTTGTACAGATAAGGTGTCTAACATAGCTTAGAACCCTCAATCCCAAACTGTTTATTCTTGTCCAATGGATATGATGGCTTTTCATCATACCTTTTTGGCGCTTAGCATCCGTGGACTGTTAGAATAATTCAAAATAAAGATCCTCTGATACCGTTTTCTCTGAAATTGCTACTTCGGAGAATTTTTGCTTGGCAGAATGGTAAGCAGTCTGCCGTCATAATCATTGGAGCTAAGTTTTTCACAATTGTTCCTATTATCATTTTCTAGGTCTTTCCTATAAAAACTGATCCATTTTCAAGGTCCTTCCTATTGTATGAGGTTTTTAAGTCGCTGAAAACATAGTTTACGTGATAACCAAATTTAGGACCCTGCTCTCTCTGTGTGTGTGTGTGTGAGCAAGTGAAATCCACGTATGTATGGACTACGATGGTTGCCTTTTAATTGTGCAGTTCAAGGGTTCTGAACCAGCCTTGGTGCCGCCAACTGGCATGGCTGCTCATGCAGCTGATGAAGTTGTCGAAGCGATCGAAATGGAGGAGGATCCTGAGGCTTTTGAAACAGATTCTGCAGCAGTTGAGAAAGGAGCTACATATGGGATGCAAGGCTTGCCATTTGCTCTGCCACCTCCGCCACCGCCTCCACTCCCCCAACATCTGTATTCACAGGTTAGTTTTTTTTTCTTTTTTTTTTCTTTTCTTTTTATGAGCATATTATATCCGCTCGCGTCTGTGGATTGTTGCTGCTAGTAAGTTTTAGTTCTTGGAATTTGGAAAATAGCATCTGCTTTGTTAACAATTTTATTTCAGTATGCTAGTTTTGAATTCGAACTGCTATTGTTGGTGCTTGTTAAGTTATTTGAGATGAACAATTTGCTCTGCTTGCAGTACAAGGGCGAGGATTTGAATGAAGCGTTGGAGGCACTTGAGGACGAGATGGTAGAAGTGGATGTTGTTTAACGTTCTACACCGTCATGTGTGTCTTCAGTTTGCTGTTCCTAAAACTCTAGCCTTCTTTGATAACCAAGGGAGAAACTGGTGTTTCGGGCAGGGTAACTAATAGGCGCCTTGATGAACAATTTGTTTTTGCTTATTGAGAACGCTTGGTTGAAACTTGGGTTAGTTTACATGAGTTTTGTTGCTGAAAGCTTGTAATGAATGGGAAGAATTCAAGCAAGGGAATTTTGAATAGAAAGTGGATTGATGCCTATTGCCATTTCTATTTTTGTCCGTTGATGCGTGCAGACGTGCATTTTCATAGAGGAGGCATTTGAGAGTATGATTTGATGAACTTGGTAAGTTTTTTGTTTTTTCGAACAGAGATAATCCAAATTTTGAGACTCAGACTGATATCTTCACTAAGAGGGGTGGGAGGTTCTGCAATACATGGAAACAGATGAACTTTATCTGGCTTTTCAGTCTGTAATTCATGCTTTCAAAATGCAATGGTTTTGCTCAATTTTTTCAGTTTTCCAGAACAGAGATTAGGCAAGACAAATGAAAGCAACATGGAATTCATTATTTATTTATGGACAACTAAATTGAAAGTTGATAACGAAATTTAAGTATGTGTATATAGGCAGGAAGACTAATGCTTCAACAATATTAAAATTTTCATTTCATTATCTAGTTAGAGCCATTACCATGGGAGCGATTCAAAGATTAGATACAACCTTTGGACTTCTTGTATGAATTACTCTCTCCGTCTCAAAAAGTTGGTCTAGTATTCTATTTTGGGTTGTCCCAAAATGTTAATCCTTTTACAAAAATCAATGTACTTTATTTGATAAATTTTTAATTTTACCCTTTTTTTATGTGACAAGAACATTTTAAATGCAAGTTGTAATGATTATGGGCAAAATGGAAAAGACACAGATAAAAAATGTGTAATGATCATGTTTTGAAAAAAAGTTGCAATCTTAAAGTGACCCTAACTTTTTGGGAATTGGGACCGTAAAATTCATCCCCTACGAAATTACGTGCAATTTTCAAGCTTATAAATAATGTACTTACTGAATTTTTTTGTGCAGTATGAATCTTGTTTGATAGTTTTTTATTACATCTTTTGAACGGTGCAAAAAAATCGAAAAATTGCTTCTAGTACATATAATATTTTTAAGTTTGAAAATTGCACATAGTTTCGTAGGGACCAACTTTATGGGATGGATGAAGTATATAACTCTAAACTGACCATCCCCACAACTTATCCAGCAACATACGGAAATTACAACATGTGAACATATAACTCAAAACTGATCATCCCCACAACTTATCCAGCAACATCTGAAAAGACCATCCCCACAACTTATCCAGCAACATACGGAAATTACAACATGTGAACAAACCAAAATGAATGTTATGTGAAATTTAACAACCAATGGGCGAATCTCAAACTAATGGAACAGTTCTTTGATATTAATAAATGTGGAACGCTTCTAGGTGCTGTCCAAATCCTATCAATATCCAAAGGCAAGCAATTGTTTCCCATGGCCGTGTAGGACCGCCATAATCAGCGAAGGATATTTTTGGCTAAAATGCCTTGTTTTGGGATAGGATAAGTACTATCTTTTTTTTTAGTCTCTCTTCGACAAGGACATGGTATAAGAGTTAATCATGAAAACATGACACAAACTAATTCCTTAATGCCAAGAGGACAAATCACCTACGCATTCCAAAAATGCCCCCGCTAGCCCATGAAAGTGCCTAAACTCCCTCAAACCCCATGAAAGTGCCTAAACTCCCAAACCTAATGAAAGTGCCTAAACCTAAACCCTAGGGTATCATATGAAAGTGCCTAAAACTCTAGAGTACTCTATGAAAGTGCCTAAACTACTAAAACCCTATAATTAGAAAGTGCACCCTAAACCTAAACCCTATGGTACCCTATGAAGTGCCTAAAACCCTAGGGTATTTTATAAAAGTGTCTAAACCACTAAAACCTGCACCATAAGTGCATAACCCAAAATTCCTAAATTCACTATAACCTACCCCAAAGAGTCTAACCCCCAAAAATTGAACCCAGTCCCAAAATTAATTTTGTCCGACCCAAAATCCACGCATGAGAGAGAGAGAGAGAGAGAGAGAGAGAGAGAGTGTGTGACGGGTACCATATGAAAGTGCCTAAAACTCTAGGGTACTCTATGAAAGTGCCTAAACCACTAAAACCCTATAATTGGAAAGTGCACCCTAAACCTAAACCTAAACCCTATGGTACCCTATGAAAGTGCCTAAACCCTAGGGTATTTTATGAAAGTGTCTAAACCACTAAAATCATATAATTGGAAAGTGCACCATAAGTGCCTAACCCAAAATTGCTAAATTCACTATAACCTACCCCAAAGAGCCTAACCCCCTAAAATTGAACCCAGTCTCAAAATTAGTTTTGTCCGACCCAAAATCCACGCATGAGAGAGAGAGAGAGAGAGAGAGAGAGAGAGAGAGTGAGTGATAGGTACAGACATTGACACAATGGCATGTCACTTTCAAAGGTATAAAACTGACACAAGGGTCACTCGGTCAACAGCAGTAACACCGGCTTTCTTTTGTAATTTTTTTTTTATCATTAAGGGTATTTTTGTCTAGTGATCCTTGAACCCTAAAAAATTCCACATCAATGTATTGGAAGCTTTAAAATAATTAGGTTGGAGTAAACACCCTTTAAAGCCCCAAACTTTGCCTTTAGGCCAATTTTCTTGTATTTTTTGGAAGGCTGTCAACTCGATCGCAGATCATCCCACATATATAAAACAAGAACAAAAAATGCAAGAAATTTCGCTCAGCTTCGATGCCGGACCCAACACTCCTCTTGTAGAGGTGGGTGGATGGAGGATCCCCACTGGATCTGAGTATCACAACTGGATCTGCCTCTTGATGCCTTCACCGTCCCGTTGGAGAGCTCAGGAACCCATTGCCCAAACCGACCTAATTCAAAGAGCCAGAACCAAGGGAATTACTTCATGGGCTTGTTATGGCTCTTCTTCTAAGCATTTGGGACACCTGCATCTGAAACCATAGTCTGCCAACATAGCTTGTCGCTCTTTGTAAGGAAGGTCCTCATCTATGTATGATATGGTCACCTGCAAACAATCGAGGATGCCAAATAAGTACGTTTTGATCCCTGAGTATACGACGATAGAGCTCGAAAGAAAGTCACATTGTGACTGCTAAGCTTAATAAATAAAGTAATGGGGTCTAAGATATGCTAATCCGACAGGATTTTTACCTCCTCTCCCTTGCAAATCAGACGAAGAGCAATTAAAGTCGCTTGCCCGTCCCTGTCCTGCAATAATGAACAGAGATGAATCATTGTATTAGGGTAAAGCAACTAGTTGCAAACAAAGCTGATCCTAAAAACATCGTCGCCATATTCACATTCCAAATCTTACTGTATGTGATCATGCCAATATGCCAAACGTAGCAGTTTTGAATGGAAAAGTTACTTCTCATCTTTCTGCTAGGTGGTGAGCAAAAGGGCATCTTACTGTCATACTTGTTAAGATGCCGTTAGAAATTGACTCACTCACTCCGAAATCCCATCGAACACCGGGGAAAATGTTCCTATCGTCTGAGAGTACCACTCGGAAAACTAATCGGTTGTGGCTTGGCACGTGCCGATTGCTACTTAAATCTCTCCAAGTCTCATTTGTGATCCTAATTGCCTCCACTTCAACCACAGAAAAGAGGGAAAAAGAAATATGAACATGGAGCCATCATCTCCCAGTTAGGTGACATTGCCTTGGGGGCTTAAAACCTAAAATTAGTCTCCAGGTATCCCAGCCATCTACTTTCAGATCGACCAATTTACCCCAAGTTAAATTGCTTTTTACCTCCATCCTCTATCAATTGCTAAAGTTGCTCAACTGCTCATACAGGTTCATTCTTTCATCCCACAATACCTAGACCCTTACATATTTACTACACTAACTATCCAGCTATTTCCCAAAAATAGTTTCCCAAGCACAATAGTTGATGCTACAGTAACGAGCCCAAGGATCTGGAAGTTTAACTTCTTTCCCCCAACTTTAATATTGTGAAATCCCCCAAGAAAACAAACAATGATTGCAAGCTGAAGCCACGAAAAAATCCCATTAACCAATTTACTGTGACTCAAGGACATCAACCAAAGGAAATCAACTAGACCTCCTATGGATGAGTGTAATGCACCAAGTATAATGGTAATAACCAGTGTGCCACTTTCCTGTTACCAAACATGCACATAGGTTCTTAGATGTATTTATTAGCAGGGCCGGCCCTAACGTTTGGGTTGCCCTAGCCGAGCCTTGAATTTGGTTGCCCTCGTACTAGAAAGTCATTGAAAAAAAAAAAAAAGAAGTAAAGGAACAAAGCAAAATCAAGGTTATATTACATTTTTAGCTTGAATAAAATTAAATTGTAACCCCGGTTAATCGGTTATGGTGTTTTATAATTAGCACGATCCGATTCAAACAAAACAACTTCTCCTTGCATTTTTTGTAGCAAATTTTTCGATTGTGGATCATATTATAATCGACACGACTACACATAACACATTAACACGCGTTTCCGAAGCACAAAAAAAAAACACATTAACAGATGGTTACTCAATCCCTAAAATATAAACAATCAAAATCTAAACACAAAGTTAAAAAGGAGTAAAAAAGTATTGCCCCCCCATAAACAACAGATTTAGGAATTAGGGCCAGCAAATTTTTATAAATGAGGAAGAGTAGAATATATTACCTGTAGTCCTGTAACCCATTCAAGCAATTTTTTAATAGGTGAATCCCTTGATTTTCGTTGCTTGGTTGTTTCAAAGCCGAGTCAGCAAAACCCTTGATTTTGTATTTTTGTTGGCACTTGGTTGTTTCAAAACTCCAGTACCCCACCTTTGAGTTTGGCCGTTTGGGAACACGAAAAGGGAAAGAAAAAAAAAGAAATGGATGCCTGTGGTGGGACTCGACCACCAGTCGTGTCGTGCAGGAGTTTAAAAACCTCAGGAGACCAACGCACCAATGCATCACTTTAGTTACAAAAGAGAAACTTTTTAAAATATATTATATAACTTTGCCAGGGGGATTGCCCTAGCCCAAGGTCTTGCCAGGCTTGGGTCAGGGCCGGCCCTGTTTATTAGAAGGCGAAAGCTATGCTATGATTCTTATGAACACAAAAATGAATGCTGGGATTATCAACTCCTTTTCACTATGATGAAATCAAATTGAAAGAGGATAATAGCAGCTAGCTCTCGACAGATAAATAGTGTTCACAAGGCAATGGTGTATTTTGTGTGGTCAAAATTGTGAGAAAAGTGAATCTGCATCAAATTTCACACTTCGTAAATTGAATCATAAAAACTACTTTACAGGGAGAGAAACAATCAAACTACAAATTCACAAGTACGAAATGATTATTACCTCCTCTCTTTTGAAGGCTCTCGCATTGGGTTGACAGGAATGGTTCATACAACTCTGAAGAGGGAAAAAAGCAGTGCCTACAAATGATAATAGTATTTGAATTCCATTAATAATTGAGAAATTGACGGAAATCATTACAACTCAAGTAAAACATGACAAACGTAGAACCCTAAAAATTCAGCCTCACCAGGAAAAATCTTAAGTACACACTTAATGCGTTTGTCTATGTTACATGGATCCTTCATTTTAGCTAAAGTACCCGTGTCGATGTGTTCCAACACGCATACCCATTTTGGACACTCGGATACTCTAGTTGTTATAATATTTACAGAAAAGGAAAGTTAAAATAGCTAGAAAAGTGATTTTTCTAGTCTCACATGGTTAGAAAATAGCAAAAACATATTTTTCTTAACCCCTTGTTTGAATACATTAACGATACATAATCTAAAAAAATTATGCAATATATACTACAAACAGGTGCTTAGGATGTGTCCCTGTACCGGCATAATTTGTGGATACATTTTGATGTCCTAGTATGCAGTCTCAAAATGCATATTTTTGCAACAACACTCTCTGTCTCACCCAATTTATTTTGAAACAACAAAGAAACTTCTGTATTGGCAATTGCGGCAACTATAGCAGACACGTAATGGACACATAGTATAGATAACATAATTCAGTATGAAAAAATGAAAACAAAGAATATAGAGGAGAGAGGATGGAGATTTCTAATGACTGGCATTCTTTTTTAGACTTCTTGTGTTGACACTCCACAACAAAATGGAGTTGCAGAACGCAAGAATCGCCATCTTGCTGAGGTAGCCCGCTCTCTATTCACCACGAATGTCCCTAAACATTTTTTGGGGCGAAGCTGTCCTTATTGCAGCTTTTCTTATCAATCGCATGCCATACAGTGTTCTTTAGTTAAAAACTCTTATTAAGTTTCTCCTAGGTTGTTCTCAGGTCTCGCCTCTTCCACCAAAGATCTTTGGCTCTGTGTGTTTTGTCCATGCTCCTAAGCATCCTCGTGGTAAGTTAGATCCCAAAGCCCGTAAATGTATTTTTCTTGGCTATTCCCCTACCAAAAAAGGCTATAAATGTTATGATCCACACTCTCGCAAAATGTACGTCTCTATGGATGTTACTTTTTGGGAAACCAAGTCCTTTTATTCTCTCTCCAATTCATCTCTTCGGGGGAGAATGATTGCCAGGAGGAAGAGATGATGACATTTTATAATCCCGAGTCGTGGCCATACTTTCCGTTACCTTGTCATAATTAGGGGGAGAAAAGAAACTTTAGGGAGGAACTAAGTGAGGGGGAGAAAAGGAACTTTGGCGAGGAACCAAGTGAGCATGACAAAGGTCTACAACTGGATATGCTAGAAAGGCCTAATTTAAAGACATCTTCTCGACGAGAAAAGGGAAAGTGTACATGTGTAGTGCCACCTTGCCAATCATTATCACCTACTTCGGTCTTTGACTCTTCAGCTGACTCATCTGGTAATGATCCTTTCTCTACTGCTGTTGATGATCCTAATGCTCCTATTGCTCATGGAAAAGAAGTTACAACTTGTACCCAACATCCTATATCTCAGTTTGTTTCATATTCCTGTTTATCTCCTTCGTATTGTGCATTTGTCTCCTCTCTGTTCTATATCTATCCCACAGGGTCGGAAAGAAGCTATCATAATACCTAAGTGGAAAGAAGTTATGATAGAGGAGATGACAACCTTGAAAAAGAATGACACCTAGGAATTAGTGACTATTCTAGAGGGAAATAAACCAGTGGGATGCAAATGGGTGTTCACTGTAAAAACACAAGGCAGATGAGACATTTGAGAGATATAAAGCAAGACTTGTTGCTAAGGGCTTTACTCAAACATACGGTATCGATTATAAGGAGACCTTTGCTCCTGTGGCAAAGATGAATTATGTTCGGACTTCGCGTTCTTGTGCTGCTGTTCTGAATTGGCCACTTCAACAGTTTGATGCAAAGAATGCATTTCTCCATGGTGATTTAGAAGAGGAAGTGTACATGGACATACCACTAGATTTTTCCTCTTTTGCAACAGAAGGAAAGGTGTGTAGGTTGAGAAAGGCCCTCTATGGATCGAAGCAATCTCCTAGAGCATGGTTTGACAGGTTTCTCAAAGTCATGTTGAGATTGGGATACTAGCAGAGTCATGTTGACCACACTATGTTCATCAAGAGGAGTAATGGTAAGATTGCCATTTTTATTATTTACGTTGATGACTTAATAATGTCAATGAGATTGTTAGCCTTAAAGGCTCTTCTTGCTCAAGAGTTTGAGATTTAAGGATTTGGGGTCTATGATGATTGGCCTCAATAGGAGAATCGGCTAGCTTACATCCCAACATACCAGTTTCTTCCAAGAGATCAAGGATGTGCTTTCTTTGAGAGATAAAAATCCTTTTGTGAGATCTAGCCACCTTCATTCCAAGAAAGTACTTCTATCAGAGACTTGTCGGTTGCCTGATATACTTATCCCACACTAGGCCAGATATTTCCTATGTTGTGGGGTTGTCAGCCAGTTTATGCATGAACCCCGTATTGTACATCTTGATGCAGTTTATCGCATCTTGAGGTATCTCAAATCTGCCCAAGGTAAAGGAATTTTGTTCTCCAATCATAGTCACTTAAAATTGGAAGCTTTCACTGATGCCAACTGGACAGGTTCTGTTGATGATAGACGATCTACTTCTGGGTATTGCACCTTCCTTGGAGGAAATTTGATTACTTGGAGTAAGACGCGGTCAATGGTAGCTAGATCCAATGTAGAGGCTGAGTACAGAGCTATGGCTCATGGTGTTTGCGAGCTTTTATGGCTCCAAACCTTTTTCAGTGATTTGGGATTCCCTGATACTAGTCCTATGAAGCTCCACTATGATAATATGGCTGCCATAAACATTGCTCATAATCCTGTCCAACAAGATCGAACAAAGCACATCGAAATTAACAGGCACTTTATATAACAGAAGCTGAGCAACGGGTTGATTTGCATGCCTTTTGTGAGATCTGAAGACCAATTAGCTCATGTATTTACAAAGGGTCTTAGTAGTAAAATTTTTCATTCTATTGTGTTCAAGTTGGGCTTAATAGACATCTTTCCACCAACTTGAGGGGGAGTGTTAAGTTAGGGGTTTAATTGTTATATTTACTGTTAGCTAGGGGAGCCCTAACCTCTCACAATTTTCATGCCTCTCTCTACAACTTCACATTTCTTGAGAAACCCTATGACACTAGACTCTCCAAAGGTCTTACAAGGACTAAAATAGTACTCCCCCGTCCGTGTTTGTTGGCCCATTTTAGAGATTTGTGTCATTTTTAAATTGTTTATATCTTCCAATTTATAATATTTTTCATGATTTTAAAAACTTCGAACAATAGAACTAATTAAGATCTATCAAACAAGATCTATATTGCATATTTTTTGAGATACATATTGAAAGATATGAATGATTGACAAGTGGCACATACTCTCAAAAGGAATAACAAACAGGGACGGAGGGAATAACCTCTTTTCCAAAGGGCAATTTTGTAAATTTGATCACATTTTTTCCTAAAGGTCTGACATCAGTACAACTACACCATCCCACCACAGTACCGTCATATCTTTTTTCCAAAAGCTACCAGAAACGGCCAATCTTCGTATTCTCTCCCTATTTTCTCTCTCTATTGGTAGAACAATGGAGGATTTGTGGTCTAAAACCAAATGGATCTGACCGACACGTCAAAGCAATTTCCAAAGGTCTGTAACCAAACTGGGCCTTAAAAAACCCGTTATGAACCGGCTGATCCGGTATGTAACGGCCGGTTTTTGAATCCATGCTCATCCCTCTTTAGTAGTTTGATATACAAACATATATTTAGAGCATAAGTTGCAGCTTACAAGGGTAATTATTAAATGATTTTGTTTGACAATATTCTACTGCGTCTATTATGAAATTAAATCACCTTGACAACAAACTGAATAGTCATCACCAAGTGCATCCAGAAGAGGGCGTGTAATTCTTTCAGCTTCTTTCTGCCAAGAAACCATAAACAAATGCTGTAAAAAAGCTCTCCATCGAGTAATAAAGTTATAAACATGCAATAGTGTTGCATACATGCTTACCTTTTCAGATTGTGGAAGATCATCAATATACAGAAAGTAATCCTCCACAGGTGATGCCACCACCAAATCACTGTCCAATAGAAATGCAACATCTAAGTATAGAAAGAAGAAGTGCCATGTAATATATTTCAGGAAGCACATATGAACTTTGTCTTCAAGTGCTAGAACAAGCCACTGCACGACATTGTACTGTCTGCATGCATACTTGCTGGATACCAAAAGCCTAGAAGGCTACCTTGAATAGTGAATAAATACTTACAGATTATTTAGCTCAAACATGCCGATTATATGCCCATAAATCTCAAGGGAGAATACTAAGAAGAGTTAAGAACCTTCCAAAATCAAGAACCACCAAGTTAATTTTTGTTTCTGCTTTTTCAGAAGTGATCATGAATTGGAAAAACAAAAATCACTAAAGAAAGAGGATTATCAATTGACCAAATTTTTTGTTAAGGATACATGGTTCACATTCCTTGTCAAAGATTGCTGACTTCAGCAGTTGCAGGGACTGAAAAAATTCAAACTGAATCATTAGAGGCAAGTTGCCAGATGAATCCAGAGCTATGCAAAGCATGCATCAATAATAAGTTACAGCAATAAATGTTGCCTAATCAAATAATTTGGAGTAAGTTCACTTCTCATACACTTCCAGTTGCATGAAAAGTGCGTGCCAAGTTCATGCAAACCTACATATATGTATGCAGAATGCACTGTATTCAGTAGGTCGATACTTATATTGCAATACTACGAAAAGAGAGAAACTCTAGCCCGCATAAAAGCCAATGAAGCAACAGAAAGTGAGTCCCAAAAAAATGGAGGTAGGTTGTAAGAATATAGGAACAGAGGAGTTAAAGGTAAATTTTTGTCAGAATAGATGGATTACTTCATATTGAGCATGCAATTTCACGTTCTTTATTTGATAGCTCTTTCATGGTTTCTACATATTACATTCCAAAAATAACCATAACTGGAAGTCGAACAAAATCCGGAAACATGACACTACAGCATGATAGAATAATATTAATACCCATGAATGTCATATTAGTGCAGTGACAAAAAGGCTAAACAAGAAACCCTGAATTCTTAGACAACTCAAGGCATTATGAAAATTCTGATGTGCTTAGTCAGTTAACTGCATGGGATTGCTCAGCCCAAAGGTTAAAATTTAAATCTGGAAGCATCAAATCTATTCTTGATTGGAGTGGAAGATTCTCGGTAGAACATAAAGATAACAGTATTGACAGTTGAGTATATCAACATAATAATTGTATCTTCTACTTTATTTATCCACGAGAACCATCAAGATGGAATTACTTTACCGTGAATGCTAACTCTTTTATTTGCATTCTAAATGCAGCTTCCTCACAACTATCAGACGTCATCTGGCAAAGCAATGCACTCCCACCACCTATTGACAAAGTGAAAGATAATGATGTCCCATGTAACACAAAATAGACACTTCGCAGAGAAATCGATGCCTAATAAAATGAATGCTAGTGAACTTTTGTCATGGTCATTAGACTCATTACCAAAAAAAAAAAAAAACTTTTTTCTTGGTTATTATGCCTTATTTGCTCAAGTAGTCAAGTAGGTTAAATGTTATTATGCCTTATTTGCTCAAGTAGGTTAAGCGTGATTATGCCTTTCTTGCTCAAAGCTCCCTGTAGTGTGCTTCCAAGGTCTGTCACTGCCCAAGCTCTTGATGACAGGTAAGCCACTTCCACGTGAATACTTGCCAAAGCTGACTTGAAGGTCTTCTTCCTCTAGCAAATACCGAATTCACCTTGAAGCAAACGAAGCTTTGATCAAGCACATTCAATGCCAATGAAGTGCTTCCATTGTGCCTGCAGAGGGCCAGCCCGAGCAAGATTTGGGCAAGACGAAATGAGCTAGGTCAACAATCCAGGTCCGTATGGGGCCGAGATCTGGTATTGGTGTGAAGGCTTAGAGCTCGTGAGCCCAGCCAGTGGAATGGTGAGGTCTCCGTTGTTAGGCAGATTTTGGTTCGGTGTCGCCATCTCTCAGGATTGGTCCGGCCAAGCTCCCAAGTGGCTGGGCCACCATTGGTACTACCTGAGGTGACTTAGTAGCCAGCTTGCATGCACATGGATATTAATTGGCATTGCTTGGTGACGAGGATTCTATCTATGTGGCACTCGGTTCATCATGCATGCAGTCTTTCGGATAGAGAGTTAAGGGTGATATCTTCATGATTGTGCTTACCACAAGCTTGGAGCCCAAGTACAGTCTCCATGTAAGGTACACGATTAAACCCTTGAAAGGTACGCATTAACTATCATACTAGGGGAAGAACCGGATCACAAGCCCGCAGTGCCACAAGGCTACCAACATCTTC
The DNA here is from genome assembly GCA_016920895.1 of Vaccinium myrtillus. NCBI lineage: Eukaryota > Viridiplantae > Streptophyta > Magnoliopsida > Ericales > Ericaceae > Vaccinium > Vaccinium myrtillus. Next base: position 11,048,607 of record CM029273.1, read on the forward strand.
AAAGTTTTGCGATGTACTTATCCCCATATCATCTACATGCTACCGTATGGAATTACATCAGATCATGAAATTGCCAACCTATGCTAGTCCTACCAGTAAGTAACATGTCAAGTCAACAAACATAAGAAAACCAAATCCAATATCCCTATAATTGTTTTACCACAGGCATTAAATTGTGCCGTTGCATCCTGAAAGTTGCTATTTCTCTGTAGAAGATTATCCGACACCCAATCGAACAGAACATCCATAATGTATGATTTGTTCATTTTTTTACTTGTAGAAGAACAACGGAATAAATGTGTGTGTGTGTGTGTGTGAGAGAGAGAGAGAGAGCAGCATGCACAACTATGCAAAAGCATGTAGCAAAGCCATGTGAGTGTGAGGATCAGTAGATTAGATACATAAAATGGTCGATGTTGTTTAGGACTACTGACCACAGAAAATGTCGTAGAAGAAAGGTCATAAGTAAAGTCATCCGCTTAATGCAGGCATAAAACCCTAAGTTTAGACGATAAAGAGTGGAGTTCTATGAAGTACAAGACTTTCCTGCACTTAAAGCAAAAGAACACCACGTACAATGATTTTGATTTTTGGAACACACCAGAACCAAGTTATTCTTTTCCAAAAACTAGACAGAGAATCAAGGAAGGAGCTGGCCCATTGAAGAGAGCTTTCCATTTTACCGAATAAATTATCAAAGCAAAATTTGAAAAGATCGAGAGAGCAAGGATTTATTAATAGGATGGTAATTGTGAACCGGTGTTGCTTGTATTTGTGGGATGGTGTATCAGGGGCACACTTGTTTATTTATTGTTCTATCCCCAGAGATCTTTGGGTTGCAGTTCTCGTATGGTTGGGCATGCCATGGGTTTTCCCTGCAATGGTGGTGCAGCTTGTTCAACAATGGTATAGGGCTAGAGTGGAAAGAAGAAGACAAAAGCTTTGGAGGTTGATTCCGTAGTGCTTGATGTGGCTCATTTGGCTAGAGGAATTGTAAATATTCTGATGGCGATGAGACGTTGGTGCTTAAATTAAGAGTTTTTTCCTTTCCAGTTTGGTTAGTTGGGAGTCGAGGGAGTAAAAACCAACCCTTAATCAATTACTTCATATGGTAGATATGGCTTTTAGAGAAGTGTAACTTCAATTTAATGCATGCTCGGTCCCTTTTTGGAATTGTTGGCTTTTTGGCCTTCAGTTCTACGCTCTAATTTGTCCACGGGTGGCATCCCCTTGTTGCCTTTTAAATAAATTATGACTTATCAAAAAAGTATTGAGCCGTTGAGGGCCTAGAGGCTAGTAAAAGTTCACATGCTTCATACTAACCAAAATAAACTAAGCATTGTGCCCATTGCATTCAAACAGCCAGTACAAGTATGTAGTCAAACTAAAGGAAGATAAATTTACACGATTTGCAACACTGGTCATATACTCATGGCCTAATGTACCTACACGCAACAGTATGGAACAAATTTTATATGATAAACCAATTAAGACTTCATGCTGTGATTAAACAAAAGGAGGCAGCACTACCAAGTAGCAAATACAACTACCTTCTCTTGAACCCCAATGATACAGGCTTCCATGCCTCCGAAAGCAAAGAAAGATCACAGTTGCCTGTACTGCACTTCCCATGGGCTTCAGGATAAGATGCTTTCAACTTTCTGTATTTTAAAATGGTGAAAGTAACCACCTAAAAAAGAAAACCAACGAAGTTTGCTAACAGAAGATCACTTTCATGTCATACATATGTAAGAACAGCAGAAGACATGTTTCATATATAATGTTCGGACCTAAATTTTGTTTTTCATAACCACCAATGAAAATTTTCCTTCAGACTACTTTAAATAGCTCTAAAGGAAGACTTGTTACCTGCCAAAACTAATACCTCAGAGATTGGAAATGAGGACGCATCAGGTTTTTTGAAATTGGCAACCTCATAGGACAGCATGGGCAATGATATGAAGTGGTATTTGTTTGCTGTGTTGATTAATTACGTGACTGCTAATGTTTTCCTCGCAAACATGAAGAAGATGGCCCGAGCATACTATGCACTTATTTTGAAATTCAAAATTTTCTTGTGAAAAAGGTGCGGAACAAAGCAAGGAAGGTTGAATAATAGATTGCTTTCTTCATAATTTAGGCCTTGACATCCTACCTTTCAGTAGACTGCAAACCGATAAATCATAATAACTTTCCTCATAGTATGAATAACGAAAACCAATTGTCCAATGTGCAGAATGCAACAACTAAAAGGCTTCATTAAGATGATTTTAAGTTGAGGCCCTTGGAGAATACTACTTGTGTCCAGGTCCAAAAAATAAACGGATTTGGTATTGTCTAGGTCCATTATGTAGTATGTGTGGTAATCAGGTTTTACTGCGTATGGAGAATGATGGCTGCAAAGATATAGATGTAAAAAGGTTATCTACCAGTAGGACATACCTTAGCAGCAAGGAGAAAAATGTCATTGGTTTCTGGAGGAAAAGCAATGATAAAAATGAGAAACAAATTAACTAACTTGGCATAAAGAATATTAATTACATTTCTTAGCTGCAAAAAGTATAGAGCCTTACCATTAGCATGTTGGAAAAATTTTAGAAGTGCCTCCTTATTTAATGATTTGGACCTCACACCCGTGCAAAGCAAAGAATGAAACAAATCCCAATCAGCCTCCGCACATAATTGGCTACAACAGTTTGGCAACAATAAAATAAGTGATTCAATGAATAATTGGTGTAACTGAGAAAAACGTGAAAGCCTTAACATACTAAGAGAGAGAACCTGGACACTTGAAACAGCCATACAGTAGGGGGCAGGTTAAGTAGTTTCAGTCGGTTTACTAACCTATGTACAATGGATAATCCAAACCGAGATGTCATTCGAAGCCTAAATCAAAACTAAGTTTGCCAGTCTAATGGCACGGGCAGCATGCCCAAGATTAAATGTCAATTCTCTTGATTTTTTTTGTCATAGTATTATAAGGCCATTGACTCAGACACCTCATCTCTGTGTGGGCAGAAAAACACTATCTGTTGTCTTTTTCAGCTCATTTCGGGTAAGATCGGCCTAATAATGCAGGTTTTAGATTAGATACACGAGAACATAATCTTGGCATAATTCAAATTCTAGAAGCCTCTCAGGATCCATTTTATGGCTGTTTATTTCTAAAAGTTAAGCTTGCAGCCTTGTAGAGTAACAAACTGTGTTACGGAAAATAGTGTTAAAAACAAAATTTGCTATTCAAAACATGGTTAAGAGATTTTTTTTGGTCAAGGGCAGGTATTAGGAGCCTTACCTGCAGTAGAAAGCTTCTTGACATCCACCAGGACAAGAAATAACTGACGGCAATGGGAACTGTTTAGAATAAGGCAAAACCAATTCACCATTCATCAGCGATTCCACGATATCTTTAGGAAGAGGGGTTCCATATTTAGAACTACTAGAAATACAATCTTCCATGCTTGTGGGATCTTTAACATAAGAATCATCCTCACTGTCAGATGAATTGATCTGGCATGTATCTTTTGGGAGATGTGCAAATGTCTGCCTATCGCATTCATTGTTTGCGGCAACACCCAAATCTTGCAAATAGAGTTTCCTCCCAATCTGAACTTCTATGGAGCCAATAAAGCGGAAACAGAAACTACACACTAAACAGTCAATCTGCAGAACAACCAACAAACAAAAGGAAACCTGAAAACCACCGCAGAGTAAAAACTAAGAAACCAAATCCACAGAGAGAGCATTAATATCTGCAATTTCCAAAACCTTATTGGCAGAATGTTGAGCACCAGCAAGCATTTGGTCCTTTAACACAAGGTCGCCTCCTTTGAAATCCACATCAGCATAGACACCTGCAGTTCACCATTGTTAATGCCAAAATAATAGGTACATCAAGATAAAAACTGAGAAGGTAGTAGTATTACAGTTCAAAGAACAAGAAAGAGTGACCATAGTACGATTAACCTCTGGATTAGAAATTGCTCCTCATATACCTCATATTGGCATGACTTACAAGACTTAGTTAGAGGGACAAGGATGGAACGGAGGAATAAAGTTACTTGTATAGGAGCAAGATTCCAATTGCTTACGACATTCCTTTCCTCGTTTAGTCAACAGCCATTACTACATTATTCTGTAAGAACCATGTTTGATTGGTTGGAGTCATAACGGGCGATTTGTAATCCCATATTATGAGACTCCAATTGGGCTACTATTGAGAGGATTACTAATATGCCATGCCCAAGGGTATTAATATCCCACGTTTTTTGTGCGATAGATAATCTAATGAATATATGACCCCCACCATTAATTTTTGCATTCAAATGCAAGAAATGTGATCTCCTCAAATTTGTAGTCCAATCCCATATCTAATCTGGCTAATCATATGGGCCATAAGAGTACAAAAACCAAGCAAAATAGTCCCATACGAATGAACTGCGCTACTGCAGCACAAAGATAAGTTGTCTACCCTCCTTACATCTGAACTTGTACTGAGCAATTTGTCAAGTTCCACTGAGAGTAGAGTAGTCGGACTTCACCACAAATTTTAACTACTAATCTTCCATTCAGTGAAGAGAGAAAAAAAGAAAAAAAAAGACTAGTTCTTTCACGACATGAATCAAACAATTGGCATGCAAAGCATAGCAGAAGAACAAATACTAAGCACAAGTAATGGGCAGTAAATAGAGTAATTTACAGTTTACAGAAAATGCAAAAACATACCCTTGCCATGCGCCGCATTTTGTTTAACTACGAGTCCAGGGCATCCTCTAGTTGTTATAAGCTGGTCAAAGTATTCCTGGGTTTTGAAAAAAAAGGAAAAATTGAGAACTTCACTCAGCAAGATATATGCAGAGAGAGAGAGAGAGAGAGAGAGAGAGAGAGAGAGAGATTGCCTGAACTTGAGGAGGAGGAGGAGGTTGAAGAAGAGCGGAGATTTGGTCAGCGAAGTGGGCGTCGATTGGGCAAAAAACAGTTTCCATATCACTAACTCCGAAAGTGGTTTCACTGAGAATCTCTCTGGGGTTTTTCAACTTCCGTCTTTCTACGTGTTAAGCTTGACTCAGAAAAAATGTTACATACAGCAAAAGTTTAGCAAAATGTGAGAAAGTGAAATGAATGATTTAGAAGTGGTGGTCAACTCATGCGGTTGAGTTTTTGGATGCTCCGCACTGTATCTCGAGATCGAGTCTCATTTCTTTCTCTCAGTGTATTGTTTTGGTTGTATTGTTTGCTGGTTTTTGGGCCGGTGATTTTGATTAATATATTTCTATCTCTTCACCCTCCCCGTGTAATAGATTAGGAATGACGAATGACAAAAAAAAAATCAGATTTATTACTTATAAATTTCATCTATTAATTTCAATAAAAAAAGAAGGTAAAAATAAGCCAAAGCCAAAGCAGTTCTTATGGAATAACGAATGTGTTTGTTGAACAGCACCATTGTGGATATAATTTGTTTAATTTTAGATTTTTTGCCAATCCTTATAATAGTGAATTTGGGAGTTCAGGTGTTGTGAATTTGTGATGGAATCTATTGTTTTAATTTTCTGGAAGACTTTTAGTGAAACGATGTAGTTTTGTAGGACAGAAAAGGGATATTGCAAGAGGTAAAACGGCGTCGTTTTGTAGGACACAAAACGAACTATACGCCCGTAGTGAGTTCACTGAGTTGGTCACTACAAACCCTCGCTCCCGTTTTGGTTTAGTGTTTTGTCTAACATTTTTTAATTAATCATTAGTTCCCACCAATAGCATTTGCAAGTTATAAAAACTTGGATCGAAATTGAAGACACTGAGTTTTAAAATTTTTATATTCATAATTTTTATCAGAAATTTTTTCAAGGATGATCCATCCAAAAAGTTTTAATGTGTACAAATCTAACAATTAGACAAATAGGGGTGATTGGCAAGCGCCAACTGCAAGGAAGACAAGAACAAGTTTTGTGCATTTTCTTCTCATCTGGTTGATTTTGTGCAGGTTTTTCTTCTTTTTTTTTTATTTTCTTATTTCAGAAATTTCGGTTGATTTTGTGCATTCTGATCAAAGAAAGTTAAGGTGAATAGAAGACATCTGGGAAGTTTTTAAAAAACCACTGAGGCCCTCTCTCCCTCTCGAAGAACTATCCTTAGAGCATAGGGTTTGGCTTTCAGATGGCAGATCAGTGGAGGGTTCCATCTGTGGTCAGCGGTATCTTTGAATGGGATTTCTACCAGCTTAAGGGGATAATTTGTCTTACTCGCAAGCTCCTTGCGTCCGAGCTTTGTTTTCGGAGAGAAGTGAGCCCGGTCTCATGTTTGGATCTGACATTAGTCTGCTTATTTGTGTTACATTAGTCTGCCTATTTGTGTTTCATTGTTTATTTCTATTCATTGTTTTCGGATGGAAATCATTGCAAGTGTCGGAAGGCTTTTCTTGGAATACAATCATGGATTGCTGATAAAAAATCAAAAATCAAAAAAAAGTTTCTTCTCTCTCTCTCTCTCTCTCTCTCACACACACACACACACACACATAAATACCAAAAAAGACTGAAAAATCATGCACAATTATTGGTATTTCTAACATCACTCACTCTACAAGATAACAAACAGAATATGCTGATTATAGCCTGAGCAAAACTTTTCAGGAACTGAAGAGTTTCAAAATATTACACAAGTTCTTTGGTCGAAATACAGAGAAAAAATTACAGTACACAAGACAGTTTCTGGCACTAAAACTTAATTTCGCAGGCATCTAGACCATAATCTGCGCTCTGCAAACTTCTAACTTTCCAACAGACTACAAAAGATGAAAATTGCCATCCTTAAATCGCATTTATATAGATATATAAATTTACTGGAATGAAATCCAGACAAACGTTTTTCACAAAAAAAAATTTTTTTTTGCTTTTTTTGGTGGAATAGTATGAACTTTATTCATAACAAGAAAGTACAATTCCGCAAAACACAAAAAAAACCAAAGCTTGTTTTTGCACAAAGACGGAAGATGGAGCTTTTTTTTGCTGAAATAGCTAAGTAATACACATCCGATGTTGCATCCAATAATCAGCACCTGTTGAGTAACACAGAGAACATTGAGCTGGACACAAGGAATGAACATATATTAACCCCAAGGGAACAAGTAAGATTTGTTCACGAAGATACCTTCATCCTTTACAGGTTTTTTTTTTTGGCGTCAAATGCATCCAAAGAACTGCTCCAAGATGGCGAGCTGAAAACATTAGCAGCAACTCGCTCAGGTTTGATAGGTGAAATGTGAAGTTGATATTTAATGAACCTCTGCAACAGGTTAACAAAAGAGCAAGAGAAAAAGTCAGTGAAAACCACAATGATGTGTACCAAAATAAATATGGGCCGACACCTCACTGGAATCTACAGAATGTGCAAAACAAGATGCAAAACATCTATGTGATTGCTTCCACATTGGTTAACTAGCATCATATGCATCAAATCTTGAAAATTCCACATCACGATGGTACAAACTGGGATACCACATACAATACATCCAAATATTGCTCATGTGTAATCGAGGAACTCTTCATGGAAAGAATGCAATGTCATTTACCAGAGTCCCTTCTACAGCAATGAAAATTATGTCATCCAATTGAAGCTAATGTTGTTGTACTACCAAGTTGATCGGATCATTATGAAGCAACGGAGTTATGTTTCACTTTCCTGTTTCCCTCCTATCTTTACCCTTTTCCTTGGGATGCAGGATTCTATCAGAGTATCAGTAATGAATCGCTGTCCCACACTTTGCAATACATCTCCTCGATCATGACTTATCAAAGGAAGAAATATCCCACTTTGCTAATTGCTATCAAGAGAAAAATATCCACTTCATCATGGTGTTTTAATGTGTTAGATCTTGTCCCACATTGGTTAATTAATACCTCTAAAACTAGTATATGAGTTTGGAAGGCCTCTCCACTCATTGCCAATTGGTTTTGAGTTTGATGCTTTAACATAATGTTTGCTACAAAAGTCGAAAAGGGAAGGTGTTTTCTTAGGTACTTCTTTCTTAGAATTTGATAGTCACTATTTCTTCTCATTCTTTATTTTACTTAGTATGTTGAACCTATATGATTCATGAATTAATAGGCAGTTTAATAGCTGAGTTATACGATGATTTGGAATTTACCGCCAACTGCGAGACGATTTCAAAACTTGACTCAATATGCCAATCTGGCTCCAGTTGCCTCACGAAAGATGTCCGGCCATTCTCTGCGCTACAAAAGAGAACCTGGAGATGCATTGCGTAAGTGATAAGACAATAGATAGCACATAATTTATGGGAAACTTGAGAAAATTGCAAAGAAAATATTCAAAAAAATAAATGGCTAAGTTCCACGAGGAGAAGAATCTATCGACTAAATGAGGATTCAACAGAGACTGCATGGATCTTATATCTCAAACTTATAATTAAGACAATTAAGACAATACAAACTTAAAATCACAGCGCACATTGTCTTGTGATTTTTTCCCTATCTGATGTGACTGAAAAGTCTGAATTTTTCCTTTCCAAAAAGTTCTGGAAAAGCTCAACAAAAGACAAAGACTACACTTTTGACTGATTATAGTTTAGAACTTCAGAAAGAGGAGCAGCGGACTCTTATTTGAAGCATGCAATGTATCACTGTATTTCCACCATGTTCCTTGTCTGTACTTTCTATCCTGACAATGACGGGATAAATATGAAGAGGCAATACAAAGCACATGCACTGTGAGGAGTGCCGTTGCAAGACTCAACCGTTCTCTTATAAGAACCACAGACATGGACATGGGACGCGACACAAAATGACACAGAAACGTTTGCGCCGCAATTTGGAAAAAGTGCTTGGACGTGTTAGGCGCAGGTTGAATACAAATATCCGTGCACACATAGATTCTAGGTTATAACATTTTCTTTTGCATTGGCACCGGGAACAAAGACATTACTAAAGATAAGATACTTGAGATATATCAATTCATATCTCAGGATTATATGTTCTACCATATTATGTAATAAGCAAAATTAACATCATGATGATGTTAAATCAACTGAGTCACTAAACAAGTATCTAAGACTTGGCAAGTTGGACTCCGCACCAACTTTTACATATTGCAGTTCGACCTCTAAGGTGTCCAGATCATGTCCTAACAAGTCCCCCGACCAAATATTCTTCATCCCAAAACATTAGTCCCTTTTGAAGGTTTCAACTTTCAAGGGAACTTGCACTTAAGCACTCATACTCGAAAGGTATTCTTTTACCCACACTTTTAGAAGTATCCATAACCATTTGTCAGGAGAGGACTGATTTTGGAAAATTAAGAAGTTATATTCTCTTTGAGATCTCCCAAATTAGCACAATGGACTGACAGAATGACAACAATATCAAAATAGTACACATATCGGAGCATGTCCAAACATTTTGTTGGCAGCTATGGCAGGCCACCTTTCTTTCGGACTCTGCAAGCCTGGGACTCTTCCAAGCATATCTTATTATTCAAGGTTGGACTAACAGATTGCTCAGTTGCTGCCTTTTACCATTATTGGAAGTATCTGGAAGACAAGAATCTATACATTTTCAGTGCTCTTAACTGTAATTTCCATGAGTCAAAGGAGGAAAGTTTTTTCAGGGCTAACACTTCATGTTTTGTCGGAGCTTTATGTTGCTTCATTTATCTTAGCTTTATCTAAACCTCAATTTACAAAGTCTATTAAAATGCTTTACCTGAGGGTTATATTGCATCATTGAGAGGGTTGAATTCATAGGAATTAATATCAAAGGTACATTTCAATCAATCGTAATTTCTTATACACCACTGAAAGAGCATGAATAGCTTTTCCTCTATGAGAGTAAAAACTTCACATACAGAAATCTTATGCCAACATCACTTGTTAAAGTAGTGAAAACAGTCAAGAAATTACAAAATCCGGCATGTCATTTGATAAAGCCAGAGGATAAATGACAGGTAACCAATCTGAAGAAGATCACATCTCCGACGATTTATTTGGAAACATAAATTGTAATATTCCATATACTACCAGAAATCAATAAAGGGATTACCTTGTCTTTGACCAAGCCACCGGATGTGAAAAGCCCAGCATCTTCTAAAGCAAGGAGAACCCTTTTCTGAATAAAATTAGTTATCAAAATGAAAAACCAGGATTTTTTTACTGCAATTGATGAGTATGGACCAAATGCAAATCACAACAAAGAACTGATGCAAATATTAAATTATGTCAACCTGTTGATGGCAAAAAAAGGAGATCCACGTAGCCAATCACAACATAACAGGGGATAATTCTTAATTTGGTTTGATTTGATTTGCCAATGGTACGAGCACAGAAGACACAGAATGACAGAAATCATGAAGCAGTCTATGCTACCAGAAGGCAATGTTCATAGACAGTACGGACAGATGCAGGTAATGCACTAATGCTTGATAAACGACAACCATCCAAATGCTAGGTGCAATTTGCAAATTTGTTATATAGCCATAAATATGTCCAAACTTGTCCTTTAAGACTGCATGAAATGCCAAACTCTTTTACGTTCCAACTTCTTCTCTTAGAATCCGTCACACACTTCACATTCTCAACCAAACACTTAAGTTCCAACTCTAAGCAGAAATAAATGTTTCTGACATTACAGAGGTGGACATTCCTTAGCCCCTCATTGTTTGCTAGGCATTTTCACTCCTTAAATTCCATTTTCATCACCTAGGAAAGTTAGGGAAACAAAAAAAAAAAAAGGGTAAATTTCACTTACCTCCCCTGAGGTTTCTGACAAATACAGAGACCTCCCCTACTTTTAAAATAATTCCACTGCCCTCCCTTACTTTTAAACTAATTGTCAGAGACCTCCCCTGCCGTTACTTTAAGGCTAATGGCGTTAATTTTTTGCACGAAATGACCGTAGTACCCTTAATAGTTTTTTTAAGGCTAATGGCGTTAACTTTCTTTTTTTAAAATGAGCATTTTTCGAAAATTAGTTTTTTTTTCAGATTTTGTGAAAAAAACTGTTTAAAAATTTATTTTCAAAACTTTTTTTTAGAATAACAGTTTTCCAAGTACACTTTTTTTGCCACTGGTCGTGGTGATGGGAAAATGAAACCAGTGGGTTCACTTCAAAGTACCCCAAGACTTGTATGATATGATGGATCGGTACTAGTATTTCCTTTCAAGGTTGGTTGGTTTGTTTTTTTTTAATGTTTTGACGAGTGGGGTGTCTGGACCAGTTTACACGCACCTCGACTAATTTTTTCCCTAGTCCGACCAAAAAGCATGTAATTGGATATTGTAAGTGTTCTGAGTTCCACCACGTATTGTAAGTGTTCTGAGTGGCGATGTCACATACAAAGTTATGGAGTCGGCGAACCCATGGAAAATAAAAAATTTACAAGTACTATATTTATTTTTTAATTTATAAATGATCCCATCAATATTCAATATTGACACCTCACTAAAGAATTTGTTAATCATTGAAATCTGCTAAAGGTTATGAAAAAATACCAAACGAAACGGCTAAAATCCATTTGAAGTTGTCACTATACAAGATTATTCTAAAAAACATTTATAAATAATCTTAGCCGTTTCGTTTTGAAATACGAAGTTGTCACTATAAAGATTTTTGAAATACGAAGTTTTGAAAACATTTTTTTGGATAAAAAACTATTTCTTGGAAAACTGTTATTCTAAAAAAAAGTTTTGAAAATAAATTTTTAAACAGTTTTTTTCACAAAATCTGAAAAAAAACTAATTTTCGAAAACTGCTCATTTTAAAAAAAGAAAGTTAACGCCATTAGCCTTAAAAAACTATTTAAGGGTACTACGGTCATTTCGTGCAAAAAATTAACGCCATTAGCCTTAAAGTAACGGCAGGGGAGGTCTCTGACAATTAGTTTAAAAGTAAGGGAGGGCAGTGGAATTATTTTAAAAGTAGGGGAGGTCTCTGTATTTGTCAGAAACCTCAGGGGAGGTAAGTGAAATTTACCCAAAAAAAAAAGAAGAAGAAGAAAGAATTGGCATGGAGAACACACTCGGGGTGTGCTTTCCTGAAAACTAATTTGCAAAATTCAGTGAAAACAGTCTACTTTCAGGAAGCAACTCAAAAAAGTACCTGTGTAAAAAGAACTCAAGTCTGAAAATGACTGTGAAGAAGAGTGTACAAAATTTCATCATACCAATTTTGAAACATGAATAAATACCAGTGTTATCAACCAAAGTATTCAAGGACCACAACCACCTACTCTTTGGACTACTTAGCACCCAAAAAATACAGGAGGTGTTAAAGGGACAATCTTAAGATGCATACTGTAACCAATTGTTATTTTCAAATTAAAACATTTACAATTGATTGTACACAATTTTCTCCTTTCTTTAATCTTTAATCTTTTCCTTTTCTTTTATGGGAGGGTGCATGTGTAAATAGTTCAAACATGAAAAACACATAACTAGATAACACGATGATAGCCGATCAAAAAAGGATAGTAAGATAAGTAACTAAACTCCAACAATGACCCCCTAGACTTCATCCACAAGAAAGGAAACGTACAAAGATGATTGATCCAATCGTTTAAAGCATTTGATGCCATATTCATTTCCACAAATTCATACTAACCAGGAAATTGTCAAGTGCAAACAAGTAACCAAGAAGTCAGTCAAACAACAAATCACATAGTGAGCAAAAAGAGGAGATTGATAAAGACCCAAATAGAATGAATATGGACAAAATGTGCGCATCAATTTCCAGAGGAATAATGCACGGCTTGCTCAGGGGCAAGATAAAGCATATGTCATACAACACATGTCAGGATAACAAAAAATAATACAACGATTAATAGACAAAATGAACAAGAAGACAGTTTTAACTCACTTCACTTTCATCATCCAGAACTCTTTCCATGAGATAAAGATCACAGAATTTTGTAATCTCTAAAAGTACTTCCAGTACAGATGATCTTACAGTCGCTTGTTTCTGCACAGAACAAGGTAACAACCATGTCATCTTCTGTAATTCATGCAACAAAATTACTTTACTGAGGATGTCAAAGGACTCACACCTGAAGCTCCTCTGGACTAGTTTCCTCAAGGACTACACCAAGCAACCGGCATGTTACCTTGAATCAAAATTTAAGCAAATTGATTCATAAGGCATACAATAAAAATCTGTATCATATAGAGTAATCTTCCCAAGTAGAGAAATTAGCATAACATTGCAGGGGAAAACACTAGAGCCAACAAAGGTTAATCAATCAACCAATAAGCAGGAACACTTCGATTCCAGAAAAGGATAGAGTTGCAAAGATTTAAGTAATCCACACTTTTTTATCCAGGAATCTCAGCTGTGAAGTATGGATCAATTTCAAATCTGCTTTTACTACCACTAACATTTGTAAACAGCAGTAACAAATACTTGAACGCCTAAGAAGAATTGACACTTCTAAGAGTGTGGTGTGACTTGAGACTCATGCCGGAAACCAAAACAACACAAATCGGACACTTATCTGAATTACTTGCTCCAAACCTTTATTTTTTGAGAACCAGATACCCTTTGGACACTTGAGGGACACTCGTGGCACTTAGACAGACAAAACAGCATTACTTTGAAAAAACAAGTTCAGTTACTATGATAAAGTAAGAGACATATAGATTTATAAGTATTCAACAGTCGTCCTTCATACTCCATTAGTTGTAGGAAATACAAATGTTGTGTTAAGAACTTAAGATGTACACACCATCTTGGTTGAACACTTTTTTCTTCAATTCAAGGAAATTGTGTTTCTCCAAATAATAATTACTATCATGCTATCATGTTGCATTTTGTATTTTTTATAAGTACAGTTGTCTATCATCATAGACCCATAAATACAACAAGTGAAAATACATAAAATTCATATTTCTTAATGGCCTTAGCATGTGATGTCTTTTACTTGTTTTAGATTGTCATTTTGGCCTAAACATGTCATGAATTTCTGGGATCATGTGTCTGTGTGTGTTCTTGAGCATCTTAGACTCCACAAAATGCATGGAATCAAAATGTAGCATTCTGCATTTCTGACTTTAGAATATAACATGATGATGTGAAACATACTCTTAAGTTTACGAAGCTAAAATATGCGATCTCATAAAAGAATCCGCACTTAAGCTTTTGAGAAAAGTCTCCGAGTTCCAGTTACAGCAAGAACCAGATCCATAAAAAAATTTCGAACAACAGTTTTAGTATATAAAACATATTCAATAAAAAAAACTCTATTTATGAAGCAATGTTACAAGAAAAAATAAACGCGTCGGTCAAGCACCAAAAAAATGGCACACGTGCACAGAAAAATTACCTTTCTTCCATCAATCAGCTTCTGTCTAACTACTTGTCCTAAAGTTGGCTGCAGGGGAGAAGAAGACACGTTAACCATAAGTTACATTTTTCTAAATAATTTCTAAAATCAAGCAATTTACAATTTGAGAAGCCAATAGAAGCAAGTCACCTTTATGGGCTGGAAGAACTCATCAATTACATTGTGTGCTCTTGAATCTTCTGTGGATGTCAAATTAGCATCTGAATGAATAGTTACACCCGAACTACTAGGAATAGGAGTCCGACGTTTAGGTTGCCTTCTTTGAGGTTCACTAGGTGATCTCAAAAGTCTCCAGATAAAGAGTATTGCAAGGGCAAGTCCTCCTAAAGCCACAAGAGTTTGTGAATCCTGCAACCAAATCCAAAGAAGTAAAAAGCATCCTAATTCAGCATATGCAGACTATCCATAATGCAGAATAATTCGAAACAACACATATGCACGGTTATTTACCTTTTAACAAGACATTTTCACTGTTGTATGCTGAAACATTAGAATCCATAAGGTAAATGCGGTAGAATTTCTGTAGCTAACTTAGTGTTTGCCGTTCGGGAAACGGGGGTCCTGCAGTGAGGTAACTCACTACACGGTTGTAGTGAGCCCCATCCGGATGTCCATCTTGGCACCGACAACTCGGATTTAATCCAAACTCTAAATGATCCGAGCCATTCCATTATTTGAATTAAAATCTGAGCATTTATTACCGAGATGGACGGCCGGATGAGCTCACTACAGTAGCGAGCTCCTCACTACAGGGACCCCATTCCCTGCCGTTCGGGAGCCAAACTTGTAGATTTTGATTTTGGATTGTGGAATGTGAATTATTTTTTGGAGTATAACCAGAATAAGTGAAATTGTTTGGATGAGAATGAGCAAAGTATATTCTGCAGACAGATATTGGTAAATATTTACAAGAAGAATAAAAAAGTTCCTCCACACGCGATTGTAGATTCTACATTTTCCACTTCATTTATTAGATTCTATAACCCGCTCCCAAACACATACAATGCAAATCTACATTTGTCTCTGTAGTGGGCCAAATATCACATGAATCGGACCATAGGCCAACTGACTAGGGCTGGGCGAATAAGACAAAGGTTGCCAGCCAAGGTACCCAATGGACCGAACATCTTTGGGCCGAACGAAGGCCCACTATGTTCCGTATGGTCCATAGGGTGGGCCGAGCATACATTGGAACCAAGTCAAGGGGGTCACCCCGGCGTTAAGACCAAGTATCTAGATCTCTTGACCAGAATGGTCAAGGACCGAAGAGACTGGCCAGACCGTTTTGTGTGGACTCACCCAAGACATTAATGGTCATCCGGGTTTCGGTTCGGGCCTTAGGGCCCGACCCGTGAGCCAACCCGGAAGATGTTGGGAGGTTACTCAAGCGCATGGAAGACGCTACCTAGCGCACGCGCGGAAGCTTTTGGATCCTTCTAGAAGACTAACATGGCACAACATCATTGGACGTGTCACATGACCGAAGTGGTTACTAGTGACATCATGCGCTCGTGCCGAGCACGAGAGACTTGGAGAGCAAGTCCATCCATACCTATAAATACATAAATACCAATGGATACAACCCTAGAGGGGTACACACTTCTAGATCTGAAACTCTTGTATTTCTCTCTCTCTCTCTCTCTCATGTACGTACTTACTCGTCGTAGTGCCCTCCGGCAAGTGTGGCCAGGGTGGCACTAAATGTTTGTTGAGAGTTGTATGTTCTTGGGAACGGAGAGGCCAGGCCTTGCTCAGAGGAAGAACCACTACGGAATCACCCCCACAATCTCAATTCAAAACAATAAAAAACTTAAACTTTGTGACTTCTGCGAAAGGACCAAAGTCAAAAGGAGAATTTAGTAGCAGAAATAAGCAGAGATTATGGCCATGAAAAGAACTTTATGGAAGTTGGATAGCCCTCATAGAGTAACTTTAAACACAGACAGGTCATGGAAGATTTAATGCCAATGTTTGTCCATCTAATGGGCCAATTGCTGGCTGCTGCTTCATGGTAAGAGTAGAAACTTCAATGTGTGGGCATCCCAAAGGAACACACTTCGTAGCACTTACCAGCGCAGCATAACCCTTCCGTGACAAGGGAGTCCTTCTGGAACCATATCCCTCCTCATTCCAAAGAAGTAAGTCAACTTCATGCCATCCATGTCTCTACACAAGGTACTCCTCCACGAGGCCTTCACACTTCTACTAATACTGTCCTAATGAAATCTCCCATTTACCTAAACACTAAACACGGCTCCATTGAGGCTGGAAACTGTAAAACACCCTAGGCGGGAGAAGGGTATGTACCTCGCTCAGGACAAAATGAGACATGTAGTTTGGAGTCTAGAGCACAACAGAGAAGGGGTCGTGACCAACATCTAACGCCTCCGAAGATATATCACAACCATCACCTGCCATCTAGGAGTCCGTATCATACCCACCGCCTGACTCGGTCTATGATGCGGGTCTCCACATATCACTTAAATTATGTCTTTGTATCTAATAAGACAAAGCTCAAGTTTCGAATGTAATAATCAAAGAAGAGCCTTGTCAAGGTCCATTCTGACCAACAATGAGAATAAAGCATGACATTTGACTTCCCTCCTCTACAAGGTTCCTAGACTATGTAAATATGCTTGACAAAACATTGAAGACATATTCAAACTCTCTAGTTGACCACTCTCCACAGTCATCCCTCTCTTTAAGGCTGCTTAGGCCCTTTTTTCAACTCCAATGGGCTCGAGCCATTAGAATGCCCGCAATATTCCTGAATGGAAATGTCATGTTGGCTCTTAAGTCTTAAGTCTTACCCCTGACACCCACAACTGGCAATACTACGAGTGACCTCTGATTACTCAAAAGGTAAATCGAAATTTAGAAAACAAATCATCCAGCTCATCACCAAATCAGCTATAGACAACTAAGAAGGCACTCAACCATGACTCCAAATCTTTTGCTTCTTTGAAGTCAACGCCCTAGCTCCCAACAGCGAAAATACATCTACGATGCCAATGAAAAATACCAAAGCCAAGCAACAACAAAAGAATTTCAATAATCCAAAATGATAAGAAACAACTGCGGCAAATGGGAGAGGCATCCTCACTAGTTCAACTAGAAAAAATGCTAGGAGGGACAATACTAAACTCGGACATAAAAATACAAGTAATGATCCAATGGGCTACCTATGAATTATGATTTGTTTTTCTCCATTGTGGTATGCTTCTTGTGTGAGATTCTACACTAAAACATGCAGTCTCATGTGCAACATCCTTGCAATCAGTAACCAACCGGAAAGTGATCAAAAGGGCTTGGTTTGGTTTTGATTTGGTCTGGTATATTAGAATCAATTGCAGTACGTTTCGACAAATCAGTTGAAAACATTACTTCAGCAACATCAAACACAAAGTTCCAGCCTTCAATTCCTTCCCAATTTCTCATTAATTTTACTTCACTCGCTTCACAATATCAACCCACTTAATTCAGTTATCACGTAATAACAATGCAAGAGTGGACATTCACTAGAACGATTCTGACACCAGAAATCACTCAGATCCGTGCTACAACCACCACAACATTCTTTTAGATACAAAATGCAATCTAACATAGAGAGAGAGAGAGAGAGAGAGGGACGAACGAGATTGCCCAGGGAGAGCGAGAAAAGTCTGGAGAGCTTGATACTGAGGTAATCGGCAATTCGCTTGATCAGCTGTATTAAATCTTGCTTGGAGTTATCAGCCATGGCCGAAAAGTAATCAGTCGCAGATCTTGCGAGAGAGAGAGAATGAGAATTTGTCTTGCGTGCTCTTTTTGGTCTTGTTTCGGCAACGAGGGAAAGTGGAGGTGTATCGCGCAGTGTAAAATCAACGGTTTGGGAAGAAGTGGTAAAAAGGTTTTGAACTTTTGATGGAAGCTTCGTACGAAAATTCTACGGTTCTAGAGTTACGAATGGACGAATGATGATCGAAATTAGGAGGAAAAGAGGTGGAAAGAAAGGAGAAAATAATTTGAAGGAAAACTAAAGAGCATCCTTATCTTTTTTTTTATTTATTTTATAACAGTCATTTCATATAACCGGCCCAAAGGCAAAATTTTTATCACAATAAACAATAATGAACCAAAACTACCAAAATTAAAGATATGAGCAACTGCAAAGAGCACACAATCGAAAAGAAGACAAACACAAGACGTCTTCTAAAAAAAACAGACATACATTAGATGCGGGCGTAGACTCCGTCCTCGATTTGGTAGAAGAGGATCCCAAAACCAAAAAAGGGAAACCCAACTCAAACCAGAAGTAAAAACACACTGATGAAATCATAAAACAACCACCTATGAAAGGGGGAATAAGATCCCACAGAGGGGCATAACTAAACAAAAAAACAACTAGCTAGCAAAGAATTTTTTTTTTGAAAAACTACCGCCGGTAGGAGATGTTGCCGGAAACCGCCGCCGCACCGGATCTAGTGACTTGATCTCCCACTACACCTATCATGATCTCCCACTTGTCAAGAAAAGTAATAAAAAAAATGAGAAGTGAGTGAACAGTGACTACTCAAATTTGAGTAGGCACTGCATTCAAAATAAATTGGTGAGGGGAGATAGGTAGCCTGATTTTTTGAGGTTTTTGGGGGATTGACTCTCTATTTTTGCTTAAAAGTTAATTTAGGTAGCCACATATTGATACTCTAAGAAGAAAGTTCAAGATTTTTTTTATTTATTTGGCGAGGAAAATGGAAGGAAGGTGAAAGAAAATATTAGGCTTTGTTCGGTTTGGGTTTTGAGGTAGGTTTTTAGGGGTAATGAGTAAAGAGATATAGAAAAAAAATAATTTTTGGGACCGTGCAAGGTGGGTGTCGAATGTTAATCCTGAGAAAAGTGGAATGAAGTGAAGTAAAGAAAAGGAAAATTTATTTTCCTATGAGTGTTCACTTATAAAGCATTTTTCCAGGAAAGTGTAATTGGCAGAAGCAAACTTTTTCACGACACATAATTCCTTCCTTTTTGGAGGATGCATTTTGAGGGAAAGTGAGTCTTGGTGGGAAAAATATTTTTGTGGATCCTATTATTTTCCTGGTAACTGAACACCCCAAAAATTATGAGAAAGTTGATTTTCTCATCCTTTCTCATACTTTATTGACAACTGAACGAGGCCGTTTGGTTTGAAAAGGAAAAGAGAGAAAATAACAAAAAATTTTTTTTTTTTTTGAACATCAAGCAACGAGGCATTAAGATGGAGAAATGGCAGACCCATAAAGAAGACTCCCCTCACATCAAAAGGCACCTGCCGCTAGGAACCAAAAGGGAAATAACAACCGGATGTTGGCAAGAAGCCAACCAAACCCTCATGAAGAAAACACAACCCAAAAAGAAAAACCTAAACCAAACAAAACCCAACCAAAATGCCCAAACAAACACCACAATCGGCAAAATTAAATTGCAATAAAAAAATTGCTAATGATCTCATTATCTTCCCCCAAATAATCTTCATCCAAGATCTTCCTATAACTAAATAAACTTTAATAAACCTCCAGATTTTCTCTCTAGTTTTTGTACATTTCCATTAGTATTTCCCTTGTATTTTTTTTTCTCTTCTTATCCTACCAAACCAAACAAAGCAAAGTAATTTTTTTTTTAAATTTTCCCCTTGTTTCCCCATGTTCCAAACAGAGTCTAAAATAAATCTGATTGTTAATGTTATCTATGTAGAGTTTCGGAGAACCGACTATGGATACCGAAGGAGAAGTGTTTTGTACCAGAATCATGCTACATCTACAACAGGGTTGTACAATAAAAATGTACAACATGAATTTCAACCATTTAGTTCAACAATCTACGTTCCGGATTTTAAAAACTCTTACTGGTCAAAAAGTTTTTAAAATCCTGACCATCGAAAAACACTTTTGGACGACGAGAGATGCCGTTGTACATCTACTAGTGCATGTTCATGTCCGTGCCTTGAGTAATCAACACACGTGCATGTGCCCTTGCCTATTCTTTATGGGGATCCGGGGTGGGTGTTGTGCGGTAGGTACTGTTGTGCGTCGTGTTGTGCGGTAAAACAACGAAGTTTTTGGCACATCTCTGAAGCTTTCAAAGACCTTGTTTGGAAAAAGGAAAAAGTCACTACAAAGTGCCTAAACCCTAAACCAAAGTGCCTAAACCCAAAGCGCCTAAACCCAAAGTGTCTAAATCCAAGTGCCTAAAACAACTATATCCTACCTCAAAGAGTCTAAATCCCCTAAAATTGAACCTCAAAATTAACTGTCCAAATAGGGCTTATTGAAGTGTACCAAGAAAATGAACAAAACTACGACGCACAACATGTAGCGCACAATTCCTCCCCCGGATTCTCTTTATGGTCCTTCGAATTTTAGAGAGAGGGAAGGAGAGTAGGTAGTGAGAGAATATGGTTTGAATTTCGAAAAGGGGAAAGAGAGAATGTAGTTTGAAATTTTGGGGGTGGTGGGCCGATGGAGGAAAAATGGTAGAGAGAGAGAGAGAGAGAGGATAAAATGTA
Organism: Vaccinium myrtillus; assembly: GCA_016920895.1. Classification (NCBI taxonomy): domain Eukaryota; kingdom Viridiplantae; phylum Streptophyta; class Magnoliopsida; order Ericales; family Ericaceae; genus Vaccinium; species Vaccinium myrtillus. The sequence goes on from CM029273.1 coordinate 11,069,470, forward strand.
ACATTATGACTGTCTAGGAAAAAAATATGACTGAGACAAAAACCGTTCTCCGTTGTAATATAGATGTTATACACATCATTATATATGTAGCATTTTTGCACCAAAAATGTACAGCGGCTTACATGGCCCACTTTTAGATCCCACACGAACAGTCCGAACAGTTCAATAATTTTATAAATGACCTTTGCAAAAAAAAAAATTAGCTCAATTGGATATGCATAACTTGTTGATCCAAACATCAAGTTTTCATTTAGAATTTTGGGATCTTGAATTCTGAATGAAAACTTGAAGTTCGGATCACCAAGCATATCCAATTGAACTGAATTTTGGCAAGAACCTTTGAAAAATTATTTTAAAATTATTGAACAGTTTGGATTATTTTTGTGGGACCTAAAAGTGGGCCCTACATGCCACTATATATTTTTGGTACCCGTAGCTTTATCGGAGTTTCAGAATGACAACTAACTAAAATCGGATAATTGAAACTTGCTACATTAGTTTTCCAAACCACAAAAAACTGAAAACTATAAATATAGAAAATAATTTTTTTTCTTAGAAAAACTTAAATATTAGTCATAAACCCTAATGATACTTAAGTATTCATTCTATTTGGTTTGAATACTTAGGTTGTCATCTTAAAATTTGAAAAAATCCTACAATACTTTAAAGAATTTTTTTGTGTGAATCTGAATTGAGTTGACATGTGCCCAAGGGCGGAGAGATTGATATAAAAGTGAGGTCACTTGACCCCTCTTGACTTACTTAGATTTCTCGCATAGAAATTTGAGAATAATTTGCAGCTGATCGTTTCTCAATTTTGACCAACACATTTTCTTAAAGTAGTGACCCAACTTACTTCAGATGCATAAAAACTCCAAACATTCGTTTCTTTTTCTCGAGAGTCGATTGAATTACGAATAAACTCATCATGCATTGTTTTCCAAATAGATTGTATAGCAAAATTATACCCATTGTATACTACCTTATAATTAATCTTTTAGTTATTTTTGTGGATAATTAAATGTAGTAGAAAAATATAATTTGCATATGTATCTAATTTTTTACCTCATTAACTAAAAGTTCTGGCTCCACCTCAATTAGAGACTAATCTACTACTGAACTCAAAAGTATTGGAAATATGTGAATGAAACCGGGACACTCGGAGGCTCTCCCGAGGCAATCCCACAAATTCAAACGCTATGTAATAAACGTTGGGTAACTCCCCTCATGAAAGTCGTGGTTATGACATAATTCATACCCCTATTCAAATTCAAATAGAAGGCAGGAGTTACAGGTTACATAATTGAATCTGGCTATTGAATGGGGAGGCTCCTCCATAATTCTCGTATTAATGTTTTCAGCTCTCTTTCGGCTATATAAAGATAGCTTTGGCCTTTGTTTTCGGCACCAGAAAATCGTCTAATATCCCAAGTTCGGAAAAAACACGTTTTTGAGAAAGAGAGAGAGAGAGAGAGGGGCAAACGACAGTCAGTTCGCTAAGGCTACCAACGGTGGTGTTCCGGTGGATAGTGGTTCTAGCCGTTTTATCCTGGGACGAAGATGTCGGTTCATCCTACAACCCCCACGGTAGGCGGCACATCTTTGTTAAGAAGAGTGTAGTTTCACACGACTTGACACTTTTTGTATTTCTGTTTCCCGTTTCTGTAATTTTTAGTTAATATATATTTCGCTGTAATCTGCTCTGTATTATGAATTAGAAATTGTTCTTTGAAATTTAGTGGTTGACACTGTACTTTTTCCCAACAAAAAGAACTTTCGTACAAACATTAACTGGCCATGCCTATAAGCATAGCGTAGACCCTAGTGAGAGTACAATAAAAAATGATATAGGTACACTTAATTTGCACCCTACATGCACACCAAGGTGATGTGGCAGACAAGGAGAAGCCCAATGTGTGACCCACCTGAAATGATGGTTTCTCCTTGTCTGCTACATCACATTGGTTTGTATATAGGGTTAAGCCAGATGTACCCATAGCATTATTGGAGTACAATATATAATCTTGCTTTTGTTTCCTTTGACCTTTTCCTACATTTTTCTTACTTTTCAACAAATCAAAATGTTAAAAATTAGGTCATCCATAAAAAGCCACATCAAGTGGACAGAGTAATCCGAAGGTAGTAAATTTAATCAAGTTATTTCTGCCATTTGAGGTGGTGAAGAACTTTGTACGGTATCTTCTAGTTCCACTGATATTTCAGTCTCAATATCACCAACACCATTAGACGGTAATGGCCTCTCAACCTTCTGGGCTGTGCCATTGTTATTGCACAACATCTCCTTCTCTAAATGCAGGCAATAGCTCTCGAAAACCCGAGAGCTGACTGTAACTCCGAAATCCAGCAAGAACAGCAACTCCAATTCCAGCTTGTTGAGTTCGACGTTGGTTATTCCCCCGACTCGAGCATAGAATGCATTGTTGTAATGCCTATCCACCAAAATTAACCCAAAAAAACAGAAGATCATTTTATGGTAAGGCTCACACTTTTTTTTTTTTTTTTGAGAGCAAAACTAATAACTTTATTTTTGTAGAGCGTGCCTTTGACCGGTTCTGTTTTGCCGTGATTTTAGACTAGGTTTTGGTAATTTGTAACTCATTTGTGTATTTTCCAGTGGAATCATTGTACATGTATGTTTCAAATAAAAAAGACTTCGCACAACAGGGAAGTTTCATGAGATATGCCTAGGTTGGTGGTTCTCGTGATTCCCGTCTTATTTAATGTATGTTCAAATAAAAAAGAACGTAGAACAATGTATGATTCAAATTCAATTTCTTTTAGAAGTGGGGTTCCAATATTATTTCATCGGTTGGTATGACCTACACATGAAAGAGGGACGGTGACGAATTGTGGGTCTATTTTAATAATTCTAACCCTTCATCTTATATATGGAGAAAATAAACCTATGTTCGATCAATGAAATTTTAAAAAAATTGTGATTTTTTCAATGAACTTATAAGATGAACAGAAATTATTAATAAAAATTGAAACAGCCTATTTCAGGAAGTAAAAAAGCGCATATATATATATATATATATATATATATATATATAGAGAGAGAGAGAGAGAGAGAGAGAGAGAGAGAGTTTACACATCATCAAGCATCTTGGAGGCAACCATGACGCTAGTTACAAGCAACCTATGCACGTTGAGCGACACCACGAGCGACTCGGGGTGTCTATGCACCACCCGATCTATATACACAAACCCAACCACGAAACACGACGGGCTGCAATTGGTGAACTTATAAATCCTCTCCAAATACTTCGCTATGCTTATACTCGGCGCCCTCACCCCGTGAAACCCATTCAATCTCTTCCCGAATCGAGCCGAGCACGAGCAGAACCCATCCAGCAGCGGCTCTTGGGCAGCCGCCGCGAGCTGGTCATTGCGGGCCACTAGCTTTTCCAAAACGAAGGATAAGATGGTGAGGACCCGGGGCGTCGGCTCCGCTTCGCTCAGCTCTGGCCGGCGGTGGAGGTGGGTGTCGTCGCCGCCTGCTAACATCTACAGTAGCATTGGTTTTTTGAGTGTAGATGGAAGGTTTTTAATGGGGAATTCTGTGATATGATATTTTTTGGTGGGCTGAGATGGGGAGTGGCCAATGAGTGAACCGTTATCTGGTTTGAGGGAAAAGTACTACAATGGGTGTGCGACACGTGTCCTTAGCCATAGTCAGAAGAAAACAAGATATTTGAATGTAGAATGCCACGTAGATAATGTTTGTAAGAAAGGAATATTTTATTTTGGTTCGATGGTATGAGTGTCTGGAACAATTTATGTACATCTTCACTACATCTCCTCCCTCAGTCCGGTTAAAGGTAAGCAATTTACGCCAGAGAATTCACAATAAATTACTCGACCTCTTGTTGCCTGACCCAAAAAATCTAACCCTGATCAATTGATGAAATTGATGAGAAGCAAACCCACCAATAAACTGAACTTACCCTTTGGGTTACTGTTGGCGCGACTAACAAGTTGAGATACTATTGGGGATGCAGACAACTTTCAATAATAGTCTAGAGATGAAGTGACGTACTGAAAATGGTATTGTGTGTTTTTCCAAAGGCAACTTCGGTAATTGAGTCTTATCTATTTATATTGCAGTTGCATTGTAATTAGGTAAAAAGCATTTGGGTAAACACAAGAGAAGACGAGAGAAAATTTTTCTGAAAAATAAGAGTTCTAGACTTGTACTCTATATTCTTTAATTATAATGAACTTGTGTGGATCCTTTCCCACCAATCGCAATCTTACGTTGCGTGATTGTACAATTAATTGGAGTTTCTTCTACGTTATTTCGCACAAGCTTTCACTTGCAAAAAGGTTGACCAAAAGGTTTTACCACAAAATTTGCCAAGGATTGACTTGCGTTATTTGTACCTCACGGATTTTAAAGATTTCCACTTTTTCTCCCTTTGCAACATGCACTGAGTCAGATTCTTTTCCAAATATTGCAGGGTTCTTTTGATAGCCAGTCTCTTAAAACCTGCCCAAAAGAAGGAATAGAGCAACTTGAATCCATTAGGCTACACTAATCCATCCAAATGTTGTTTTGGAGGAATATAGAGCTCATGACCAAAACATGGTAGTTAGACCATCTCCAACTGACTCAACAAATCCAACATTTAGCTAAAATGACTAGCCAAGACTCCAAAATACTGACCCAGCAGACTCAACATTAGAGTTGCCAATTTTTAGATTGCTACAGTAACTGGCCACAGTATCTTGCCAGCCCTAGCAAGTTACTGTAGCTCGCCGGCCCCAACGTTTTCTTCTCTCTCCCCGTCACTTCTCATCTCCCGCGCATACGACTGTTGATTTCCCTCGCTTTTTCATCTATATTCTCTGGTCCATCAATGTCTCAACAAGCAACAAGCAGATACTAGAGTTTTTGAGATTTTTCATCATCTTCAACATCAAGAAGACAAGGTATCCCTCTCCCTCTCCCCCTTCTTAATGTACACTTTGTCTGAATTTTTTTCAATATACAGTGATGGAGTTTAGCAATGTAATTTAGGAATCAAGTATGTTATCTTACTCTTTTGTCATAAAAAATGAAGTTTTGTACAATTGTCTAGCTCTCCCATACATCCCATTTGCAGAACTAAAGGCGCCCACCTTCTGTTTGTCTTTTTGCCCACCTCAAAATTTTGCTTCTTCCTTCTTCTTAGTCCTTCTCATCTCACCTCTGTCTTTGCTGGGTTGTTCATTGGTTTGTTGATTACAGTATTATTTTGTCTCCATTTACTAGCATGAATTTTTGTCATATGTAATGAATTCTTCAATTCCTCTCTGTTTGGATGTTGGGATTACTCTGTAAAAGGAGCCAGTAAAATTTGCTCTTGGCCAGTAGAAAATATGAGTACTGCTCAAATGATCCCAATTTGGCTTATTTGAAATACCTCCCTCCTCATTTATTCCTGCAGTTGTGGGATTTCAGTTGCCATACCATTATTTGCTTTTCTCACTGGTCACTGCTTTTAGAGAGCTCAAAAGGCTTGCCCTCATCCATTCATTATTGCTCATTCCTATATTTGAAGCATGGATGATCACAGTCCCCTTGCTTACTGTTGCTGACCTTCCCCATAGTTGAAGCATTGAGATGACTGCTTATACTGGTTTTTTTTTTTTTTTTTTTGTACTTTAGGCTTTTGGTGAGAAAAGTTTTCGTTCATACCTTCTTGTTCTCGTGTAGGGATGGATGGGAGACAAAATGCATATTCAAAAATCTGTTATGGGATGATCCGATCCTCCAAGAACAATTTCTTATGGAACCTCAAGATGAAATTGGATTTGCTTATGAGAATGAACATGCTCAAGTATTCACTCAAGCATCTCAAACCTCAGCTCGATTCACTACTAAGAAAGGGCAACGCGGTCCCAGCTTCACCATTGCAGAAGACAAACTGATTGTATCGGCATATCTGAATGTTAGCTTGGATGTTGTGCAAAGGACTAATCAAAAACAAAAAACATACTGGAGAAGGGTGTGGGAATTCTTCCAGGAGAACAAGCCCAAGTCGTTTGTTTCTTAGCGTAATTAGAACTCTCTAATGAATAGGTGGTCAGTTATTCAACTTGCCGTTAACAAGTTTTGTGGATGCATTGCTCAAGTTGAAGTGAAGAATCAAAGTGGCATGAATGAGGAAGGCAAGGTATTGTGCTTCGATTTAACTGTTGCAAGGAATATTGCTTTGACATATTTTACATAGGAGGTAATGATTTATATTTTTTTAGCTCGACCAAGCAAGAGACTTATACAACCAATTCCATGGTGGCCTATTTCAATTTGAGCACTGTTGGAATAAGTTGAAGTTCCAACCAAAGTGGTTGCTGGACCTTGAGAGGAAAAACCCAAAGAAGAACAGAACTTCGACAGTACCTTCTCCTTCTTCTCCAGAGTTGGTAGATCTTGGAGAAACTAATGCCACCTTTATGGACTTGGAGAGACCTGAAGGTATTAACATCGAAAAGAAAAAACGGAAGAAATCAGAAATTCCTACTTCTCCTCTTGTTCCTATACTAATTGGCAAAAAGGAGGATAAAAAAAAATGAGCGACAAGAAAATGGATGTCATCCAACAACTTGTTGTTCAAGAGCACGAGAGACAACAATTTGACAAAGAGAGACTTTGTCAAGAGCAAGAGAAAATCACTATTAAGCAAGATATGCTTCATTTGGAACAGTTGAAAGAGCAGGAGAGGATAATGCTAGCGCATACAAGTGGTTTGCCTCGCATGTAAGAAGAGTACTGTCAAAGCCGACAAATGGAGATCCTTAAAAAACGCGAGAAAAGGATATAACTTTGTTGGTAGCTGAACTTTTTTGGACATAGACTTTTTTGAGGGGTTCAACGCGAGGAAAAACACTTTCTTTTTCAAGTTTTTATGTCATCAGTGATGTCTATGCTTGCTACTTCTATGTTGTTCTATTGTAAACTTCACGTACTACCATTCCCAAAACCAAATATTTGGTGTATTTTGGTTAATATTAGTTCATGGGTTACTGTTTTTCTCAGTTAGTTTTATTGTCCTGAATTGTTCAGCATCTGCTTTCTTTTACAACTTCTTTGTAGGTGGGACTGACTCTCTTTGATTTTGTTCCTAAAGTTAACACATACAAGAATGAATAAGCGGAAAAAAAATTTGTGCTCTAATTAATGTTGATTCGAGGGACTGAACTTTGAAGTGGGTGAGGTCTTAGGGGAAAGGTTATCAACTGATCGAAATCATTTACTAACAGTTAACTAACTTCAGATGACGAGTTTGGAATAAGTTCAGGCTCAAATATTGCCAGCCTCTGTTATGAACTATGATGCCATCTTATTAATGATTTCGTGTAAGAACAAGTAAAAAGAAAAGATAAAGAATTATGCATGTACAACTCACAAAGGGAGGACTTTAAAACCTATAAATCCCACGTGATTTGCAGATTATGTAGGAACTGCAGGGTGTTTGAAATTTGATATGGTAAAGTTGTTGTAACTGATGGGAATCTGGTTAAATGGGGTATGCTGATTCTGATGGAATTGTTAAAGCTGGGAGTTGGCATCTTTTTACTGAAGGAAGTATGGACTACGGGGTGAGGAAAATGGCAATGGAGGTTTTTGGGATGGGATGGGATGGGATGGGATGGGATGGTTCTGTCTTTGGTAAGGGGGTGGTCAGATTGGGGATGTCTTTGTGGCATTCCCTTGTTTACTGTTCTGGTTGTCTGCATTTCCTGACTACATTTTTGTATCTCACAACCAAAACCAAAACAAAAACCGTAAATAAAACTTTGCTTGTCTAGGAAAAAAAAAACAACAGCAGCAACCAAGAAGTGTACTGATGATTTAAGGGCAGTATCACCTCCAAAATGTTGGAATCATCACAAGTCTCCAAAAACATAAAGCCTTCAACTAGAGAAATTTGTAGCAGCAGACAATCAAAAGCACCTTGTGAGATAATTCCCCACTGGCATGGCCTCCTCAGTGGTAAATTGGCAGTAACAAACACTTGTAGTAGCAGTTGGCATTGGTATTGTAGTAGCATATGGCATTAGCAATACATGTAACATCAACAAAATTTGCACAAACTACTGTTCCTTATATGACAACAATCATCAGGCATCATAACCAAAAATCCATAATATGACAGCAACACTCCAAACTCCAAAGGTTTCCAACACAACAATCACATATTTTAAATGGAAAAAACAAGGCATATCTGTAGCAGCAGGCGTTTCTAGGGATGATAAGGTACCAATGAGACAGGGTTCTTAATCTGAGCATCCAAAATAGTAGTAGCAGAATCAAGAAGATTGGTAGCACATAGAAACTGGAATTCAGACTTCTTCCAAGACAGACACAAAGGACTCAGACCCCAGACACCCAAAACCCCCCAAAAACAATATAACACAGACTAAAGATATAAACTCACCAGGACTCCAAAACCCAAGAAAAAAACATAAGTTCTTCTAATTGCATTAAAATGAGAATTACATGATTACATAAAAGGGGATTACATAATTGCATAAATTAATTGCATAATTGCCTAAATGAAATTTAGTATTACAAATTCCTAACTGGCTATATCGTTCCCATAAGTGCTCGACGAGGTCTGATTGAAGTTGGGAGTGAGACTCTCTATTTCGAATAGAATGATGGCGTCGAATGAAGTCCATAAATTCCGAAGTATGTTCACGCGATACTGGTTCAGGGAGAGGTCCATCACCCCTTTCATATTCAAAGTTTTGTGTCTCATCTTCTCGCTCGTCTTCAATGATCATGTTATGTAGTATTATGCATGCTTTCATAACAAATTTAAGCATTTTACGTCCCCAAAAACGTGCAGGTTGATGTATAACTGCAAAATGAGCTTGAAGCATTCCAAATGTGCACTCTACATCCTTCTTTTCCGACTCTTGGGCTGCTGCAAAATCCTTTTTCTTGGGACCTTGCGGATCGGGAATTGTTTTCACAAATGTAGACCATTGAGGATATATACCATCTGCAAGATAATATCCTATTGTGTAGTCATGACCATTGATTGAGTAATTGGATGGAGGAACACGTCCTTCAGCCAGTTCATTAAATACCATGATCGTTCTAGCACGTTGATGTCATTATGAGATCCCGATAATGACGCCACTACTTCCAGAATAACTGTGGGTTTGCAACTATGGCCCGTATACATTCCTTTCCATGCCGTTGGACAGTTTTTCCATTTCCAATGCATACAATCAATGCTTCCCAACATCCCAGGAAATCCACGTTGTTCACCAACAGCTAGTAGTCTAGCAATGTCATTGCTAGTGGGCGACCTTAAGTACTCCTCGAAAAAAATCTCAACCTCCGCTTTAACAAATCTTTTTAGACTCTCTAACACAGTGTTTTCCCCTATGCACACAATCTCATCTAAAGAATTAGTTGCTACCCCATAAGCCAGTTGGACCATTCCAAATTTCAGCAGACAACAAGTTCAAATACAACATATCACAAAAATCCACTTTCAACAGTTGGACCATTCCAGCAGACAGCAAGTTCCATTCCAATTTCCAACAAGCAAGCAACAAGTTACAACAATTTAGTGCTTCCATTCCATCCATTTTCCAACAGCTCCTCAATTGATCAAAAAAATAAATACAAAATTAGTGTTTGTAAAGATAAAAATATTAAAAGGAACAAAACAAAATTTAAAGGTACCTAATTAGCTTCCGAAACAACTATAATTCGGTGAGACATGATTCCTCATATGCTTCCGAAACCACTACAAAGTAACAAAAACATAGAACGTGAATCATGTTAAACCATGAAATACTTGAAACAAAACTCAACAAACATATTATAGTTAAAGAGTAGTAAGTACCCGATTCAAGTTCTTCCGCTTCATCTAGTTGAACTCGAAGAGAGATTTCACTTGGGTACCTCAACCAATTTTGTGCACAAATAAGGGCCTCCGCCATTTTGGGAGAAAGAGAGGTCCGGTATGGGTCAAGAACACGTCCCCCGGTGCTAAAAGCGGATTCGGATGCAACGGTAGATACCGGAATAGCTAGAATATCCCGTGCCATTTGAGAGAGAATGAGATACTTGGAAGAATTAATGGACCACCAATGCAAGAGATCAAAGCTTTCAACTTTAGGATCCTCATTTGTAATACCCGTTCCGGGTGTTTAGATTTTAATTCGCATTTTGGGGAAATTATGAGTGTTGGGCTTAAAGCTAATAGAAACCAAGTTGGAGGGGGTGGAGTGTAATTTTGCCAAGATATTTTCTTTTTTTCCCTTCATTTGGTCTGATCCTAATTAGATTATCAGAGAAGAGAGAGAGAGAGAGAGAGAGAGAGAGAGAGAGAGAGGGAGAAGAAGAAGAAGAAGAAGAAGAAGAAGAAGAAGAAGAAGAAGAAGAAGAAGAAGAAGAAGAAGAAGAAGAAGAAGAAGAAGAAGAAGAAAGTTGAGGAAAATCTATAAAGAGGTAAGTTCTATGTTTTTTTTTATGTTTTGGAGGATTGTTTCAACCTTAATTAGATGTGATTATTGGGTGTTTTAAGATCTGATTACACTTTGGAAATTAAGTTTTTACTTCAAGAAATTCATGGATCATATGGTTGTGCAAACAGTGTTTGAATAAGTTGAATCTGCCATGATTTTGGCCGAATTTTTAGATATAGTTCCAGAGCTCGTAAATTTATGATATTTTTACAGTAGCTACCCATGGATGTCTTCGGTGTTGTGTTAAATTTTCAGAATTTTATGAGAAACTCAGAATATATGAAAAATGTTCTACCGAGCTGCTGTCGGGTTCGCGTCTGTGCAGACAACACTGACACTCTTTGGAAAAATGGGCATAACTCTTAGCTCGGGTATCCGTTTTGCGAACTGCTTTTTGATTTGGAAACTAGACTCGCATGCCTTCGTGAATATGTATAGATTGTGCTTTGGTTCCTGCCAAGTTATAGCAGCTTTTGATTCAAAGTTGATGGTTTTGCTGAAACTGCAGATTTATGTTACTTTTGCGTAGTTTCGAACAAGCATATCTTGGTCATCCGAACTCCGAATAGGGCAAGTTATATGTCGAAAATTATGTACTGAAAGTCTACTTTCTAATGGTGGTGGTCTCATGACCTCATTCTGAACCCATAGAAAACGATAGCCCAGACACGGTGGGCTGGTTGTCATATTTCTTACTAGTTTTAGAGTGGTGTAGTATTTTGACTTGTCTTCAATTGTGTTGACTTTATAAGTTGTTCATGTTACATATTTATCTTTTGATTATATGTGAGACATCAATGGAAGCTCATAGACTAATATTAGTTGATTTGTGGCTAGGTAAAGAGCCGGTCATTCGGGAGGTGCCGAAACCGTAAGTTTGGCATACTCCAGTCGAATCAAAGGTGAGTGTGTTTGACATGATTATGTTCAATAACATATAAATGTGTTGATGATGTATTGTTGTGAAGACGGATGTATATCATGTGATGATGACGTGTTGTTGTCAAGATGGATTTATATCATGCTAATAGATGTTTTAGCTGTGGATATGCATGTATGTTGTGTGTGAAAGTTGGTATCTGCGAAGGGGCTGTGGATTGGGTTACACCGCGAGTACGTTGTGTCGGCTAGCTACCGGTGACAACGAGCGGGGTGTGCTCCCACAGTGACCTAGGATACATAGGATGTGGCAGACGTGCCACTTGCATGTGATTGGTTATATACATGTTGATAGTTGTATAATATTGCTGTGTTTTGGATGTTGATTTGGTTGTATCTTATTGAGCATTTCTATGTCTCACACACTCCTGGTTTTCCTTTATGGTTTCCAGATAGCAGGGGCTGTAGAGGGGGTCCACTGCCAGTCAACGTTTGGGGTGTTCAATTGGTGTCGAGTGAATTTTGGACATGTTGTCGTCTAGTACTTTTAATGATTTGTAATAAGAGAGTATTTTGAGCATATGTATTGTTTAAGCTATTTTTTTTTAGTAGATGGTTGTTGGTGTTTGAAACTGTGGTTAACGTTGACACATTTATTTATATGATGAAGTCTTCCGCTGTGTTTTTATTCTGAGATTTTGTAAGGTGATGTTGGGTCTTGTGTTGGAATGCCACGTGGCCGCACCGACTCGGGCCCACCACGGGTGCCGTTTGCGGGGCGGGGCGTGACATCATTACTCTCCAACCAATACCTCTCTAACTCCGATTTGCTCACCATATTAGTCTCCTCTTCCATGTGTTGCAAGAATTTCGAATCCATTGCCTCGCATAAATCCACACCCCGCTTTCCCTTTTTGTCTTTGTTTCTAGAGGACTCAATAACATTTGGTGCTTGCCCTTTATCAATACTCCTCTTCTCATACCAATTAAAAAGCTTTTTCATCCCATCCTTCATCTCAACAACCTTGCTTTCAACCTCTCCTTTGTCATTGTATTTGCCCAAACTCCATCTCACATAAACAAATTTGTAATGGGGATCAAGTACATTAGCATACAACAACAAATGGTTTATTTTTGCAAAGTTACCCCAATATTTGTCATACTTCTTGTTCATACCCCTTGCCAAAAGCACCAAGTTAACATCAACACTCACTTCCAATTTGGCAATTGCAATTTTAATGGTTATGACCTCTTTGAAGAATGAATTGCAAGTCACATATAAAGAACCTGAAAATTTCTTGGTTACAATGTAAAACAATCTAAGGATTTCAACATACAACTCCACAACATTCCAATCATCAATAGAAGGAGTACCAACTATTGGTTGTTTGGCTCTCCCTTTCTCTTGGCTTTTCCATGTCACTTGCCCTATCTACTTCCAATCCAATATCATTTGCATTGTTTACACCCAACTCATCCTCTCTAACACCAAGAACAACATTGAGATTATCTTCCTCTTCCAATCTCTCAAAATCCTTTGGATATATCAAAGCTCTTTCCAACATAAAAAAAGTTGAGTTCCAACGAGTTGGCACGTCTAAACAAGGCTTAAGTTTGGAATCAATTTTGTCGGTAAGAACACAATGTTGAAACTTAAGGTACCTTTGAGGTGAGGATCTCACATACCTAACAATATTGCGCACCTTTGAAATTGATGAATCAACATCTTTCAACCCCTCATGGACAATCAAATTCAATATATGAGCACAACACCTAACATGCAAGAACTCATGGCCTAGAATAGTGGAGTCTCTTTTTGTGGTCTTCTTCTTCATGAAATCAATTTATGCCATTATTGGAGCTTGCATTATCAATTGTGATTGTCAAGATGTTGTCTATCCCCCACTCCACCAAACATCTCTCAACCTCCTTAGTAAGTGTCTCACCTTTGTGATTTGGAACTAAATAAAAGATAATAATCTTTTTATTTAGTTTCCAATCACTATCAATGTAGTGAGCCGTAAGACACATATAATTAAGATTTGAAGAGAAGTCCAAGTGTCCGTGGTAAGGCAAATTCGTTGGTTCTTAAATACTTTCTTCAACGCTTTCTTCCCATCTTTGAACAATTCAAGAACATCTTTTGCGACCGTTATTCTAGATGAGATTTTGGTCCACTTTGGTTGCACAACATTCATGAACTTTCTAAAACCTTGACCTTCAACAAACCAAAAGGGCAATTCATCAAGAATAATCATTTCTACCAAGGCCTTTCTACATGCATCCACACTAAAGCTTACAGCTGTAAGCTTTGGAACCGTACTACTACCAACGGGTTCAAAGCCTAGGGTTGTTTGGGTCCCTTCCCTTTTCCTCTTCTTTTGATTAAAGTCACTAAGCTCATAAACTTTACATCTAACGAGAAGATGGGTTCTCATTGACGATGTCCCATTAACATCGCTGTTACAAGTAAATTCGGTTCCACAATAGTTGCAAGTAGACTTCATCTTGTCACCCCCCTTTTCTGCTTTTGAAAAATGATCCCATACTAAAGACGCATTCTTATTTGGTTGTTTTTTCTTCTTGGGTTCAATTTCATCATCCACTAAGATGGGTTCATTCTCATCATCAATATCAACCGAATCAACCTTATTAGATCCAATGCGAGTTACCCCAGACCCAGATACATCCATCTACAAAGGAAAATGTTATTTTACTTTTAGTCAATTTTTAAATTTCACAGTAATTTGTAGTTAAAAGCTTAAAGCCAACAACAAGCCAACACATGCAGAGCAACAAGCCAACAACAAGCCATCCGAACTTCACATACTTAAACCACCGATTGAATCATTGGACAAAGAAAAATACAGTGCTAACTTCTCACTGGCATAACTTAGACGGGATAGCAGACTTTATACCTTTGGTATGTGGCTTTGATTCGTATATGAAAGATTCATGCTAACTGCTCCTGCAAAAGATTCGAATATCACATGAAGAAGTCAAAATACAGTGTTAATTGCTCCTGCAAAAGTGAATAACAATACAGTCCTAAACCTTCCAGATTTTCATGTGATGCAATTTCCAGATTTTCATGTGGTATGCAAAAACAACCCAGTTTCGACCATAGAGACTAGAGAGTAGCCACTAGCTAGATCTCGACCAGAGAGAGAGAGAGAGAGAGAGAGAGAGAGAGAGAGACTCACCACACTGTTACCCCACGGTTTCACCTTGAAATCTCGGTTACAATGGTCGATTTAACCTGTTAAGTGTAAACTGAGAACAGTGAGTACTGAGTACTGTCGATTACAGAGAGAGAGAGAGAGAGAGAGAGAGAGAGAGAGAGAGACTCACGGAGTCACGGTAATGGCTGCTACTCGAGGTCACTCACGGTAATGGCTTAGCACGATCAGAGATGGGTTTGAGCACGAACTGGGTTTAGCACGATCTGGTAACGGAGAGAGAGAGAGAGAGAGAGAGAGAGAGAGAGAGAGAGAGAGAGAGAGAGAGAGAGAGAGAGAGAGAGATCAGAGACGGGTAATGGCCGAATGGCTGCTCTGAGCTCTCGAGGTCGAGATGAGAGTAGGGATGGGCATGGGGAGGGTAGGGGGTGGATACCACTACCTCCATCCCCGATCCCCGAACCTATATCAATCCCCATCCCCTCCCCGATCCCCACCGGGGATTTTATTTTAACCTTCATCCCCGCCCCGATGCGGGGAACGGGGATCCCCACGGGGAATCAGGGATAAAAAAATCCATGCACTAGTCCATGCCATTACCTATTAAATTCAACCCCCACGGCCAAAATTCCATTCCATCCGTGCAATCTGGTTGCCATTACCCATTAAATTCAATATGTGATTTTCTTCAAAGAATTCAATAATCGGCATATTAAAGTTGAATATTGGTGATCAGAAGCAACCAAGATTGACGCTGACCAAGACGAGGGCAGTGACTGGTTTGGTTGTTTTCTTAGATTTCAATTGCATTCTAATTTGATAACACACAGATTCTCTTGGTAAGTGGTAAGCAATTTTTTTTTTGAAGGACGGCAATGTATTCCAGGACAGAGAGTTCAGAGATCCAAATTCCAAACGGATCAGATAAAAGGCAGGGACATAGAGCCATCGTGAGATAAAAACTTATAATATAATAAATATATTATATATATATATATATATATATATGTAAACGGGGATGCGGGGATCGGGGAGGGGATCGGGTTGGAGACTGACAATACCATCCCCTACCCGATCCCCGAATTTTTTTAAAAATAATCTCCATCACCTACCCGATCCCCGACAAAATCCCCAAATCCCCTCCCCGAATGGGTAGGGGACGGGTTGGATAGGGGCGGGTCGGCCGAAATGGCCATCCTTAGATGAGAGGCTGAGAGGGGGAAATTTTTAGGGTTAGCCGGATTAGGGTCATCTCCTTCCTATTTATATTTTTGTAATTTTTAAATATTTAATATATATAAAAAATATATTTATATATATTATAATAGAACCGGTTCGGTTTGGTTCGACCTAAATTTTCTGAAAACCGAGAACCGAACCGAAACTCAGTTTTTTTAATTTTCCCGAACCGAACCGAACCGAACCGGGTGAAGAAAAAAACTGAAAAAAAAGCGGTTCGGTTCGGTTTTCCGGTTCGGTCCGGTTTTTGAAAAAAAAAATTCAGCCCTAGTTGTTTGTCTTCCTGCTGCTTCTTCCTAATTTCAAAATTCCGGAAAATGCCAGGTCAGAAGACAGTGAATCCACGTCAGCAAACCTCATTGACCCGTAACAACTCAGATCGCAAGGGCTCCACCTGTCCAACCTTTGACCGTCAGATACGGACGGAGCAACTCACGGCTGACCACTAACCTCATCCAAGACCCGCCCCCATTCTTCCACTTATTCACTGTTCTGCCATCCATCCAACCAAAATGGTTCGACCATACCAGGATCCGAGTGATGGGCGGATGGACATTGTATAAATTTGTTTTTTTAAACATATGAAAACAATATAAATTTGAATGGGCAGTTGTGAGATTTTATTAAAGAAAACGTTGGGCGAATAAACTTTTATAGTTTAAATTGTTTTACTCCTACCTAAATACTATACTAGAAACTTAAAACTTGAATAGGGTTGTTGCCCGATTACATTTGCCTTTCAGTCTGTCTTTTGAAGCTAGGAGCCCAACTCGTGATATCAGTGGTGGAGCTACATTGGGGCCGGGGCCTCCAAATTTTCTATTTTGGAGTATATTTTACAAATATTTTTTTGTAGTTATTCGTAAAAGAAATTATACACTTTCGAAAATAATAAAAAAGTAAGAACAATTTTATTTCGAGAACACTAAATCATGGTGAATGATACCGTGCGATAATGATATTGCGTTCGTCGAGCGATATGATAACAAAAATACTCACGATTAATTTTATAATTTATCAAAACCATCTCTTTAAAACTCGAATGACTTGATTTAGTCTTGAAAAAATCATCGAAGATTTCTTTCATAATCCGGCCCCGTCCTACTTCGATTTCTGGCTCCGCCACTGCGTGATTAAAAATCTTTCCTGGAACTTTTTTTTGCTTTCACCATATCTCAAATAGATAAATTCAAGAAAAAAGAAAAGGAGGCAAATCCACGTACGACACTACAAGAGTGAGGAAAACTCTGTAACTTACCCGCAGAAATAGAGGCACATGCCATTTAATGAAGGGATGATAGTTTGTAGGCAAAAAAGAGAGAGAAGGAAACGTTCAAAAACCAACTTCCACTGTATTTCCACATCATCAATTGCGTAAAACTATTCAGTGCTTCCAGACCACGTTCCGACGATCGTTTTCCGCAACAATTTTCTACTTATATGGTTCCAAAGTGTATGAAACTCACAGAAATGTACGACGAGAAGTGAGTGCTCATGCATGCTGAGTAGCACTGAAATATGTTCTCACTTAAAGTGTATGTATATCTGCATCTACAAGTTGCCACGTGGCGAAAACCCATTGCCTCAATATATAGCTTCTGCCCCACCCTCTACTGAAACTCCCCACCAATGTCTCAACCACAACACAAATACATCTCTTTAAGTTCTTCTCTCCTGCACTAGGATTAATTCTTACAAAAAAAAATTCCAGTTCTGTCAATCAACTCTGTATTGTTTTGCATACATGGATTTTTTGTTCCTGGATGTGGGTTAATTTCTCTCTGCCTTTTCTTGTTTTCCTAATAATTCTTTGGCGGGAATTCGGTCTTTTCTTCGTAGAAAATTGCTAAGTTTTTTGTTAAAAATCTTTTGGCCATTGTGTCAAGTTTGATATTGGTT
Organism: Vaccinium myrtillus; assembly: GCA_016920895.1. Lineage (NCBI taxonomy): Eukaryota > Viridiplantae > Streptophyta > Magnoliopsida > Ericales > Ericaceae > Vaccinium > Vaccinium myrtillus. The sequence goes on from CM029273.1 coordinate 11,087,163, forward strand.
TCTTTGATTAGGCTAGACTAGTTGTTTAGGAATTGGAACAAATAAAACACGAATTCCGGCCACAAGTTAGTTATGTTAGTTAGGGGAGAATAAGCTTGATTAAGATCAGAATAGATTGCATGGAGCCTTTATGTCAGTTTTGTGGGGTGGTGAGGGCAGTTGTTTACTGCAAACCAGATTCAGCCAGGCTTTGCCTGCGCTGCGACAACTGCGTTCACTCTGCCAATTACTTGGCACGTAGACACTCCCGTTCGCTCATATGCGACAAGTGCAATTCGCAGCCTGCAATGGTCCGCTGCATGGATGAGAAAATCTCTCTGTGTCAGAGTTGTGACTGGAACAACGGAAATGGGTGTTCCGGTTTGGGACATTCGCGCCAGACATTGAGTTGTTATTCGGGATGTCCTTCTCTAGCTGAATTCTCAAGGATTTGGGCTTCTGTTCTTGATGTGCCGCCGTCTTCTTCTGGTGGTGGTGGTAGTTTATGTGGTGGTTGGGGTCCAATGAGCAGTGCATTGCCTGTAAATGAGAATTGTCTAACTCATTGTTTGGATCCAATGGGTAACGAGGGTTCGGTTGGTTTGGTGGCAAGCAAGTTTAATGAGTTACAAAATCGGTGTGCCAAATTTGAACCTTGGATCGGTCCTTCTTCTTTGATCCAACCACCCAACCTCAATTTCTTACCACAGTACAATAAAGATCAAACAGGTCTCTTCCCAGAAGGATCAAACCTGCCTAAGGTGATTTCTCTTTGATATTGTAATAGTCTATGTAGCACGAACACAAAAACGGATACGGATGTGGAAATTCAAAGAACAATGGACACTGACGTGGGGGGAGACATGGCATTATATATATTGATATACACTTTTCTTTCCTGCTTAAATAAATATATATTTTTGCAATATATATAGATAAATAAATATATATACACGTTTTGAACACAATGAACGGTTCGGATCATCAAAAATTGATTGGGAAATGGGAGTCTCGCACTTTAGCCCATATGCGGGATCCCTCATAAAAAATCGATAGAGAAAGGGCTGATGCGAGGGAGGGAGGGAGACAGAGAGATTTAATCTAATGTTGACCTAAGGCCTTCCAGAGAGAGGCACTCGTCGATAGAAATTTTGGTGCCGTAGAGGAATGTTTTTATATGGCTAACAATATAACCCAAACATTTGAGTAATATCATGTTTACTCCCGAAAAAAATATAAAAAATTAGAGATTGACCACCTCCGTGGTCCCCGCGTGTCCTCCACGTGTCCCCGTGTCGGACACGTGGATATGGTGACCTCTACGAGTGTCGGTGCTACATAGGTACTAGTTCTTGTCATTTTCATGGTGAATGGGGTAGGGGGATCTGATTCGTACAGGCGTACCCATTACACATATGGAATGGAGATCTCCAATTAATGACCATCAATCTTTACTTTAAATTCAAAAATCGTTGAGGTTATTTTAAAACTTACATCATCCTTGCAGTTATATACTGCTGGTTTTTCATGATTTTATACATCCTCAAGCATTGAAATGGATCTCGATTCCAGTGTGAAATGGAAAGAATCGAAATAAACTGATTTGAAGTTTACTGTGAGTTTTGTGAGATCATATAGAATTTCTAAAATGAGCACTGCCTTTGTTTGGCTTGATTTGGGCCAGGGTCCTTCCAGTTACAAGAATCTTGAACTTCATGAAGGTGAAGATCTCTGTGAAGGTCTTAACATCGATGATGTTGCATTGAACTTCGGGAGCTGTGATGAGATATTTGATTCTTCGCGAAGCCATACTGCCTACAATTTTGACAATGGAGCAACAGACTGCCCACTGTTGGAGAAAAATGCCTCTGTGACTGAATCAAATGGTCACGTCGAAAATGCTCTAGAGGTTCTTTTTTCGGATCCATTTAGCTATACTACATTCATGCATTGTTTTTCTTTCTGCAACATCTTTATTTGACAGCCGTTCTTTCTTTCCTCTGGTAATTAACGTGCTCTGCCGATCATGGCAACAAAACATCCATTTCTTATTTCTATGTAGTTAAAAACCACGGTAGAATCCTTCTAGTAGAAAATGTCATATTGTAGCTGTCATTAACATTCCTCATTTGCGGTAATACAAAATGGTGGATCACGCAGATCAAACAACATGTAGCACTGGAATTGTGCGTATTCTTTTGAGCTTGACAGTTAACCTTGTGAATTTCTCGTAGACATCATCATCAGGACAACAAGAGTGCATGGGTTTCCAATCCTCACACGTTGCAGCATCACCTAATTTGGTGCAGGCAATAAGCGTCAGTACCAATGGCATGCTCATAAATCCCAGCTGCAGCAGAAGTATCAACCTGGGTTTTCCAACTGGCCCGGTTCATTCACTTCCACTATCCAACATCACTGGTGAAAGTAGTGTCTCTGATTACCAGGATTGTGGTTTATCTCCAATGTTTCTAACAGGTGAATCACCGTGGGATTTGAACTTGGAAGTCGGTTCCCCAGAGGCAAGGGATAAAGCTAAGATGAGATATAATGAAAAGAAGAAAACACGAATGTATGTGGTTCAACTCTCTACATGTAGGATATGAGTTTTTCTGCCATAACCCAAGTTTCTTTCCTCTGGTTCTCAAAACACAAGAAAATAAAATGTTCTATATTTCATGCCAACGTAGAGCATCGTGAAGGTAGTTTCTGTAACTTTCCTTGCAGCTGAATATTGAAAAGATTCTTTTCCTCTTTAAGTAAAATTCAATTTGTCTTACCATCTTATCCTATATTTCCATGCATTCACATCCCATGTTTTCATATTTAGCAGAAAGTTTCAAAAACTGTTTTATTTTTACCAAGTCAAGCCATCGTTTTTATTTACCAACGTTTATGGTTCATTTTCATCATGTCTCTGTTGCTTCCCGAACAGATTTTACATGTTTGGGGTCTGCAGGTTTGGTAAGCAAATAAGATATGCGTCTCGTAAAGCAAGAGCTGACACTAGGAAGCGTGTGAAAGGGAGATTTGTGAAGGCTGGTGAAGCATATGACTATGATCCTGTTAAACATGGAAATTCTGAGCCAGATCACCGGTTCCCTTCCCGTGCATATTAGAGCCTAAAGAAAAAAGGTACTCCTATTAAGCTGTCCCTTTGTACTTACCATTTTCCAAGAATTGCAGTATTGCTAGCAATGCTATGGAGATATGCAAGCAGTCAGCCATGGCCAATAGTTCTTTCTATCTCTATAATGATTTCGAATTTGTAAAGGAAAAACTAAATACAAAACTTGGCAAGTACTGAACTATCAAATGCTTTCTACATGCAGTTGCATGTGAAACAAGCAACAACACTACAAGTAGAGGGGGATGAATAGGGAGAAGAATTTGGGTGCTAGCCGGTAGGAGTGACACGGTGCCGAGCATCTCGGTAGCCCAAGAGTGTTTTGAAGGGCCCAGATTTTAAAGAGAGAAATAGGAGAGAATGAGGGGAAGGGTTGGGAGAAATCCACTTTTGGACCTGCCGAGATGTGCGCTCGGCACCCCGTCACCCCTACCCGCTAGGCAGCCAAATTCTTCTCCCTATTCATCCCCCTCTAGGACTTGTAGTGTTATTGCTTGTTTCACATGCAACTGCATAGAAATCGAAAGAACTCGAACACAATGATTTACATGGAAAGCACTTAGGGTCAATGCACCCTAAGTGTAAAAACCATGGCCTAACTTACCAAATTACTATAAATCAAAATCAAAAGGTTAAATCAAGTGCATACAAGATTAAAAATTACCAACTTGCCCAAGCTACACCAAACTCTGCACCTTGATTTAGCTCCCGAACCTCTTCTTGATTCCATAGCCTCCTTGAGTCCAACACCCCTCGATCTCTGTATCAAAGACAACTCCGGCCACGTAGATTTGAAGGTAACAATGCTTGATTATGATTTTATGAAGATTTTTAATGAAAAACAATCAAACTAGAATGAAACGCAAAACTTTTCCAACAACAATTTAGACAGAAAACCTCAATAAATGCATTAAAAATCTTTACACAAAATGCAACATGAAATGCATATACCTTTCAAGATTTAGCTCCAAGCATTTTGCGTGGCATGGACTTTTCAACACCTCTTGATCCATCGGGCGGAGTATCTAGATTCAATACACTAAAAGACCACCTCCCAAACCCAAATGGAAAATCAATAAATACTGACTCTAATGGTTTTTCGGAACCCGGAAATTGCGGATAATACTAACAGCATGCTCGCTCGTTTTCACTTCTACTTCATTTTTTTGGGTAAATCACTTTCCATTGAGAAAAAAACTAACCAATACAGAATCCAAGGGGCATACTCCTGCAATCCAAACAGAACAGACTAAAGCATGCAAGCTAAGGTCCAAAAACACAACTGGAAGCATCCACAAAACAAGCAAAAATAAGAAGCCTGGACACAGCACACCAATTGATTAGTTACGAGAATAATGATAGTGACACAAACTTTGTGCCACAACCAACCACAACCCCACTCACATGGGGTGTGGGGCCCGCACGTGGGACCCATGTGGGACCCACACCCCATGTGAGTGGGGTTGTGGTTAGTTGTGGCGCAAAGTTTGTGTCACAATCATTTTTGTACGAGAAAACAATAGATAGGGGGAATGTGCCAGTTGACACAGACCAATCTGTTTTCATATATCTTCTTCATGTCTCCAAGAGATTATGCAGGCTCTCAAGTCTGTAGCTATTCTGGCAATAAGATTCATATATCTAAGGCTTTCTTTCTGAAAGATTCTTCTGTTCCTTTCGCACCATTTATTGAAGTATTTAAGTATATAACAGCAGTCAAGGAGAGTTTAAAAAACTGTATGCTTGAAGCTCAAATTCCTCCTTTGTGTAGTGCAGTCCGATCCACTTCACTTCTAGTTCATCAGGTTACAAGAAGTTTCAGACCACAGTCTAGTTTTTGAGAATTCAACCCCAATTCATACCAAGAAACCTGTTATCTTTTCGTTGCTTGGTTTTTGTTGATGATAACATAGTAACAAACTAACAATGAGCTTAGTGTCATAGACTGGTATGTAGCATAGTTCTGCAAGAGAAAAATCAAATTCTTTTCAAAGTTGTTACATGAATTCTATTCCTCATTTTTGTACATCATTAATGGTATTAATGAATACTTTTCTTTCATACATGCCACATCGAATCTTGTTTATTTTTTACGCATGATTTCATGATCTTGATTCTCTTCACAGGTCAAATAATTCCTTCCTGATTTCAGAAAGCAATTCTTCAACCCAATCTGGACCTTCATCCTTCAAAAGGGTACTCATCTTCATTCCACCAACCCTCATTTACATATCTTCAATGTTAAAAATACAAAAGTAAGTCTCGTGGCCTAGTCTATTGCATATCTTCACCATTATGAATACCTACAGATTATTAACCTGTACTAATTTGCTCAAATAAACCAATTTTCAGTTATACAATTACAGATCAATTGCTGGTAGCCCTTGCAGCCAACCGGGTGATGATCATTGGATCAACACATCACAACTGCAATGAATTCTCGGCAGCCTGGTCGATCATTCTGTTTACGAATGCAACGTAGGTTCTAAAAGGCAAAGTACTTCGGTCAATTCTCATACTATTAATTTCCCTCTTGGACTTACTGACCAATTTCTTATTCTTTTCTCCAGTCCTGGAATTTTGAAGGATTTTCAGTTGCGGTCTACATGTTGTGAAGGCCCTAATGGTGATAACGTAATTCCAAAGTCCTCTTTTGCCTTTCCTCTCTTAAAGTTGATCGTTGTCTTGCTTCTGCCATAAGCTCCGCCAACAAATTGCCTCGAGGCATTGTCTCCAAAACAAGTCAATTTTGGTTGATTAAGTGTTTATAGAATCAACTAGTAATTTCTTGTCAATTGTCATATACCAATAAGCTTCAGCATATTTCATTGTTGTGACATGAAAGCTAGTTAAAGAACTCCTTCATGTGCTTTAATTCCTGTGCATAATAAAGTTGTCTGCACTTTTCTTTACCATCTTATAGAGTAGGTTGTTGTAAAATGAAGCATGTAATTATAAAAATATGCTTGTCGTGTCCTCTTGTTAGATCAGTGAACTTACAAGGACCCAAGTGGTATGAGAAACTAGTGTTCAGTTGAGCTTAGTGTAATCCAAAGAATGGTGTGGATAAAAATCAAGTGGGGGCGTGCCCCCACAGGATGCCACATAGGTCCGTCCCTGCTACCAGGTTATTATTTTGCACGTCCCATTGAACTGAAGGGTTATCCCTGGTATCAGGTGAGAACAATGATGCTATCTTAGCACCACAACTTCCTGGAATGTTGTCTTTTTAGTTTTTCAGATTTTCTTACTGTATTAATGATAACATCCATGACGTTGGAATGGTGAAATTTTTAATTTTTTTTTTTGATAGTACCATGTAGCTTCAATGCATCCACATGCTTTCTCAGCATGTGATATTTTGTTTTATGTTAATACACATGAAATAGAACCATATACATAGAGTATATGGACTATGTAGAGTGCCTGGTGGAATCGTTTCGGTTGGCCCGCCACGGATCTCAACTCATGATCCTAGCTGAGTAGGATCATTTATGTAAAACGTCATACTGGCTACCGGTAGATGCCTTAATTCACAATTGTATTAAAAAGAAATGAACAGGCTGTTTACTAATCTGTAGGAGATGGTCTTGCTTGATAACTCAAATTCAGCACTTAAAACTGAATGAATTAAGTAATAAGTGATTAAGTAGGTTTGGTAACCACATTTTACAATACTTAAAAAATTAAGTGGCTCTTAAAATGTAAGCTAAAATGTTGATAAAAATTAAGTAGCTTTGAACTACTTAATTTTTACTGAATTTACAACTACTACAAACACTCTTCCACCGCATCCACTACATCGCCACCACCACTTCTACCGCCACTCCACCACCACCACCACTCTGTCACTTCCACCGCAACCACCACCACCACCACCACCATGACCACCACTCTGTCACTCCGACAACCACTGTCGCCACTATACCACCACCACCCTGTCACTCCCACCAACATTGGCGCCACCACCCCACCACCACCACTCCGCCACTTCCACTAACACTGCCACCTCTACACCACCACCGCCACTTTGCCACTCCCACTCTTAAACCACTATTACCACCACCACTCTTCCACTACTACACCACCACCGCTATTCCGCCACTCTTACCACCACATCGCCACTCCCACCACTACTCCTCCCACCATCACTCCCTCACCACCACGATGCCACCACTTCACAATCACTTCCACGACCACTGCTATACCACCATCGCAACCATCACCGCTGCTATACCACCATCTTGCCAATATTCTGTATATTTTTATTTTATTGATAAATGTTTTTTTTTTCATTTTAATACTTCAGCTCCTTATACAGATCAAACAATGTCTTTATTTCAGTGCTTAAGATTCAGTACATATCAAACAGCTTATTACCTTAATAAATTCAGCATTCAGTTTTCAGTACTTAATTTTCAGTTTTCAGCTTTGTCAAACAGCCACACCATGCTTTTGGGATAATATGGAGGAAGGTTAAGAAAAAACTCTCTAATATTACAAACAGAAAATATATCTCATTATTAATCCAAAATGAAAGGACTTTTGTTTCTAAAACTTGTTTCCAAAACATTCACCATACCAAAACACTTCTTTTTTCCCCTTAAAAATTTTAAGCTCCCAACCCTGAATTTGAATTTGGAACACTGTCTCCCAAAGCCAATCAATTTGGCTAACTTGACACTCCAAAGTTCTAATTTAACACATAGATCTCAATAGCAAGTAAGGGAAAAAAGCACTCAAAGAAACAGAAAAGGCATTTTCGGTGTTGTTGAGCACTCCATTTGAACATTTGAATCACACCGGTTTTTCTCGCCCCAACTCGTGATTGCTGGATTCATCACCTCAGTTGAAGTCCCGATGAGATACCGGTGTGTGAGACCTTGACATGAATAGCAAAGAAAGCACCTAATGTGCCTTTGTGCTAAGAAATTGGCTCCATGTACCCATTTGTCACATTTCTTGCATAAAAACGCATCGTCCGCTTGGCAGTATAATGAGGCCCGTGACCTGCAAAGCGCGCAAGCCACCGTACTGTTGTCGGAAACAGCCTCTTTCTGAATATCCGACCACCGGAATCCGCCGTGGCTTTGCTCTGCTTTTGTACCTCTGCACATTTTTTCTGAAGTATAGAATGGCATAGCCTAGAAGTGGGAAGTTAAATAGCCTTTTATAACAATGGTGGTGGCATGAAAGGGGAGCATTAACGTGCAATTCATGAGGGAAAAAATCTGGACTATAATTTTGGTGAAATGACAAGAATGCCATTCTGGCACTAGATGACAAATTGTCACTGTTTTCTTATTGCTTGAATGCCTGCCTTATCTATGTGGTCATTTTACCGACAAAGCCATTTTGTGATATTTCAACCCCACTTGTTTTGGGTCAACACACCATAATTTTAGATAGGAAATGTAAGAATGTGGTAGTCTTTCTTTTATGTTCCTATGTAAAATAATTTGGCAAAAACCAGAGTGGATTCGATTTAAATGCGCGTATCGAGACTTATAGATCGTGTCTTCGTGCTAATTATTTAGTACTCACGGAGTGACATTTGATATTGTTCAAGTAGTGCTCCCGATAAATTGGTGACAAATTTGGCAAACGAGGCATGCTAACACATTGTATGTTGCAAATCATGCAGCAGCGATAAACTTTAGTAGGCGAGACACGATAACACATTTCTATTAGGTAGATGAGAGACGAACATTGACCCACATTATTCATTTTTTTAATATGTGTGAGATGCATGATTTGAAGGAAATGTTGTGAGCCATGAGTTTTATTCATTTTTTTAATTAATCTCCTTGATTGGTTACCAAAGTCAATTTTGGTTTGTGCGGAAAGATAATTTGGATGGCCTAGAATTAAAGGCTCTTTAGAAGGCCACCATCCACGAGTTCTAGCCAATATGGGAGCCTCCATAATTACGCCACCCGGATAAGTTTTTTTTAAAACGGGAGAAAGCTTTCGCATTCATTGTCCATATTTATGGAGGATGGGGTGGTTACGCTTCTATACCTTTGCAAATCCTTTACACATATTTTTTGAATTATTTTTGCACCAAATGAAACTATTAATAGAGATTTTTAACTCGATACAAAAAATTTTGAAAAAAATTATATACTTTAGTATTTTACATTTTTTTTTTTTATTGGCTTATTGAGTTGCTTTGCAATATCTTTCAGATCAAAAGATAAAATACTTTTGTGCATAATTTTTTTTATTTTTTTGCCCCAAATTAAACTACTAATAGAGATTCTTAATTCTATCAAGAAAATTTGAAAAATTAGATACTTTAGTATTTTACATTTTTGGCTTGTTGAATTGTTTTGCAATATCCTTCGGATAAAAAAATAAAGTACTTCCGTGCATAATTTTTTAATATTTTTTGCACCAAATTAAACTATTAATAGAGATCTTTAATTGGATAGTGGATACAAAAAATTTAAAAAAATTATATACTAGTATTTTATATTTTTGGGTTGTTGGCTATAAATAATTACTCCTATATACAAAAAAATTATTACAATTAAATCTTATAGCTTAATTAGTTATTGAATTTACCTTTTAAAATACTTAATTATTGGATTTATCTAATTTTAAAACATGCATAACTAATATGGATATGCACAAGGGCAAAGAAGACTTTTGACAACTTTTTACATTATAAAACCAAACACAATCCCCTTCTTACAAAATCATCCAAACCAAGTATTAATTTATGTACTCTTAATAAACATTATATCATTGTGGCCCCACCCTCCATAACGAATACCCTACTATTTTATCCACCCTCCATATTTTATCCCCAAAACTAATCCGGCATCCAATCTACCCCTTGGACTAGTTTATGTTTTGTTTTATTGCTTGTTCTATGTATCTAACTGAACGTTTCCCCTTTTCGTTTTAATGCTTTGAATTTCCGAAGTACCAAAAAAAAAAAAAACCGTTTGGTGTTTTGGCATAATAATTAAGTCAAAATATTTTGGTCTTTATTTGAATTTTATTATATTTAAGTTTTTGAGTCAACTTTTTTTATTTCTTATTTGTAGACTATAAGTTCATCTCGACAAGACTAATCACAAAATTTTTAAAAAACATGAACCAAACTAATTTTTTAATAAAGACAAAAATTATCTGGAAGTCTGTTTGTTGGGATTAAATTTGTCTTTAATAGATATTTTAAATATTTTGATTATAATTTTTGTACTTTTTAGATTTGTTTATTGAAGATTGTAGGAAAGTTAACTCAAAACTAATAAAAACGATTTTTTCAATGAAGACAAATAATAATTCCGTAAATCTATTAATAAAAAAGGGCTTTGACTACAGGATTTTGGGGCCCTGTATTGAGGTAACTCACTACAGGGTTGTAGTGAGACCAATTCGGCTGTCCATCTCGAAACCGACGGCTCGAATTTAATTTTAAACACCAAATGATCCGAGCTGTTCATTGTTTGGATTAAAATCCGATTAATTATTGCAGAGATAGACGGCTGGATGACCTCACTACAACCACACAGTGAGACCCTCGCTAGGGGTTGTGAGTCTTGTGACTACTTCCCACTTTTTGATGCCAGTATTTTTGTTTTTTGAACGAGTGATGCCAATTCCTTTGAGCAAACCCTTCAATTCACGAAGGCCACGTGTAAAGCAAAGAGCTGATTATGTGGTTTGTCCAAACGACAGTCAAATCTTGTGTTGTCAAAGATGTCCACTTGTGTGGTTGCAAGACTTGTACTAACCTGTTATGTCGTATGTGCCACTTATAGCAAGACCAATCTTGTGTTGTCAAAGATGTCCACTTGTGTGGTTGCAAGACTTGTACTAACATTTTATGTCGTATGTGCTACTTATAGCAAGACAAATCTTGTGTTGTCAAAGAACAATAATGATACAGGCACATACTCCCTCCCACACCCCACCACACCCTGCACACTGTTCACGTGGGTCCCACCCAGACGCAGCGGAAATCTTGTTGTTGTCAAACGATAACAGCCTCGAATAATGAATAAAGAGAATAAGCTCGATTTATAATTGATTAAAAGTTTAATAAAACATCCTTATTTATCTTAGTAAGAGTCTAACTAAAAGGAAATTACTTAGAGTACAGGCAAGCAAAACATTCTTGGAAACTTAGACTATTTGCTAAAAGGAAATAAAATAGAATCTAATCAAAACTAAACTAAAAACGTGCAAAACAGGCAGCACAAATAAAATCTCCTAATACTAATCGTAAATAAAAATTATTACTAAAATAATGTTTCCATAAATAATAGGGGTGTATATCTTGTCCTGCATCATTCTCCTTTTCTTCAAAAGAACTCGTCCTCGAGTTCTTGTTAGGAACCTGCCATCTTCCATGCCAAATAAATAAATATTTGGAATACTTCAATCGCTTGATTTCCTTCCAAAAAAGTTTCACACCAAAAATTGCTTCCAATGATATCTTCTCAGCATGTTTCAATTGATTGATAAGATCCAATAGATGAATATTGGGAATCCAATCATACTGTTGCACTCCAAGAAAATCAACAAAGGAAACTTGATATTGTGGGTCCTCTTTATCTTGCCTCATCGTAGCAATGGTTGACACATGAATGATTGGCTCATTGAGATGGACTGGCTTGACCATAGAGTTATCAAATAAGGTAGCAACATCAATTTCTTCCATTGAAAAATCAATTGGGTCCTCAACAATTTGATCACCAACATCAATATCAATTTTCTTACCATCAACTTGAGTTACCTCCTCTTTAAAAGCTTTTTCAACAACATTATTGGTAGATGCATTGATTGTATTTTGTTGTTTTGGTATATATTTATCTTTCAAAAGTTGCCCATAATTCCATGGCACAAATCTATCCATCAAACGTTCTTTGATTTTTGACCAATCGCAAATACGATGCTTGCCCAATCGATCTCTTAAAGATTGCATATCTAGCCACCATTGTAAAGCTGGACCTGTAAGTTTTAAAAAGAAGAAGCTCCACCATTCTTTGGACGGAATTCTCTCATAATCGAAGAAATTTTCGATGTCTAGAATCCAATTAAAAATATCTTCAAAATGCTCAAAACCACTTAAGTTAGGTAAACTGTGATAATACCTGAAATTAGGTTCTAATTCCTCACTATCAGCACGGTTAATTGGGTGTTCCCCAACTACTATTTGATTATCGGGTTGGCGTTGGGCAAATCCCACCGCGCTTTCCCGATTCTGGTTAAGAGGACGGCGTTGGGCAACTCCCACCGCGCGATCTTCTTCAACCCTTACTGCTCCTTGGTCGAGGCGTAAAGACTTCTGCCGCAACGGTTCATGGATTTCTGTTTGAAAATCTATGAACTGCGTTTGTTGTTCTTCAACCTCTGCCCTTAGATCAGCAAGCCCTTGAGCAACGTCGAGGGGAGTGTCTTCTACTTTGTTTGGTGCCATCAGCCAGGAAAAACCCGCTCTGATACCACTTGACGCAGCGGAATTCACGAGAAACTAGTTGCGTACTAGTTCAAACGATAATAGGTCTCAAATCCACGAGTGTTCTTGAATCCACAAGAGAAAGAGAATAACTCTGATTTATAATTGATTAAAAGTTTAATATGCCCATAGGCTACATCCTTATTTATACTAGTAAGAGTCCTAACTAAAAGGAAATTACTTAGAGTGGTGACCAAGCAAAACATTACTTGGAAACTTAGACTATTTGCTAAAAGGAAATAAAATAGAATCTAACCAAAACTAAACTAAAAACGTGCAAAACAGGCAGCACAAATAAAATCTCCTAATACTAATCGTAAATAAAAATTATTACTAAAATAATGTTTCCATAAATAATAGGGGTGTATATCTTGTCCTGCATCACACCCACTTTACCCCGAAATTTAAAAAAAAAAAAATCTGAAAATTTTGAAATCGTTTACAAGTTGGGTTCTCTATTTTGGCGGGGATATTTCATCAGATCTGAAAAATGAGAGAGCGCGCGAGAGAGAAAGCTGATTTCCGTTGGTCCAAGTCCAACCCCGGCCACCATCATCGACCTAACGACGTCCACCACTAACTACTCCACCACGACGACCCGTAATCGAAGAAAACGCCCCTGATTTGGCAGGAATCTGATTGTACCCCAATTGGGAATCTGGTGAGGAATAACTGGGAGAAGAAGAAGCGGAGGAGTTCGGAATCTGGTGAGAGTTTGTCACCGAATGTTCGATTTTTTTGTTTTTTTTATGAGAATCTGAACTATGTATCGAATTGGTTCTCCTTCTCTGGATTATAGTTCAATCGTTAGGTTGATGCTTTGGTTGGCATGGCAGGTTTTATTACCCTGTATGATTTTTGAGTTTCTTAGTTTTCTCCCAAACTACAGACTTTGTTGTTCTCTCATGGGCACTTGAGAATTTATGCTCAGCAATATAGAATAAAATAAAAAATTTGCACGGTTCACGAATTTTTTTGGGAGTTACTGTTGGGTCCGGGTGACAGTGGGTTGTACAGAATCTAGAGAATAGCCGAAGTGTGCTCAAGATGAACCAGACATCATGCAATAATCCGGGGAAAAAAAAATGCATGTGTGGTTGCAAGACTTGTGCCACTTATAGCAAGACAAATCTTGTGTTGTCAAAGAAGTCCACTTGTGTGGTTGCAAGACTTGTACTAACATTTTATGTCGTATGTGCCACTTAGAGCAAGAACCGCAGGTGTAAAATGCATATGTGGGCAAAATAGACAAGAGGAAGAAGAAAAGGATGCTACAGCAGGTTAGCCAAAACACTGTTTGCTTGACCGAAATCCTATACCTAAATTAATGGGTTGCCCCAAGCGTAGGGCGGAGACCGGTGTAGCACAATACCCGGTAAGACCGGAATCGAATCCACAGAGAAGGTGGAGAGTGCTTACTAAAAACTCGGGTTGAAACTGGTTAACACGGCTCTTAGGTAGCCACCCTTTACGATTTGATTGGTGAATTAACTAAACTAAGAGAAAAACTAGTTTTGATTAAATTAATTAAAGGAAAGTACGGTCGTAGGGTTCATAACACGGCGACCAGGTCCGGATATTCCCTGCTCCATTTGTTGTTCCAAAGAGAACGGTTGATTTTAGAGAGAAAAGGTTACCCCGAAAGATGCGAATCCTCGCGGTCGCCATTACCCATGTATGGCGAAGAACAGGTTTTGGTCCCCCGTTCCCGCGTTACATGGGATCCGACGAAGCTCGGATTCGTCCGACGGAAGTTCTTTAATAACCAAAAATTGCTTTTTTTCATTATTGATTTTTAGATTAGGAGCAAAGATAAATCCAGCCCTAGCCACGGCGTGTTAATCACCCCGTGACCATACTTATGAAACTACTCACTCATATTGAACAGAACAACTAAGAGAATTCCGAAATTAAACATGCTATTGAACTTGAATATGAGTTAAAACAGAGATTCGAGTCTCAGAACACGGACAAACTCCCGCGAACTGAGCTTAAAGAAAATAAACAGAAACGTTACCGAAGCTATGCGAGAATCAGCGATCAAAACTGTGAAAACTTCAATGGAAAAAGTCTCCGGAAAGTAATCACTCCAAAAAGAAAGTCGGCTGCGAATTTGGAAGAAAACTAAGCAAAGTTCGAACCCTAATTCGACCTCAAAAAGAGGTATTTATGTCTTTCCCGAAGCCCAAACACGTGGCAAAATCACCGGCCCATTTAAGCTAGTCGGTATCGATACAGGCTTTTAGCCGTATCGATACCCAGACATTCTGTTCGCGTATGAGCACTTGGGTATCGATACAGGCAAACCCCTGTATCGATACCGAGACCTTCATAATGCTTCTCAAGCTTGTTTGGTCGTCCCTACTTGGGCCCCACCGGTTCCCAGCATGCCCAATGTCATGTGTCCACTTTACGTGCTCCTCCGGCCCGTTTCCTACAAAACGAACACAACAATACCAAAACACAAGACAACACCGCATCAAGTGGAAAATGGAATAAATCGCGCCTCTAATGCGCTAATTCGCCCTACTTAGGCGCTTATATCTTGAGATATTGTGCGCCTATCACTGTTCCCCATCCATATTTGAACAGTACCTAGGTAAATATACACTGACACTGTTCATCAGCTACCCAATTTTTTTTTTCTCTCTCTCTCTCTCTCTCTCTCTCTCTCTCTCTCTCTCTCTCTCCATACTAGATCGACAAACGACACCCCCATACCAGATCGACGGCGACGAACACACAGATCGACGAACAACGGCGATGGGTATGGGACAGCGACGATCGATAGCGATTTTGAAGCCATTTTGTTCGACGATCACTACCCATCGACGATCGATGGTGATTTCCAAGCGACGAACGACAGCTAGGGACGGCGACGAACAATGACGAGGGACGGCGATGGGTATGGACGACGGCGATGAACGACGGTGATGTGTATGAACGACGTCGATGGGTATGGCGATATATATGTATCTCTGTGTATATATATATTTAAAAAAACAAAAAACAATATTTTAATAAAAGGTAAAGTAAAATGGATAGATTGTTGGAGTGTTGATGGTGACATGGTAGCTATATGCACTGTACACCAGGTTTTTTGGCCAAAATTTTGGCTTAGCTGCTGTTGTTGATCTTATTATTGTTAAGTTGTTCCCACTGCCCAGTGTCCATCACATTCTCTAATATCCGTGTAAAAATCCAAGAGAAGAGATTGAGCTTATTGTTTATGTCAATAGTTGTGAAAGGAGGCCAAGTTTCAATTTACGGAGCGGTCACGTGACCCAAAATTGCGGTTGGTGTGTCAGTTTCATATTCCAAAAAGAAGAAGAAGAAATAATTCTCGAATAGTGTTGCTAAGAAAGAATTCTCTAATGTGTTAATTATGATCAAGATGTTGAAGTTAGAGAGGGATAAACTGGTGGCCAATAAAGATATCTCTAATTGGTTTGATTTCTTGAAGCCATGGAACGGTGAAGCGGCTAGTCATTCAAGGTTAATTTGGATTAATTGTAGAGTTATGCCTTTGAATGCATGGTACAATAACACTTTCAAATATGGGGTGAGTTCTTGGCTTTGGATGAAGAGTTTCAAAGTGAAAACTCCCTTGACGTAGATAGAATGATGGTTTTAATAGAGAAAGAGTCCAGAATTGAAGAATTAATGGATTAACATTCAGGTGAGCTGCAAAAATTATAAAGTTAAAATGTGGGAGGAAGAATGTGAGGAGCTTTTTGTGAGAAGTCTAAGACTGCAACCAAGAATGATATAGATTCTCATCTTTCTCTGTATGACAAAGCTTTGCAACTACAACCTTCAACACAGCTCAGTGAGGAAAAAGGTAATGATGATCAAGTCATGGAGGAGACAATTGTTTGTGAGTCATTGGAAGAAGGAGACGTGGAAGTTCTATCACAAGTCAAGAGGGCATCGGGAGAGGAGCAAATGTCTCGGCCTATTTTAGAACCTGTCCTTCTTGTTCATTCGAAGAGAAAAGTTGGGGTAGGCATCCTAGGGAAGAGATCAGCTCATGAAGCAATTCTTAAATTGAAAAGGAGGCTGAAAAGATTGGTAAGGAAGATTAGAAAGAAGAAACTCCTTTCTAAGTTTGGGCCTTTGGGGTTAAGGCTGATAATTTGAATTGTAGAAACAAGAAGGTCCCCTCTTCTTCTTCATCTTCTGATGATATCCAGAACAAGAAGTCCATTCTTTTTAAGAAAGTTAGTAAGACGATGGATACATGCAAGAACTAGGTTGGGCATTAATTTTAAAAGGGGGAGAAATTATAATTTAAAGAAATTTGTTGAAATAGATGAAGACTGAAGAGGAAATAGTGGAAAGGGTCAGTGCTCTTGATGATTTGGAGGTTGATGCTGCCTAGGAGGTGGTGATGGCTTCGATGTTGGTGCCTTTATTTCTCTGATTTTTTAAATCTGAATTTTGTTGGCTTTTGGTTTAGTTTTTGCTCTTGTGGGCTTTCTTTTGTTCCTTTGGCTTTTGGTTGTTTTGGTAGTAGGTTTCTTGGTTGTATTAGCGGTTGTGAGGCTTTTGTGTTTGTTGTGGGGTTTTGGTTGGTTTCTTGCCTTCCTTTGGCTTTGGTTATTAGGCGCCGTTTGTTGCGGATGTGCCCTTGATCCTATTAATCTTTATATCTTTTCAAAAATTGGTGGAAAAAATTAAACTAGCAACACTTCATTTCTCTTACAAAATGATAGCCCAATGGTAATCACATGTACTACTATGCATTTGAAAGGTGTTCAAAGCCTCACTAACTACAACCAACCATACTGACTTCCTCGGAGCAAAAAAAAAAAATCATTTCTATTTAAATCAGTATTTCTTGTAAGAAAAATGATTTTCGCAATCCAGTATTTCAATAAATGCACTAAAAAATTTGTGCTTTAGTGCTTATGTTGTGTGTAATTTTAAGCACTAAAAAATAAATTTTGAAGTGCAATTATGTGACGTTGAAAAATCGTTACCCCTCCAGTAATTATATTTGTTTTTCTGGTACTTCGGAAGTTCAAATTAAAACAAACAAATTAAGACAACAAAAACTTTGAGTTTATCAAAGTTAAAAGGACAATTACAAATTCAGTGCTAGACCCTTAGATGCCCAACACCTGAAGCATCAATGTAACTGTATTTGTAAAATCACATGAAAGAGAATGAGAGAAGAGAGGAAAAGAGGAAGGAGTGATATACAAGTTCTACTCTGTATACTAATATTCAAAAACTAGACTGTTGAGTGAGCTGAAAAAAAATATCAGATGGACGGGTCACCAGTTCGACCACAATCGATATTCTATCTGTTAGTTGCAAATAAACCATCGGGAAAAAGATACTGTTTAAAAAATTATGTCGGATCTACTTTTTTTTTTTATGCAAAGTTTTACGAGAAAGGGTTAAAGTTTACTTTTTTTTAAAATACAACAAAACTTTTAATGATGAACACGTTGACTTCTTGTTGCTCATTGCACACAAAAAGTCTTCAACCCTATGACCCAAATAATCAATAGCGAAAAAGAGTTTGTGGGAAGCCTTTAATTTTTTCTCGCAATAATTAGTCATAAATACACAATATTTTGCCTATTTAAAGGGAAAGACAAGGAACATTTGCAATCAAATATAAAGACACGATATTTTCCTATAGCATTTCTAATCAAACATAGAAACATTTGCAATCAAACATAAAGACAAGGCACATTTGCAATCAAACACAAAGACACAATAAGTGGCCCTATTAATTATGCTATAAAAATTAGTTTACGGAACAATAAGACTTACAGAAAAGACCCAAAGAATCTTCCGGCAAAGAAGAATTAAAAGACCCAAAGAATCTTCCGGCAAAGAAGAGGTCTAATTCTGCATTAACTATGGAGTCTTGTTAAACCACAGCAAATTCTTTAGTGTACAAAAAACCAACTCAATAATTCAAACTGAGCAATTCATGCATCCAGAGTCTTAGAAGAACAAATGCAAGAAGTTCAACCCACATGCATACATTGCTTTTAGCTCCAGCCTCCAATGTAATAAGAGTACAAAACAGCAATGCCACATTTAGTCGAAAGACAACTTCGATAGTTAACAACATTCCATACAAAGTTCTTAGGATTGGTGTTTTAATAACATTATCATCTAACTAGTCCAAACTCAAATTCCATAAAAACACATGATCTCAAACTGTCCCTTCAACAAAGCCGGCAACAAACCAGTTCCACTCAGGTTGGCTGCATAGAAATCAGACACTACCGGACCGTGCCTGAAACAAGAACAAGTTTTGGAAGAAAATTCATGAGATTCCATAACAACATAATCCAAAGGATATGATAATCATAATTGTCTTCATTTTATGAACAACAGCATACCAATGATAACGATTAATACCGATAACTAATCCTTCAGTAAAAGACAAGCTAATGATACTAAGTGCCACCAGCAAGTTTTCTGTAAGCTGTATCCCGATCAAGGAATAACTAATTGCAAAAGTTCTTTGTCCTTCCATTTAAAAATGTCAAATGTTTTTTGTTTTTATGTTCGATTTCAAAAATTCCTTGTCCTTCCCTTTAAAAATGTCAAATGTTTTGGATTTTTGGCTAAGTGACCCTTTTTCTCCCTCTTTCTTCTCTCAACTTTATCACTCTACATTTTCCTATAGGTGTAATAGCTCTCTTCTTTTCCAAGAGAGAGATCTCTATATTGTGAAAGATACGACATAGTATGTGAAGACCACTATCCCAATTTATTTTGACCGATAATTCAATTTCAAATAAATCGAATATTCTCTCTTATTACCTGGCTACGGCCCATGAGTTTCTTAATGATTAGCTAAAGTTGCCCTTACTCTCTCTCATCTTTATGAGTGGTGGCCCAATTAAACTATAATTAATTTCACTATATAATTATAACTAAATTCTAGACCTCAAGAAGATTAATTAGTATACTAGTACCTGGTAATTACTAGGGGTGAAAAATGAAAACTGTCTGTTTCGGCTCAGTTTTCGACCATTTTTTCGCCCAACCGACTATTTCGATTAATTTGCATATCAATATATCTACATATATAGATATATTGATATTGAGGAGAATAGAAAAAAATTTAGGGTGGAAATACAGTAATTAGGCTTAATTTAGTGGTGTGTGTGTGTGTGTGTGAGAAGAGAGAGAGAGAGAGAGAGAGAGAGAGAGAGAAATAATCACAAACCAATATTTAACGGAAGAAATTACGCAGTTAGCAATTTCCGTTATATATTTGATGGATTTAGACGGAAGGAGTAAGTTTGATTAACGGAGTTAAAGTTTGAGAGTAAAATTGATTTTTTTTGAAAGTTTGGGGGCATTTTGAATTTCTCCCTTTAACATTCTATCATCTTCATAAATACTGCTAAAAATTCTTCTCAAATTCGAAAGCAATGGAGACTAGGAGTTTATGACTATTTCAAAGATGTTTTGACAATAATTTGTATGGCAATTATGCCAAATTAGTTAGAATTCATTTCTCTTTTTATGATATAAAACTTGTATTCCCTTCTTGTGATATACACTCCCTTTCATCAACTTACCACTAATATTTCCGTCCGTTAGAAAAACAGCAACAAGATTTTGACAATTACAAGGTTGCCTTTCTTTTCTCCACAAAATTATTTAGCCCTTATCAGTCATCACTCACTCTCTCAAACAATGTTTATTGTAATTTTTAGAACTCTCCAGTGAATACTAAAGATATGAATGAATTATCTATATAATTACAATTCTTGAATAATGTAAAAATACATTAGGAATGCCCGTGGCTAGCTAAAGGCATGACGCGTGCAACGTAATTTGACCTCAACCTAATGATCTCCCATTATGTTATTTATTACTATAAGTAGTTCAAGACTCTTGTACGAATTTTCGCCCTAACTAAACCAAGGGTGAGAATCCGCTAATAATTGTGAAAATTTTCTCCTAGTAACTAAACCAAGGGTCTATTATAAAATTAGCAAGACACTCGAGAGCATTCTCGTGTCGAACACTTGTAATGCATTTCAATGAACTGCTAACTTCAATTCATCTCAACCAATGTGTCACTCCTACAACCTACACTTTCAAGTCTCGCCTTAATGTATCTAGTTTGCGATCACTAATCGAGCACTTATTATCAATTTACCTTTGTTCTTCATGAAAACCTTTTTTTGGTGAAGAACAATCACGACCTCGAAGAAAACTAAATAAACCCAAATCTACCTAATGAGCCCCTGGAACTCATGGCAAACCACCACTTAATTTGAAAAGGTTAATACTGTGGACAAGCTTGTTACAGAAATGTCTAAGAAGAACAACACAGCAGTCCTAAATGTGCCAGAGCTGTGATGCTACACATCTCAATGATATTTCGATCTTCAATCGGTCTATCAAAGTTCCCTGGGGTATCAATCACCTGATGTCTTAGGTACTTATAATCGGTGTGGCCTACAAAGTGAGACTTTGTGGTGAAAGCATAGGAATGGACATCAACTTCAGCCCTAGTGAGGTGCCAATTCTGGAAGTTGTGACTTGTGAAGCCTAGACAATGAGGTGTCAATACCAATTGTTCCATTCGAGTCCTTTTGTTAAATAGGTGGTGTTCATTCAAATTTCAAACATTTACCAAACAAAAGTATTGTATGATTTTCATAGGTGGTGTTCATTCAAACTGATTTCCATAGAGCTCAAAGTGTATTGATTTCCATAGAGCTCGAAGTGAACTAACTGCCCTGCTTTATGATGAGTTTCAAATTTACCCAAGAATAGAAAATGCAATTTAAAGGTAAAAAAAGAATCGACATAGCTGGGGAGGGGAGGAGAGGAGAGGAATAGGTGTTGCTGGTTGTTGTGGTCGGCAGAGATCTAGACAGCCAGTGTTGCAATTTGAAACTCAGAGAGAGAGAGAGAGAGAGTTGGCAGAGAGAGTTCAATCTTAGTCCTTGAAAAATGAACGGCCCTGATTTATGTCAAACATAAGATACAAAAATCGGTGTGTTTTTTTTTATACATGTCAATTTAGGAATTGTACATGGTGGTTTCGCCACCACCAGAGGTTGATCTTTGGTGTTGGGCCACTTGGTCGGATTGCGTTTTCGTATGGTGGGGGTTGAGGTATGTGGGGGAGCTCTTCACCGGGCTGACCCTCTTTGCCTGTTTAGTACCTGATTGAACCCCGCTAGGTGCCCAAGGGCTCGTCGGAGAAGGGGACCAGTAGCTTTGGAGGTGCTAAGCAGTGCAATCGAGAAGAAACCATATTGGTACCTAGCTTAGGACGGTGGTGCTCGGGAAGAGTTGTGTATTTTCGCCGATCGAGGAAGAAATATATTGGAGAGCTTAGAGAGAGAGAGAGTTGTGTATTTTTCGACCTGTGTACAAATGAGGTGAGAGCCATATTTATAGGAGAGGGAGCGCGTGTTCGGCACGCCCCTCGGGGGCCTCACGCGCCCCGTCCCTGATGTTGCATTAAATGCCATGATCGACGTATGTCACTCGAGTGCCGCCTCGGCGGCGGTGCTCCCAGAGGTGTCACGTGCTTCTGACGTCCCTATCAGTCAGATCTCCTACCCCCGCGGGCGTAGGTTTGCAGGGTTGGTGGCTTGTCATGATGTAGTGCACGTGGAGTGGTTAGCTCATTAATGTGCCACTCAGGCTGTCAGGAGGTGCCTCGATCGAGCCCCCCTGCCACCTGACGCGACCCGCCCCGGCACCGAGGTCAATCGAGTCGGTCCGGGTACCCTCGGGGACCGACCCACGGAGGCGCCCGCGCCGCTCCTGGATTGTGTCCCGAGGTGAAATCCTTCCCGAGCCTGTAGACGCCGGAGGATGCCCCCGGCGTCCGTAGTTACTTGGATGGGACCCCCCGAGTGGACCTCTATCCCCTCGGAGGGGTGTAGCCGAGGGTAACGAGAACCCCCTTGGACCCCCGGCCGCTACAATAGCCCCTCAACTTCCTCAGTTCCGGTCAATTGGGGGAGTTGACAAGTCCGAGCGGCCCGGCTCTCAGCCGAGGGAATCGTGAATATAACGGTAGCAGCGTCGGCGGGGCTTCCCGAGTAATCGGCTCGGAACGTCACATCGCTCTGATGCTGAAAGGACGTGATGCGACGCTTGGGTTTATCCGGTGTCAGAGATTCCATGACGTGGCCTTACGTCATCTGCCACGTGTCGCTTCGGCGTTGGCCCGAGAGCCGTCGTTTGGGATTCGCGCCAAAACGTTTCGAACAAGGTGGACAGGTGTCAAGATTCTGTTGGCCAGCCGAGCCGACGCGACTGTTCCCGAGCCGACGCATCGTTTCCTCATTTAATGCGACGCTTGGCCATCCCCCTCCCCCACTATAAATACAACTCGGGACAAGGGAGAGAGTACTGTTACTCTGAAGAATTTGCTACTCACCGGAAAAACTCGCGCCGCCGTGGAATCTCGAAAGTCTCAAGCCCAGATCTCGAATCTCAGCCACTTCCACCACCAAAACTCAAGGTAAATCGCATCCTCCTGTTATTTTCTCGCTTTTTGACGTCTTTTGAAGCGTTTTTGCACGATTTTTGAGTGCGTTTTTGCGATTTTTAGAACAGCTCTGTTTTTTCGAGTTTTTCCGGCAAGGTTTACGGCGGCGTACGGCTGCCGTTTTCTGGAAAAGGTTGAGTATTCAACGTGTTCTTCCGAGGACAGGTTGAATACTTAACCTGTTCTTCCGAGACCACCTGCCGAGGGACAGGCCTTTCCCGAGTGCACACAACACACCCTAGCTCTAGCCGAGAGTAGTTCGAGCGGGAAGGTCCCCTCGGCGTAGCCGAGCGTATTCCACGTAGGAATACGCCGTTGCACCCCTGCCCTTCATGCATACAACTGCTGATGGGTTTTCTGTGCATTCTTTCTTAGGTTCTCGGCTGGATGAGCAACGAGCCCTTCGTCATCTCCGACAGCGACGAAGACGCCGAGTTTGACCGAGCACGAGAGTACATCCGAGAGCTCGGGAGTCGATACAGATCACGAGCCCCGACCGCACTGAACATCCCTCCCCTCCAAACAGTATATCCCGAAGGGTACAGAAGAATGGAGGGAGAAAGAGTAAACCCCGAGGCCGAGGCCTCGACATCGCGGCCGGCATCCCCCAGGGTCCCCGAGTCCCCCGAGGTGCAGATCTTTGAACCGATCATCGAGCCCCCGGTGATTGTTGATCTGAGCAACGGGGATGAAGAACCAACCCCCAGCCACGCTGCCGAACCGAATCCCATAGACCAAAATCCACCCGAGCGCGGTGAAGGGGAGGAGCATGCCCCGAGGACACAACGCGCCGAAGCCCCCGCCCTAGCCCTCGGGGATAATTGGGAGGAGGTGCCTATCCCGAAGTACGGGGAGGGAGAGTGCCCCTATCTGAAGGAGTTCGACCCTGCACACCCCGAGCGCTTGGAAGCTTTCCGAGAGCGGTACGGGATCCCAGACGACGTGGAGCTCGAGCTTCACTTTGGGGACCGGATCTATTACGGGGACGACCACATCACGGTCCCCATTATGGCCATCACCGAGGGGGGCCTCCGCTTCCCGATCCCGAAGATGGTCCGCCAGTTCCTCCATTACTACGACCTCGGCCCCCATCAGGTCGTGGTCAACATCTACCGGGTGCTGTGCTCGGTGCTGAAGCTGGCCGAGTTATACAACATCCCGGCGACGGTATACGACGTCCTCGGGATTTACCTCGTGGGCCTCAGTTCAAAGTTCCGACGGTACTACTTCGCCGTTCGGACTGAGTACGATCACCTGATCGGAGATCTCTATGACTCCGAGGAGCACCAGTACAATTATGTGACGGTGAGGGGGAACTACTCATGGGCCCCCGAGGAGCCTCACACCTGGCCTCTCAACCACCGCCGAGGGGACCCCAGTAAGCCGAGAGCCTTCGAGTTTTCCTTTGCATTTTCTCTTTGCTGTTAACTTATTCTGGTATTGCCGAGGTCTGATGAATCTTTTGTTTCGATTTTTGCAGTTACCCCCAACGTCACCAAGAGGCTACTCGAGCTCTCGGACGACGGTGTTATTCAAGCACTCTTCGCCCACGGCCAGCAGCAAGCACATCGTCTCCTTGGTTACACGCCGAGCTATCACGGCTACCTATCCCGAGGCACCACACCGAGGGCTAGCAACCGCCGAAGGAGAGTTAGAACTGCTGTCCCAGACGAAGAGCTCGAGCAGCTTTGGGGCCGGGAGAGACAGCCAAGAACCGAGATGGCCGCCGCATCTGCCAGACCCACCCTCGCCCAACTACGGCAACAGGAGCAGAGGGAGCGCCGAGGGCGCGGCCCACGGGCCGGAAGAGGGGCGGGCCGTAGAAGGGCTCGGGAGGAGCAGCCCGAGGGCGCGAGCGACCCGGCCGCGAAGAGGCTCCGGGGAGACGAGACCCTTGCCTCGCCCTCCCCTCCGAGGTCCACCGAGGAGGCTCCTGCGGTGTCGGACCAGGGTGTGCCCTCTGACACAGCTGCTGCCTCCGATCGCACGCCCGAGGGCCAGGTGCAGCCCCGAGGACCCGGCCGCGCGGTAGCCACGGCCAACCGTGAGGCGGCTGTGGGGTCTCCCCCGAGCACCCCCGAGGTCTGGTCCCCGGTCTACGCAGGCCGAGGAGGGGTGATGCTCACCACGGCGGACAGCGTTCGAGCCAACCGGACGTGGCCAACGTTCGATGAAGGGATTGGCCCTCCCCCGACATGTCCGCCGTGGACGCGCCGTCTCCCTTGACGACAACAACTTCGTCGAGCTCCACAGCTGCCTGGTCAAGGTAAGGATAGTTACTTTTATTCCAAGTCCGTTTTTCTTTCCGAGGTTTTTCTGTTCGGTACTGATATTCTCGCTTTCTCCAGGCGAGCCAGGCCTCGATAGCCGTGCACAAGAAGGCTCTGGCGTTGGCCAGCGGCGCCCGGGGCCGCGGGGCAAGGCGAAGGAGGAGAAGGCCGCCGCCGCCGAGCTGAGGGCTGAACTCAACGGCCTCGGCAAGCTCTCGACCTCGGCCTTGAAAAGCAAAGCGGCGAAGGTCGAGATCATGTCCGCGAGGGGACGGGGCGGTGGGCCAGCCGGAAGCCGGGCCCGCATAGCCGAGGATCGGGCTAAGGCGGCGGAGGACAAAGCCAAGGACGCCATCGGCCAAGACCCACGCGCCGAGGCCAAGCTCCGAGATCTCCGGAGGCCGAGCGGCGGGACATGCGGCGCGCGGCGGATGAGAACGGCTTCAAGAGGGGGCGGGAGGCGGGAAGCGGTACTGCGGGAATCGGCGGAGATCGAGGTGGCGTCCTTCAAGAAAGGGTATCGTCTCGGCCACGTCGTCGTTGCTTTCCCTCGGCATACACCCGAGGGTGGAGGCCCCATTGTGCTCTTTCCGAGGCCGAGGCCGGGGTGGTGCCGCCGATTCCCGAGCCCCGGATCCCGACATGCCCGATGGGACGATCTCGAGGACGATCTTTGAGGAGGGTGGGGGACGACGACCCGGGAGGAGCATCGGGACGCTCACTCCGAGCCCCAAGCTTTAGGCTTTAGGCTTCCTTTTCCTTGTTTACGTATTTCAATTTTTGTCAGCTGTTGAGAGGCGCGCGCGAGCTCGAGCCTGTTATGCGAGGCACCGATCCGGATCTCGTATTTTTGTAACTTTAACAATTGTATTTCGGGGCCGGCACCGAGCGATGCACCACCGCTTGAGCCCCCTGTTTTGAATTAGTTGAATGAATGAACGATTTGAATGCCTTTGTTTTATATCGTGAAATTTGTTGAAGTTTTTCCAACTCTTGAGTGTATGATAGTTTGAACCGAGCATAGGCGCTAGGCCGAGCTCGCCGAGCTCCAAATAGATAATGTAGATAATAGCCCCTCTTCGGGAGGGGCGAAGTTCCTTTGCCTCCTGCCGAAGATAAGCGGTGCTTCACAAGTTTCCTTCCGTTCGCTCAATCGAGGACGGTCGGATAAGGCTCGGCTTAGGTGGGGAATCGCCTCGATAGCCCCGAATTTCGAACCTAAGCCGAGGATGTTTTTATACCGACACCGACACCAACGGTTTCCGAGACCGCTCAATCGAGGACGGGTGTTTCGAGACCAAAGCGCTCAATCGAGGACGGGTGTTTCCGAGACCAAACACGTAAGCTCAATCGAGTACGGTCGGATAAGGCTCGACTTAGGTGGGGAATCGCCTCGATAGCCCCCGATTTCGAACCTAAGCCGAGGATGTTTTTATACCGACACCAACGGTCTTCCGAGCGCTCAATCGAGGACGGGTGTTAGAGACCAAACACGAGACCAAACACGTAAGCTCAAGCGCTCAATCGAGGACGGGTGTTTCGAGACCAAACACGTAAGTCGGATCGGATAAGGCTCGACTTAGGTGGGGAATCGCCTCGATAGCCCCGATTTCGAACCTAAGCCGAGGATGTTTTTATACCGACACCAACGGTCTTCCGAGCGCTCAATCGAGGACGGGTGTTTCCGAGCATAATAGTGTTCCACCGAACATAATCTTGAGTGTTTGCGGGGAGAAAACATTCGTTCATTCAAAAATTGCCCCGCTCGGTATACAAAGGATCACCGAGGGCGGGCGGTGAATACAAAAGGATAGTTGGGCTACCCATAAAACTTCCTAAGCTTGGGCGTTCCATGGGTTGCCCACAACCGTGCCGTGCCCGTCCATTTCGGCGAGCTTGTAAGCCCCGTAACCGGCCTTGGCCGTGATCTTGAACGGACCCTCCCAATTGGGCATGAATTTCTTCTTATTTTTCTTCTGGACCACCTCCCGAAGTACGAGGTCATCAACGTTGAAGGGGCGCAGCCTAACGTTCTTGTTGTAGCCCCGGGCCACTTCTTGTTGATAGGCGGCGTACCTGATATTCGCGTCGTCTCGGAGATCCTCGGTATGGTTGAGCTCGGAGGCGATGTGTTCGTCGTTGGTAGCAGGATGGAATGCCTCGGTACGCTCGGTCGGAGCCGTTGCCGCGAGGGGTAGGACCGCCTCCATCCCATAGGCCATGGAGAAGGGCGTTCGGCCTGTACCCCGCCGCGGGGTGGTTCGATAGCCCCAGAGGACCTTGGGGAGCTCCTCGACCCACTTTCCTCGTTTGTTTGTCAGCCGCCGCTTGAGGCCAGCCGAGATGGATTTATTGGACGCCTCGGCCTGGCCGTTCCCCTGGGGGTATGCCACCGTCGAGTTGTAGACTCGGATATTCTTCCTTTTGCACAACGTTTTTATGGCCTCGGCAACGAGTTGGGTACCGTTGTCGAGATGATGGCGTAAGTACGCCAAACCTGGAGATGATGTTCTTCCAGATGAAGTGCTCTACTTCAGTTGCGGTGATATGAATGAGGGGTTCCGCCTCAACCCACTTTGTGAAGTAATCCGTGGCAGTAATGAGGTGCTTGAATCCTCCGGGGGCGGTAGGGAGCACGCCGACGATATCAAGCCCCCACTGAGCAAAAGGCCACGGGCTAGTAACTGGGTTTAGGAAAAGGGTGGGTTGATGGAGGAGGGGAGAGTGCCTCTGGCAGGAGCCGCAGTCCCTCACGTAGTCCCTGGTGGCGTTTCGCATCTTCGGCCACCAGTACCCCTGTGAGATAGCGCGCTCGGCCAAGGACCGTCCCCCCGAGTGGCAGCCACTACTTCCCTCGTGAAGCTCGTGGAGGACCCGCGGAACCTCCTCCTCGTGGAGCACGCGCAAATCCGGGCCCATATAGGTGCGCCTGTATAGTTGGCCGGTCGCCGAGAGGAAGTATGAGGCCGCTTGGCACCGAAGCCGGTGTGCCGCTTTCTTGTCCTCGGGGAGCCGCTCGTCTCGGAGGTAGGCGACGAGGGGGTCCATCCAGCTAGGACCCATGGGGGCAATACATGCGACGTCTTCCTGCCCGGGCTCAAAGCTGGGGGCGGGAATGTCGCCAAGGATAACCGTCCGGGAGCCGCCGACCTCGGAGCATGCCGAGCCGAGGGCAGCAAGGGCGTCGGCGTGTGCGTTGCGTGCTCGGCCGATATGCCAAAAATCCACCTTCTTGAAGTCTTTTTGTAATTTTAGCACAAGGCTAAGATATTTCAGCATTCGGCTGTCGCCGGAGCCGTAGTCGTTGTTGAGCTGGTTGACCACCAACATGGAATCGCTGTAGACCTGCAGCTCTTCTATGCCGAGATCCAAGGCGAGGCGCAGCCCCGCGATGAGGGCCTCGTACTCGGCCTCGTTGTTGGTCGCCGGGAAGCCGATGCTCATGGCGCATTCGTGGAGGGTGCCCTCGGGGGACACGAGGACTATGCCAGCCCCCGATCCCCGGCTGTTGGAGGCACCGTCGACATGCAGGCGCCAGGACTCGCCGGTATACATCGTCGCCGTCCTCGGGGGAGATCTCCTTAGGACGACTCCCGGCTGCACAGGGCCGGGATGGTCCGATGCCCTTTCCTGTTCCTGGGCCTCGGTCTCCAAC
Source organism: Vaccinium myrtillus (assembly GCA_016920895.1). Lineage (NCBI taxonomy): Eukaryota > Viridiplantae > Streptophyta > Magnoliopsida > Ericales > Ericaceae > Vaccinium > Vaccinium myrtillus. The sequence goes on from CM029273.1 coordinate 11,116,179, forward strand.
CTCGGGGTAAGCTCGGCTACAAAGTCTGCCAGAGCTTGCCCCTTGATGGCAGTCCGTGGCTCATAGCGGATATCGAAGTTAGCCAATTCCATGGACCACTTGCAAATTCTGTCCGAGAGGTCTGCCTTCCGGAGCACGGCCTTGAGAGGGTATTCAGTGATGACGATGATCGTGTGGCACTGGAAGTAGGGAAGAAGCTTGCGCTTTGCCGTGACGAGGGCAAGGGCCAATTTTTCCAGCGCCAGATATCTCGTCTCGGCCGGGAGCATGGTCTTGCTGGAGTAGTAGATGGGCTGTTGATTTGGCCCCTCCTGCCGGACCAGCGCCGAGCTTATCGCGTGCTCGGACACCGCCAAGTACAGGTGGAGGTCCTCTTCCTCGCCGGGCGTAACCGGGAAGGGGGCCGAGCCATGTACCCTTTGAGCTCGGCCGGGGCCTGTCACACTCGGGGCTCCACTTTGGGCAGCTCGCTTGCTTGTTTTGATGGACTCAAAGAATGGGCGGCGGGCGTCGAGGATTTGCTAATGAAGCGATTAAGTGCTGCCGCCATCCCGGTGAGTCATTTGGACCTCCACGATTGTCGTTGGGGCTCGGAGCCTTTGGATGGCGGTGACACGATTGGGATCCGCCTCGATCCCCCGCCGAGTGACGAGGTACCCCAAAAATTTCCCGAGCCCACCCCGAAAGCACACTTCTCGGCGTTCGGGCGCAATTTGTGAACCACGAGTATGGCGAAGACCTTGCCGAGGTGACTCGGGTGGTCCTCCGCAGTCTGCTCTTGATTACCATGTCGTCGATGTAGGCCTCCATGATGTCCCGAGCTCCCCTACGGAACATCTTGGAGACCATCCGTTGATAGGTGGCTCCGGCGTTCTTCAGGCCAAAGGGCATTACCTAGTAGCAATAAGTGCCCCTCGGCGTGATGAAGGCCGTCTTCTCCACATCTCCTTCGTCCATTGCTATCTGGTGGTACCCTCGGTACGCATCCATGAAACTCAACCTGGCGTGCCCGGCCGTGGCATCCACCAGTTGGTCTATCCGAAGGAGAGGAAAGCAATCCTTCGGGCAGGCGTCGTTTAGGTTAGTGTAGTCGACGCACACCCGCCACTTGCCAGTCTTCTTCTTCACCACCACGGTGTTGGCCAGCCAGGTAGGGTATCGCAACTCCCGGATGGCCTCGGCCTCTAAGAGCTTTTGCACCTCTTCCACCACGGCGTCCGAGTGGACCGCCGAGGACTTTCTCGGCCGCTGCACCACCGGTTTCCTAGCCGGGTCAACGTTGAGTTTATGCGTGATGAAACCGGGGCTCACTCCCGGCATCTCATAGGGAGTCCACGCAAAAACTTCAACGTTGTCCTTGAGAAAACAGATCAGATCATTACGCTCGGGATTAGAGAGCTCGGAGCCCACCATAAAGTACCTGCTGCCATCCTCGTTGATTGGCACCTTGAGGAGGTCTTCCACAGCCTTCTCCTCGGCCGGGGAACCGACATCCTCGAGGACAGGTGTGGACTCTGGCAACTCAATCCACTGAATTTGCCTCGGCATTCGGCTCTCCTTCCTGTCCTTCACACGGACAGCGTTTACAAAGCATTTCCTGGAGGCCATCTGGTCGCCCCGGACGGTCTCCTGTTTCCCGGACGTGCCAATAAAGCGGACGCATTGATGGAGGGTGGAGGCGATTGCCCTCATGGCGTGGAGCCATCCCCGCCCAAGGATGGCGTTGTAGGGGCTCGGGGAGTCCACCACCGTGAAGTCGATCTCCAGATGCATCGACCCCGCCACGACCGGGAGGGTGATGCTGCCGAGGGGGTACACCGGATGTCCCGCGAATCCTACCAGCGGGGTGGCCATAGGGGTCAGCTCGCTCCTCGTCCGTCCCAAGGCTTTGAACGCCGAATAATAAAGGACGTCCGCGGAGCTCCCCTGGTCGATCAGTATTCTTCTTACGTCCGAGTCATCGATCCCGAGCTCAACCACGAGGGCGTCCTCGTGTGGAAGCTGCAACCCCTCTAGGTCCAGCTCGGTAAAAGAGATCTGGTGGGGGTCCTCCGGCACTTGATACTTCCGCTTCGGGGGTTGCCCCACCGAGAGCACTTGCATTCCTTGCTCAATCTGCACTAGCTCTTGGTGCATTGCCTCAGCCAAGTCCTTGCTGACAGGACCGTGGATCGTCACGACGATCCCGCCCCGACCCCGTTGCCCTCCCTGAGGCGGCGCCCGGGGGGGGGGGAAGTGGTAAGGGGTCCCGAGCGGGGACAGGGGTCCTGGTGCGATCGATCCATTGCTCTAGCCGCCCTTCGGTGACCAACCGCTCCAGATAAGCTTTGAACGGTCGGCAACTGGTCGTGTAGTGCCCTGGCTCGTTGTGGTAGGTGCACCTGCCCCTCTGGGTTGGATCCGAGCCCAATTTGTCCTCGGGCCAGACAAACCATCTCAACCGCCCAATCTCAGATAGTAGTCTGTAGGTTGGCAGGGTGAAGACGGTCGTCTCGGCCACAAAGTCGTTTTCGTTCCTGGCAGGTTTTTCCCATCCTCCCCCGTTATCGTTTCCTCGGGCGTTGTTGTCCCGGCTGGGGTTGTCTCGGTAGCCCCGGCTACCGCCTCCCCCAGCCGGTTCGTTCCTTCCCCCTCTCTTGACGTCGTTGACCTGCTTCTTCCCCTCCTTCGGGGAGCTCTTGCTGGCGCCCCCCCTTGAGGCCTTGTTTACAAGGAACTCTTCCAGCTCTCGGTACCTGTCCACGGTACGCATGAGCTCGGTCATGTCCTTCGGGGGGTGCACCATGAGGTCTTTAAAGAGGTCTGAGGAGTCCTCCAAGCCGTTCTTGAAGGAGGTGGCCGCCACCTTTTGGTCACAGTTTTCAACAAGGCTGTACACCTCCCAGTAGCGGGCGATGTACTCCTTCAGGGTCTCGTCTGACCCTCTCTTCATGTTCACTAGCGCGTCGAGCGTCTTCGGCTGTGTGTTGCTTGTCACAAACCGAGACGTGAACGCACGCTCGAGCTCGTCGAAGTCAAAGACTGACCCCGGAGCGAGCTGGCCATACCACAGGAGGGCCGTGGTCCCCAAACTCATGGAAAAGGTCTTGCACATGAGGGCATCGCTATGTCCATAGAGCTCGGAGACCAACCGGTACTGTTGTATGTGAGTGATGGCATCCGTGGTAGGCTCGTACTTGTCGAACTTTGGGATCTTGAACCCCCGCGGGGGAATTACATCGGCGACCTCGGCCACGAAGGGTGATCGCTTCGCCTTTTCCAACCGAGAGTCAGACTGGCTGGGGTGATGGCGGCTGTGGTCAACCGCCTGATGCGCCCCGCAGGCTCTTTTGGGAGCGCCGGTTTGCCTGTGCTGTACCTCTGCGTCGTTATGCACATGGCTCCGCTCGGTCGACCGCCTCTTCGCTTGGGGCCTCCCGGCGGGGAGAGTAGCCTCTCTTCCGCCGGGGTGCCCTGCCTTGTCCTCGGGATGGTAGACCCTTTGGCCACCTGTCCGAGTATTGACTAGCACAATGCTTCCTCCCTGGTGGCGAAGCTCATACTTCTCGCCTGGGTTAAGGCACTGGTCCCGGTCGTTGCCACCCCGTCCCGCCGAGGTGGCTTCCGGGGCACCAGCCCTGTCGTGACGACCCCGTTGGTTATCCTCGGGGATAAACTCCCGAGCACCCCCGTCGATCCCCAGACCGACTAGGGTGGCCGGCACCTGCTCGATCAATCGATGAGCTTTGGTGTTGGTAGTTCCCTCGGGCGACCGACGGGTTTGCTCCTCCGCGCTCCCGGTGCTCGGCATGACCTCCCTCAGGGTCCTTGCCTCCACTAAGGTCCTTCTGCGTTTGCCGAGTGTGATCTCCGTTTCTGCGGCCGTCCGGAGCCCTAGCGCTCGAGGCGGTGGCACTGTCCTCCCGGCACTCGGTTCGCCCCGAATGCTCCCCTGCGGTTTGCTGGTTATAGGAAGGAGCACGCTCCCGAGGGACGACGAAAGCAGTGCCCCGGCTATCAACCTCAATGATAGGACCGAGGCGTTTGAACACCGGGACTCTCGTTCCCTCGCTTCTCGCACTTGGTAGGGGCCTCTTCGCCTTTGGTCGCCCCCCAGACTTCGAAGTGGTAGGCTGGCTTGTGGCTTGCTTCATAGCAAGTACCTCCTTCCTTAACAACGCCACCTCGGCCTCTATAGTGAGGGGGGGGGAGGCAGTGCCTCTCTCTGAGCAGGGCTGGTGAGGTTGTCGAGGGGGACAACGTCGCCGTTCATGCTGAACAGGACGCTCGCCGTGCGGGCGTTACTGGGACCGGCGGCACTAGACACCACCGTAACGGTCCCATCCCTGTTTAGGACGGGGGAGAGGGTGAGCCCCAAGTCGCCCCTGACTTGGTGGTATCTACCGCGGCCGGCGCTTTCAATGTAATCTCCGGTGGCGTCGAACGCACCTCTGCCGAGGGCGAGGTTAGCCATCTCTTAGCAACTTTGGAAGAGGCGTGGAGGGTCTGAACCAGTGAAGAACCACCACTAATAGAAAAGAGAGTGCAGGAGAGATAAACTCGTGTCCCAGCGAGTCGCCAATTGTGGGGAGCTCTTCACGGGTGACCCTCTTTGCTGTTTGGGAGCTGCACTTGATGGGGGAGGAGGCTGGAGTGAACCCTGCTAGGTGCCCAAGGGCTCGTCGGAGAAGGGGACCAGAGCTGCTGGGGTACGCCTGAACGGTACCTGCACAAGAGAGCAACCACGTTAGTACCTAGCCCGGACGGTGGTGCTCCGGGAAGGTACTCCGATGGCTAAGTCAGCGATCGAGGAAGAAATATATTGGAGAGCTTAGAGAGAGAGAGAGTTGTGTATTTTTCGACCTGTGTACAAATGAGGTGAGAGCCATATTTATAGGAGAGGGAGCGCGTGTTCGGCACGCCCCTCGGGGGCCTCACGCGCCCCGTCCCTGATGTTGCATTAAATGCCATGATCGACGTATGTCACTCGAGTGCCGCCTCGGCGGCGGTGCTCCCAGAGGTGTCACGTGCTTCTGACGTCCCTATCAGTCAGATCTCCTACCCCCGCGGGCGTAGGTTTGCAGGGTTGGTGGCTTGTCATGATGTAGTGCACGTGGAGTGGTTAGCTCATTAATGTGCCACTCAGGCTGTCAGGAGGTGCCTCGATCGAGCCCCCCTGCCACCTGACGCGACCCGCCCCGGCACCGAGGTCAATCGAGTCGGTCCGGGTACCCTCGGGGACCGACCCACGGAGGCGCGCTTGCTCTGGATTGTGTCCCGAGGTGAAATCCTTCCCGAGCCTGTAGACGCCGGAGGATGCCCCCTGGCGTCGTTAGTTACTTGGATGGGACCCCCCGAGTGGACCTCTATCCCCTCGGAGGGGTGTAGCCGAGGGTAACGAGAACCCCCTTGGACCCCCGGCCGCTACAAGGTAGTTGGTGGCTGTCTGATTTTGGTGAAGGCAGTTAAATTAGTCAATGCTCTTGGCCGTTTTTTAAGAGGAGAGCTTTTGGTAGTTTCCAAGGGGTGTTATAGTTTGCTTGGGGTGTTAGCGGGATTTTTCTCTATTTTTTTTCCCCTCTCCTTGATGTACCCTATCCTACCGAGTTTCATCTCTAAAATTTCTTTTGCCGATAAAAACAAAATTTAGACATTGTACATGGCGTTTCCGTTCTTTCATGTACGCTAAAAAAAAAAAAAAAAAAAAACCCTTTCGTGGGTTTGACGCAGTGTGCAGTGAATAGGGTCGCACAAGCCCAGAAATAAATATTCTTCATAATCGTTTTTCGTAAACAAAATGAATTCTACAGGTCTGTTTATGTATTGTTTTTGTTTAAGCCTGGAGTCGTTTATTTGACGAACTCATAGCTAAGGAATGTCTAGTGTCACAGGATATTATTATGGGATCGAATAGCTACAATACACACTCATTAAATGTGTATACTATATGCACTTATTATATTGGTCCATATTTTGCCACATTATGGCAATCGTAACATGTTTTAGTATCTCGTAATTTTTATATTAAAAACTCGTAACTTTTCAGTAATATGATTCATAACATTTGGGCGCGTCCGATAACTTTTATATGAAAAATATTATATAACTTTTTATCCTTAAGGCCATGTTTGGATGGAGGATATCTCCCCCTTGTAAGTTTTCACCCTCTCATAAGAGGGGGGGCCACACATATCCTCCGTTTGGAAACCTTATTTGGCTCCCCTGATACGGCTTGACCCCCTCTTAGCTTTCCCTCCCCAAGGTCACTCTCCCTGATAACTCTTGGGCTGCCCTCGCCCTCCCCAAAAGTTATCCGGGAGTAGAAGGGAGCAATTTTGACATAAACACCCCTCCTTATCCTAGAAGTCGATTGACACCATTTTTTCTGTTGCTTCATCTACGTTCGAACAGAGGTGCCTGAGTTGCGATTTTGTGGTGATATTGTGGCATGCCGGCATAAGCTCGCCGGAATCTGGATCTGTTTTTGCCGGAAATCTCAGAGCAACCACCAAATGGGTTTGGGTTTGATCAGAAAAAAAAATTGATTTCCATGGGCTGGGACTGGGTTTGATCAGGAAACGAAAATTGATTTCCTTCATTTGATCAAATAGCAACCCAGTAATTTCAATGGTCGGCAGAACAAAAAAAATTGATTTTCTCGTTGAGAGAGAGAGAGAGAGAGAGAGAGAGAGGAGAATGGCTCTGCCGAAAAGAAGAAGAGGACAGTGAAGTTACGTTTGGAACTGGGGATAAGGCTGTCTATTGTCTAACACGTGGTAGTTTTTTTTTTTTTTTTTTTTTACTTTTATTAGGAACACGTTGGAACGAGGGAAGGAATCATAATTGTTGTACAAATTACGATTTGGCATTAGTATACAATATTATGTGCTATTGACTGTACAAATTAAAGTTTTTCAATTTTTTTTTAATTTGTACCAACCATTCAAATGTACACATTTTATAAAAAAAAAAAGTTATTTAAAATAAAATTATTACAAAAAATTAAATTCTCAATGAAATAAATTAATACAGATTGAAATTGTCCAAAATTAATTAAATAGATTAAATTTTGCAATTATATAATTAATTTAATGCATAATTAAGTTTCGGACAGCACAAGGGAAAAAAAGTCATTTAATAGTTTTTTCCATCATCCATCCCCTCTTATTTATAAAACATCCAAACCAAGTCAAAAGTTATCCTCTTATTCAATCCATCATCCAAACCATCTACTTTGTTATCCCCCTTCCATAAACATCACATCAATGTGGGCCAACCCTCTAAAAATAATACCCCCTCTTATCTTATCCCCCTGAAAATAATATTTCTTCATCCAATCGGGGCCTAAGAGGTAATCGATTTGTAATATTTTTAACGGTGCATATGATACAACGCCTAATAGATGGTCTATAGGGCATCCCCATTTGGCTACTCAATTTAACTTTTAAGTTAAAATAGGGAGCCAAACCCCCCAAAAATCAGGCTCTCTATTCTACCTCATCAAATTATTTTTGCTACTGTTCACGCACCAACTAATTTTTTATTATTTCCGGTTACTGTGCGCGTCAGAAAACAGCAGGAGGTGAGAGGGAGGGGGGACACGTGTATTTCACTTGACTTTTGTACCAAACATCTCCCCAGGCGGGGAGTTTAGAGAGGTTTTTTTTTTTTTTTTGGTAGATTTGAGGGGAATAATTTAATATAGTAAAGTTAAAATAGAGAGTCTGATTTTATGAGTTTTTGATAAAGTGGTTTGCTAATTTATAAAATGTGTTTTTGAAGTTAAATTTTGTGTTTTTTTTGGTGAGGCTGATGAGGATGCTCTAAGGGAGAATAAAATAGTCCTTCCATTTAATTCCAGCCACGCGTCACTTTAATGGTGGTCTTATACACTTTTTCCAAAACGACATCATTGCAAACTGAAAATGATAGCGTGGTTCTCCTTTTTAGAGAAACTTAGCACAAAGCATGGGGTTGCGCCATCTATTCTGGGTCTCACATGCGATCATTGCAATAATCTGAATCGTTCATTTTATAAGACTTGCAAAATAGGAGTAATGTATTAAAGCAAAAAATTAGCTTTATTAAACATCAATAGGTATGTCAAAAGTTGTTGAGTTAAAAAAATAATGTACAAACATTAATTTTTTTAACAAACTTTACACCAATTTAAAGATCTCATTGAGAAGAAAAATATGGTGTAATTTTTTTTCCAAAAAAGTTTTCATAAACATGTACACTTTGTTCACTTTACATTTCTAAAAAAATTTCCAAAAAAATTCTTTCCCCATCTCTCATCTCTCCAATCATTAATCACATTTTTCTCTCTACTCATACCCCTATATTCAATCATTATTCTCATTTCTCTCTCTATCTCTCTCCAATTATTACACTTATCTCTAATTATTACTTTTTCCAAAAATTCATCCAAACACTATCTCAAAAATATTTTTCAAAATATTCTTTTCAAAACTCTCAACCAAACACAGCGAAATTTTTTTCGTGCAAGTTGCACGTACTCCCACGAGGGACAAGCATTTTGGGACGAAGGGAGTAATATTTTTAAGAATTCATAAGATACAACGCCTGAATAGGTGGTCGACACTACAAGAAAATGGGTCATTCCTGGCATTTTTTTCCCCGGCATTTCAACAAATGCCGGCATTTGTTGAAATGCCGGAAACAAAAGTGCCGGAAAAAGTACGATTCCCGGCATTTTTCCAAAAAATGCCGGTAAAAGTTAAATTTTCGAAAATTCTTTCTTTTATACTATAAATATTTTTGTTTGACCTTTAGGAACCAAATGTGTGCTAGCACAGTTGGTAGTGTGCGCGCGCGAGGGGTGAAGGTCACGGGTTCGATTCATGGGGCGAGCAATTTCTCCCCAATTTGGATTGCCACATGTGTGCCATGCGGGCACCAAATGGCTGCCATGTGGCCCCCACATGGGTGCCACGGGGCATTTTTTTCCTAACAAATTAGTTGAGTTTTCCCGGCATTTGTGAAATGCCACAAATAGTGGCGACTTTTCCCGGCAATTGTTAGTATTACCGACACGTGTATAGATGGCATATGTAATAAATTCCGGTAATGCTTAAAAAAATGCCGGTAATACCCTTTTTCGGCATTTTGTCAAATGCCACTAATAGTGAAATTTGGCGTAGTGCGATAAGCAAGCATAAAATAGACCTTTCAAATTTTCAATTACTCTCTCCGTCCGGATTTATTTGTTCACAAACACACTTTTTCAAGTCCTAAAATGTTTGTCTATTTTCAAAAGTTAAAGGATAAAGTATGAAAAAATTACTTTTTTGCTACTTTTCTAAAACTTAAAACAACTCAAAAACTAATTTTTTTTAAATAATGTGTTTACCTTTTTTTTTTTTTTTGCACTGTATTAAAGTTTTCAATGAGATCTATCAAACAAGATCCATATTGATACAAAGATTTTTTTTGTAACAACCTTATTTTTGAGTTAGAAAATTACATGTAATTTTGTAGTCAAATTAGAATGGAGGGAGTATTAAATGGAGGGATTGAGGATAAAATAGGAAATTAACAAACTCAAAAGGTAATTGTAGACACTAAAATTTCGGCATTGCCTAATCGCCGTCCGATTAATTGAGATGAATAAATTATCCTTATTAATAAAAGTCAAATCATGATCAACACTTTCAAATGAATATTGGGCCCGTCAAATTTATGGGCTTAGTCCTTTCGAGATTTGTGGAAGACCAAAAATACATTGGGCTGAATTGATTAGCCAAATGGGTCAAGAAATTGGGCTAGCCCAAACGTGCAAGCCCATTTAAAAACAAAAAAAAACTCTAAAAGAGAGTTAAGTAATAAATATACATTATTTATCTTTTTGGGTTAATGTAATTTCCTAAAAGTAATAAAAAAAAGTCAAATCTTCTTTTAGGAAATGAGACCAAATCAATCTTCTTGATTGATAATCAATTATTCTGATTTGTAATTAAATCAAATCAATTACAAATTATATCAAACTTAAACCCCTCTTCTTCAGCCTATAAATAGAGGCTCATATGAAGAAGAAGAAGAGTTTTCGCTTGACATTCAACCAGAGCTCTGAAGCACTTTTCAAGAATTCAAGCACTCTTCAACATCTTGTAGAAAATCATCAAGCACCAAGAACAACGTGCCGATTTCTTCGCAAGTTCATCAAAACAAATCATCCAAAAACTCAAATCATTCGAGACAATCATCAGTCAAGGAAACTTGAGATCACTCTCCAGTGTTTCTCAAGGCTCTCTCAAAGTTCTTCTCAAATCCCTCTCAAGCACTTGTGGAGAATCAACAAGCACCCAAGTTACGTGCCGATTCATCTACAACAACAACGATCTAATCGTTGAATCTAACAAATATCGTTCTCAAATTCGTCGTTTGTTTGAGATAAAGCCGTTCAAGCCCTCGATCAAACTTCGCTCTTCAAGCTTCTTAACTCGAAGATTTGAAGGAACAAATTACCGTTTCTCAAACCAATCACCCAACATGATTTCTTTCCTGAAGGGTACTTCGACGACAACTGTTTTCAGACAGTTTACATGATCTCAGCTGATGAAGGGGATGACATAAGTCAAAGTTTCACACACCGAGTTTCAGCTTTTGATCACATTGAAGCTCCTACTACTCGCACTTCAATTTTTGAGAGATTAAACAAGGCTAGCCGAGAAAACAAGGAAGCAAACTCCCAGCCACGAAGATCTGCCTTTTCTCGACTGAAAGATACACGAGTAAAGTCCAAAGCAGAACACAAGAAACAAAAAGTGGAGGAAGCCATGGTTGATTCAACAAAAGAAGATGAAGAGACTCGGCTCGATCCCATCTCGCATGAAGCGCATAACATCACTTGAAATTAGTCACGATGGTCCACTCAAAGTCAAAAGGCTCACCATTGTATTGACCAAACCAGATGAATCTCAATTGGAAGATATAAAGAAGGAGCAGGTCGTCTCTATCATCCCTTGAAGATGACTGAAGCCCATCACACTCCTTGATATGAGCCTAAACTGTCTGGAAAATAAATAAATCAAAAAACTAAAAAAAAAAAAAAAAAAATCTCCTTATCGCACGAGTTGAAACTGCATGATGCTCCTGGCCCGCATGAGCTAAAACTGTGTACGGCCCAAAAAAAATTATCTTGCTTTTGAACTACGTTTTGACTTGATCCCTTCAAAGGGTACGTAGGCAGCTTGGGATTCATCGCAAGCTCAGTCAACCAACTCAAAAGAAAAAGTGCCTCTTCGCGGCATACACAAGTCACGGAGGCTGTCATCAAAACTCTTCAAATAAGGAGTGGTAGGGTGCAACGAGTCACAAAGGCTCTTTTGCGACATCAAATCTCTTCAATTGAAGATGAGTGGCAGCAAACATGGAACCTCTACGTTAGCGGATCTTTTCAAGCGACGAGGAGTAGCAACATGCGCAAAATCGTAGATGTCCTTTCATAGTCTCCAAACCTTTCAAGTGATGGGGAGTAGGGTCGAGGCTACGTAGGATGGCAAGTGCAAAAGGTAGCGGCCCTCCCACCATTTGAAGTCTCTCCCAAAGGCGAGCGGCTCCGAGGCAATATAGGGACGACATGCACAAAAGGCAGCGGCCCTCCCACCATTTGAAGTCTCTCCCAAAGGCAAGCGGCGTCGAGGCTACGTAGGGACGGCGTGCACAAAAGGCAGCGGCCCTCCCACCGTTTGAAGTCTTTCCCAAAGGCGAGCGGCGTCGAGCACAAAAGGCAGCGACCCTCCCACTGTTTGAAGTCTCTCCCAAAGGCGAGTGGCGTCTCTCCTAAAGGCAAGCGACGTCGAGGCAACGTTGGGACGACATGCGCAAAAGGCAGCGGTCCTCCCATCGTGTGAAGTCTCTCCCAAAGGCGAGCGGCGTCGAGGCAACGTAGGGACGGCATGCGCAAAAGGCCGCGGTCCTCCCACCGTGTGAAGTCTCTCCCAAAGGTAAGCGGCGTCAAGGCAACATAGGGACGACATGCGCAAAAGGCAACGGCCTTCTCATCGCACTACAAGAAAAAATGTCTACAGTGAGGATTGAGTTTCCTCGCCAAAGCACCAAATTTCCTCGCTAAAGGAATTGGCGAGGAAACATTTTCTCACCAAGTGTCCTCGCCAAAAGGTCGTCGCAAAAGGTATTCTAGCGAGGAAAAATAAATTTCCTCGCCTAATCTGTCAATTGGCGAGGAAATTTTTTGTCGCCTATTCGGAACAATTGGCGAGGAAATGTTTCCTCGCATATTCTGACCAATTGGCGAGGAAATTTGTTTTTCCTCGCCTATTCGGAACAATTGGCGAGGAAAGTTTTTCTCGCCTATTCTTCACATTCGGCGAGGAAATAGTGTTTTCGTCGCCTATTTAGAACAATTGGCGAGGAAATATTTCCTCGCCAAAATTCCTAAAACTAAAAAAAGAAAATATCCAATTTCAGCTTCTCCGCCTCATTGGGATTCGAACCAGGGACCTCCTCTCAAGCAACGCGCGCCCCATCCACCACACCAACTTCCATTTCAATACAAAGTTCAACAACTTTTAATATATAACCTTTTGTAGTTCTTTTCACCTCACTATTTTTTTAAATCTTTTTGTCTAATTTTAGTCTCTTTGTAGTGTTTCTTTAAACTTTTTTCTTAAATCTTTTAATGTTATTTGTTTTTACTGAAGTTTTTATTTTTTATAATTTCGAACACAAGGTAGTTCCCTCTCTCTCTCTCTCTCTCTCTCTCTCTCTAAGTCCATAAAGAGACTTACAAGCTTGCATATTTTGTGTTTTTGACCTTTCACAATAAATCCTTCCAATTGCTTGATGTGTATCTATTGATCCAATTCACCATGTAGTAAAGTAGTTTTCACATAAATCTAGTGAATCTCGGGTTTATAACTGGAAAGCAAGGCAACTAGAACTCTAATTGCAGTGCCACCAGTGCATAGGAATCGATCGTATCCAGAGCTGGATGTTTTTTTTAAGGATCGGACTCACGAAATTAAATAATACTTTATGTGGTTTCACGAAATTAACGATCTTTGACTATTCTCGGGAGATAAACTCCATGCCGAATTCATGTTCCTATTTTTTCTCAATGTGTCAATTTTCCTTTTCCCACATAAATCGGCTTATTACGTATTCGGTTAAGTGTGAATCCTTAGTCTAAAGGGTAACCATGGAAGCGATTTGGGTTTGGATAAAATAAGCGCCTAGGGTAAAATAACTCAAATATTTTTGCACATCTAGAGTGTATGATTGATTATCATTTAATCTTTTGTTTCTCTCGTTCACATGAAATAGAAGGGAGACCACTCTCAAATAGATTCGACTTGCACATAAATCGGTATATGAGATTGGTAAACCACTTTGATGTTTTCATTCATTATTTGTACTTTGGTTTACTAATTCTTCTTGAAAAAAAATATTGAGAAATTAATACTTCATACGCTAGCGGAGTCTCACCTTTATTTATTTATTTTTTTTGTAATAAATTTTTGGCCATATCAATTTTTTGTTTTCACAATTCACAGGACTCTTATTCCTTTCACGTTTGGATCTTTTTTGTATCTCATAGACTAACTGGTAAGGGAAATTTTTAATGCACCGTGGCAAACTAGAGTTGTATCTTGAATACCTTCAAAAATTAGATGACTAGATGTCATCATGTCCCATTTGTATATTTGATTGATCCGTGAGAAAAAAAAAAGTTGTTCTTGGTTTGTATTTTATTCCGTGGGAATTTCGAAGCGGTTTCTAACTTCCTAAATCCAGATCACATGATATTGGTCATTCCAATGGTTTGCAACTGATAGTAGCGATTGCGATTTATTTTTTGAACTGAAAGCTATTGCGATTTAGGTGTGTAAAATCGATCACTTTGATTTCTTAATTACTGATATCAATTTTTGCCTCATCATTGTAGGGTCTTCTCTTGGTAATAACATATCTTCTTCTTGGCAAACATTTTTGAGAGACACTCAAGGTTCAAGGTTCAAAATAGAGATCACAATAGGCACTGACAATACCCATGGATCATACGTCACGTTGTGCCTAAAGGCACTAACATTTTACTAGAGATCACAATAGGCACGGGCATTTCACATTGTATATTATGCATGTATACAATAGGCACTGCCCACTCCTTTTCCAATAGGCACTGCCCACTCCTTTTCCACGTCCTCCCTCATCTCTCTCACCTTTTGTATCTCTCATATTTTCACCATTTACGCCCACAATTCATGCTGAAAGAAAACCCACTACACCCACAATAAAAATTGCTCCCACGTTGTAGTTGAAAAAAACCCATAAAAAACTGCTCCCACGTTGATAATTCGGTTTACTAAATGGGCTACAAAACCATTTTCCCCCTACAAGAGCTCTGTAAAGTTTCCCCACACAACACTCATAATCTCTCTTCATGGGTTTTTGAGTAACAAGTTCAATTCTGTTTTGTTACGAGATTTTGTTCATGGATTTTTTAAACCAAGTTCCATCGCGTGTGCCACCTCTAGCATGTGGAAAACCCCAATACGCGTAAAAACCATGGGAAGGAATCAAATCTTCAATTTTTTGGCAAGGAAACATTTATTTCCTCACCAAATCTTAGCTTTTTGGCGAGGAAAGATAATTTTGTCGCCAAATGGGTGCTCTTTAGCGAGGAAATATTCATTCCCTCGCCAAATCTTAGCTTTTTGACGAGGAAAAATAATTTCGTCGCCAATCTTAGCTTTTTGGCGAGGAAAGATAAATTTCGTCGCCAAAAGGGTGTCCTTTAGTGAGGAAATATTCATTTTGTCGCCAATATTAGCTTTTTGGCGAGGAAAGATAATTTCGTCGCCAAATGGGTGCTCTTTAGTGAGGAAATATTCATTTCGTCGCCAATCTTAGCTTTTTGGCAAGGAAAGATAAATTTCGTCGCCAAATGGGTACCCTTTAGCGAGGAAATATTCATTTCCTCGCCAAATCTTTGCTTTTTGGCGAGGAAATATAATTTCGTCGACATAGAGTTCTCTTTGCCGACGAAATCAATTTCCTCGCCATAGAGACCCATTTGGCGAGGAAATTTGAATTTCCTCACCACATTTCGTCGCCATAGGTAGTTTTTCTTGTAGTGTCGTTTGAAGTCTTTCCCAAAGGCGAGCGGCGTCGAGGCAACATATGAATGACGTGCACAAAGTGCAAAGGCTTTACCACCGTCGTGAAATCTTCAACAATAGCGAGAAACAACATCGAGGCAATAAATGATGTGCCAAAAAGCTCTCTTCACAGCTCGTCATATTGTTTGATACTAATCTTATTGTTTCCTGAAACAATGGCCCAAAAAAAAAAAAAAACAATACTTACCATTTTTACCTACATAGGAAACAATTCCATTTGGTCTTCAAAAAACCCTACAAGATTCGACTGGTCTTCAAAGGTTTTTCTATCGTCTTCTAACCTTTCAAGTGGCAAGGGGCGATGGCGTGCACAAAATGATGAAGGTTCTTCCGCATCATCGTATTTCTTCAAATGAGGACGGGTGGAGAGACATGCACAAAGTCACAGAAGCTATCATTGTCTTCAAATTTCTTCAAATGATGAGGAGTGGCGGCATGCGCAAAAAGCAGAGGCTCTCCCGTTGTTTGAAGTCTCTTTCAAAACTGAGCGGCGCCGAAGCAACATAGGGACGACATGCGCGAAACATAGAGATCTTTCACAATTGTTGTGTCCTTACCAAAGAAATTAAATGAGATACGTTGCAAACTTATCTTCATGAACCTACTTGGGTCCTGCTCAAAAAAAAAAAAAAAAAAAAAAAAGAAAAAGAACAAAACTAATATGAAAAGAAAAAGAAAAAGAAAAAAGGGGAACTCCAAGCAACATACCATGAGGCGTCATCTCCAGCTTGGACAAAGGCAAATTCTTTTTGTAAAATTGTGTCAGCATTGTCAATGGGCTTTTGGTCCTCTCATGGTTGATAACTATCGCAGCGCGTGGTTGTTGCAAGCTAACTTCGGTTGGCCCTTCATGTTCTAATATCTTCTATTAGGACTCCTAAGTTTGTGGCAATGCTTGGACGAGGACACATAAGTCGCTAGTGTGCGTGAACCGAGAAGTTTGCAGAAGCTTGAGTGGAAAGCTTGTGTTTGAAACTCTTGAAATTTTATGATAACAAGACCTCCACTCACGCTCCATTTATAATGATGTGGGAGAATTTTGATTTACGGCAATGCATCTTGGGCTTGAAAACCTTCCTTAGTAAGAAGATTGCAGGCTTCAAAGAAAAGGAAATGAAAAATGAGATTGTAATCAACTTGGAAAGTTATCTCTCAATTTGTTTCCTTACATGAAGATGCTGACTACTAGGGGTGCACATGGTCCGGATTGGACCGGTTCCCTAGAAATCCAGTAACCGGACCATTCTGACCGGTTCTAGAAAATTAAGAACCAAAACCTAACCAATACACATATAGAACCTGTCTAAATCCAAACCGCAAGACTGGACCGGTTTTGGTTCGGTTCCGGTTCTCTCCGATTAAGGAACACTTTATCATAACACGTGTGTGTGTGTGTGTGTGTGTGTGTGTGTGTGTGTGTGTGAGAGAGAGAGAGAGAGAGAGAGAGAGAGAGAGAGAGAGAGAGAGAGAGAGAGAGAGAGAAATAAGAATGCAACCCATTAAATAGTTTTAAGGTTGGAAGAGATTAAGAGATATTGTAAAGAAATAGGAAAGAAAGAAAAAATTAGCAAGCATATCGAGATTAGAGAATAAGAGAATTGAGTTTTCCTTAGAGTAACAATCGTGAAATTAAGGTGGAACAAAAGAAAATTGAAATTGGTAATTTGGTATTACTAGATTATATAGTAATATATTAAAAACTTCTTCACAAAATAAATTTTCACTCTAAATAGACATAAAAGAATACCTTACTAAAAAAAAATAAAAAAATCAAGATAAATAATTTTGTACATGTATAAATATATTAGTAATATATCTAATATTAATGTTATACGGTCCGGTTCGGTTCTAACCGTGGTTCTTAAATTGAGAACCGGTAACCAAACCATAATTACCGGTTTTTAGTTTTTTAGAACCATAACTAGACCAATGAACCGTAGAACGTAACCAAATAGACCGGTTCGGTCCGGATCGGATCGGTTTGGCGGTTATATCGGTTTTCTTGTGCACCCCTACTGACTACTCACAATTTTGGAAGGTAAGAAAATGGGAATGGTATAGCAAAACAAGGCCGGCAATTACTTGTATCAAGATTTTCAAGATGCCCAACTTCGATTCCTTAGAATAATTTCTAAAGAAATTATATTCTTGCATAAGGAAAATTAAGTGGTTTGCTTTTCAAAATCCCACCAAAATAGGGCACGTATGGCCAAGCGGACAGAGGGGAGGTGCTGCGCAGCCTTGTGCTGCGCAGCGTGCTGTGCGGCGGCTTTAGGCGCCGTGCCGGCATCTTTTCGACGATCGGAAGCGTTCACTGCGTAGAGCTCGTCGAGTACTACAACTCCACCAAAAATCAATTCGATCAGATATTTTTAAGTGCATTATCGGAATGCATATAACTTGAAAAAAATCAGAACATATAAAACTTGAAACACTAGATGAAAACTATTGAACCCATTTTTTTCAAGTTCTTTTAGTTCCAATGAGGGACGTAACGATATTCGATCGAGTTGATTTTAGGTGGAGTTGTAATACTCGACGAACTCTACGCGGTGGACGTTTCCGATCGTCGGAACGATACCTGCACGGCGCCTAAAGCCGCCGCACAGCACGCTGCGCAGCACAAGGCTGCGCAGCACTCCCCCTCTGTCCTGGCCAAGCCCATTACTAAGCATGAGGAGCATGCAAAAGGGAAACTCAAATCAGTTGATTGGTAAGGGAAAAAAATATGCCAATTCCTTACAAGGCTTTTTGTGTGCATATTATGCCCTTTTGTTGACAGAAAATCAAAAAGGAAGTAATATAAGTTATTGCCTTAGACTTCAAAATTTGAAGGGCGAAATGTATTCCAAAGGCAAATCAATACCGTTGCTCCCAAGAATACAAATGATAAGTGGAATAATTGGAATCATTACCATTAGAGGTTCTTTCACGTGCAAATTTAGAACCACACAACACATTGAGCATGTTATTTGACAGCTGTTGAGGGTTCCTAAAGGAAGCTTAAGAAGTCATTTGGAATCATTGATTGATTTAGAAGATTTGTCTAAATTGAAACTCCACAGTTAGTAAACCACCAAAATTCATGTTTTCAATAGGATTACAACTTCCGTAATGGTTAAGTCACTCCTATCGATTTGAAAAAAATAATATTGGATAGACCAATTCTATTCGGCATGACCACGGTGCACGGCGAGCTTGTTCAAGCATTTAAAAAAAAAAAAAAAAGGAGAAATAGGAAATTTTCTCTCCATGCATGAAGCGGTTTCGGAAAGAAAGTCCTTGGCCAAAATCTTTTCCATCACATGAGACCCACGTTTCTTTTGCTATGGCAAGTTCTCATGATTGATTTACAAATTCCATGAATTTTGCCAAAGTTTGTAAGTCCAAGAAACGGGATGGTTTCGCCATCAATTACTCGCCAAATTAAAAGCTCTCCAATTACAATTTTGAAGCTATTTGGCACCAAATTGCCTCTGCAGTTTCAAAAAAAATAAATAAATAAAGGGAAGTGCTTTGGTGGGCTAGCATTTTTGACGAATTTTACAATTCATAGACCGGGATTCATTCAGCATTGGCGAATTCACATACATCCTACATGGCAAGAAAATTCAAGCTACTTCAAGTCTCACTTCCCACGCTCGCAAGCAAGCACCCGCACAAGCCTCGAAGTGGGGGCAATTTGTAGACACTAAAATTTCGGCATTGCCTAATCGTCGTCCGATTAATTGAGATGAATAAATTATCTTGATTAATAAAAGTCAAATCATGATCAACACTTTCAAATGAATATTGGGCCCATCAAATTTATGGGCTTAGTCCTTTCGAGATTTGTGGAAGACCAAAAATACATTGGGCTGAATTGATTAGCCATATGGGTCAAGAAATTGGGCTAGCCCAAACGTGCAAGCCCATTCAAAAAAAAAAAACTCTAAAAGAGAGTTAAGTAATAAATATATTATTTATCTTTTTGGGTTAATGTAATTTCCTAAAAGTAATAAAAAAAAAGTCAAATCTTCTTTTAGGAAATGAGACCAAATCAATCTTCTTGATTGGTAATCAATTATTCTGATTTGTAATTAAATCAAATCAATTACAAGTTATACCAAACTTAAACACCTCTTCTTGAGCCTATAAATAGAGGCTCATATGAAGAAAAAGAAGAGTTTTCGCTTGGCATTCAACCAGAGCTCTGAAGCACTCGATCTTCAAGAACTCAAGCACTCTTCAACATCTTGTAGAAAATCATCAAGCACCAAGAACAACGTGCCGATTTCTTCGCAAGTTCATCAAAACAAATCATCCAAAAACTCAAATCATTCGAGACAATCATCAGTCAAGGAAACTCGAGATCATTCTCCAGTGTTTCTCAAGGCTCTCTCAAAGTTCTTCTCAAATCCCTCTCAAGCACTTGTGGAGAATCAACAAGCACCCAAGTTACGTGTCGATTCATCTACAACAACAACGATCTAAGCGTAGAATCTAACAAATATCGTTCTCAAATTTGTCGTTTGTTTGAGATAAAGCCGTTCAAGCCCTCGATCAAACTTCGTTCTTCAAGCTTCTTAACTCGAAGATTTGAAGGAACAAATTACCGTTTCAATCCTACGACAAGCTTTTACAGCCGTTGGATTGCTACTTCAACTCCGGAGATCGAATCAGAGGATTATTGTTCTTTTTCTTGTAAAGAGCATTTAGTAGAGAATTGTACCCACATTAAATTCGAATAATAAAAATATATTATTTTGTGCATCTTTTTCTTGTCTTTATTACAGGACACGAATTTGTGTGTTACAGTAATGGAAAAAAAAGTTGAAATCCCCAAAACAGACCAACAAATCCGGACGGATGGAGTAACTTTTTTCCAAAACAACATCATTGCAAACTGAAATTGATAGTTGTTCTCCTCTTAAGGATAAACTTATTTACGGATGTAGCGCAAAGCATGGGTTTGTGCCACCCATTGTGGGTTCCACCGTGCGATCATTGCAATAATCTAAATCGTCATCTTGTAGAACCCACAAAATAATGTATCAACGCGAAAAATAAGCTTTATCAAATTAAACATCAATAGGTATGTCAAAAATTGAATTTTGAGTTAAAAAACGGATAGTCGTTGACATTTTAACTTAAAAACTTTTTATAGAATCCTGACCGTCCGTTTTTTAAACCAAAATTTAACTTTTGACATACATGTCAATATCCGATTAAAGTGATTTTTTGAGTAGATATATTATTTTACAGGCTCTACAAGATAAACGGTTCATATTATTGCAATGTATGCTCGGTGGGCCCTCATGCGTGAATACGACCATATTGGCTTACATTTTATATTTTTCTCCTTATTTTTTTTCGTATTTGTTAATTTCGGCCCGAGTTTGTAAATTATTTAGGTGGGCATCGTGTTCGTGTCATGTCATCTCGTATTCGTTTCCGAATTATCTTAACCCTAACTTGACTTGTTTAGTTTTTCGTGTTATCGTGTCGTGTTACATTTGTGTTTTATTTCAGAAATAGCCAATCTTAACCCGCTAACTTCGTATTGGGTTCGTGTCGTCTTATCATGTATTTCCATAAACTCTCGTGTTGTGTCGTGTTATCTTGTGTTCGTGTCAGAAATCTCTTAACCGTAAGTCCGTAACCCAACCTATTTAACTTTTCGCGTTATCGTGTCGTGTCATATTTGTGCTTCGTGTCAGAAATAGCTGACCCTAACCCGCTAATTTCTTGTCGGGTTCGGGTTCTCGTATCGTGTCGGAAATTCCTACCCCTAAATTATTTATTCCTCTTGTACTGTGACAAGCCAATAATTTACAAAAAAAAAAATAACGAGAAACTAAAAAATACAAAAAAATTAGAATAAAGACCACAAAAAAAAAAAAACTAACTGGCTTAAACATAGCAAAAAAAATTCAGATTGTTTTATTTTTTTTATGTAAATAAAACTCCTTCCATCTCAAAATTTTAGTTTGTTAAAATATCTCAAAAAATTCATTTTTTGACCTGTAGATCACTGATTCGATTCTCGAAAATAGCCTTTTTGCTTGTAGGGCACTGTGTACATCAACTCTTTCCAGACTTTGCATATGCAAAAGCTTCATGCACTGGGTACGCTCTTTAGATATCTCATAATTCTTGTCCATTTTTAATAGTTAATCAGAAAAAAAATTTAATGAAAATTCTTTTTTTTTCCCATTCAGTACCATATCCAAATTAAACAAAAAATAAAGGTAAAAAATTCATCAGATACTAAAAAGTACTCCCTTAGTCTCCATTTCTTTTTTCCCTCGTTGTATGCTAAAAGGATAGAAAATTAAATTGATTATAATGTCGTATGAATACTCTTAATTCTTTTATAATGTCGTATGGATCTTATTTGATATTTTTTAATTAGTTATATTAAATAATTTTTTCAAAATCACCTAAACATTTTAATTTACAAGATATACATGATTAAAAATTGACACAATACCAAAAAAGACAGAAGGAGTAATTCATTATATTTAACAAAGAAAAGTACTTGAAAATTTTTAAATATATTTTTTGATCGGACAAGACTTTTCATATTCCTCTGAGATATGCAGAAGAGAAAGTACATAGTTGGAGAGAGTATAATCCGGAGAGATTTTAGTAGAAGGGCCAATTTTATCATTTCAACCAAAGATTAAAGCATCAAATTGTCTGTCATGTTTGCATTGATAATTGTTATAGGGGACTGTCGGTATGAAAAAACGCTCATTGGGCAGTTTTTAGCATTTGCCAGATATATAAACTAATGTTTTGGAACTTGGACAGGAGAACAAATAGAAGAAGGGATCGGGCGGACGATTCACCGGTTCAACCGCGGTCGAACTGCTATCAAACGGTGACATCATAATTATATTTAAAAAATATTAATACAATAAAATAATTAAAAACATTTATAAAGTCTTATATATATATATATATATGTGAGAAAATATTTGAAATCTTAGGAGGAAAGTAACTAATTTAAAAAACTGGTTTTTTAGTTTTTTTTGTTTTGTCTTTATTTAAAAAAAATTGCATTTGTTAGTTTTGCGTCAAAATTTTGTGGTTTCTGGATTTATCTCGTTAAGACGAATCCAAAGAGTATAAAATTATGGTCAAAAGTAATAGTTTTTTTAATAAAGCCGAAAATAAACCAAAATAAACTAGTTTTTTGGATTATTTTTCGTCTTTATTCACAAAACTTTAAGTTTGGCTAATAATTTTATACTTTTTAGATTCCTCTCGTCGAGACAAGCCAATAAACCACAAAAAATCGACCGAAAACTAACAAATGCAAAAAAAAATTGAATAAGAACAAAACGAAAAAACCAAGAAACCAATTTTTTCAAAGTAAACAGAAACTTCTTATACAGACTATACTTCTGAGTAATCCCTCATCGGTGGGGAGGAAGAAGTTGAGGCAAACAAGAGCTATAAATGCATTGGAGAGGGTAGGCTGACGAACCATGGGTCCCATGAGGAAATAACAGCTGGCCTCCACAACAAAATAAGTCCAAAGATTAAACGGCCGGTTCGGCTGACCCGCAAATTGTGTTCGTCTGGGTGGCTGGTTCGATCGCCAATATTCAACGGTTTTCAATTTTTAGACCGGTATTTGAATTATGACAGTTTTCTGGTCAATCCGGTTCGTCTGGGTGACCGGTTGAACCGGCCGGTCTGGTCCGATTTTTAAAACACTGACATAAATTGTTGAGGATAATTTCGATAAAATACATGTAATTTTCTATAGCCCTATTTCTCAAGTTTTGGTTGTATGTTAATTCAACATCATATCGCCAATAAAACACCACTAAAAATTCAGAAGCAATGTACGTATCATGTGTTCTCTTTCTATGATTTATTTAATAAATGTCTTAATAAATTTTATTAAGACATTTATTCCTTTCTTTTGATGTTCTCCCTTCTATCGAGTTATCAATTAAATTTCCTTCGTTCAGAAAAACAACTGCAAGATTTTGAAAATTACAAGGTCGCTCTTCTTTTCTCCTCTAAATGATTTCAACCCTCATCGGTCATCACTCGCTCTCACAAACAATATTTATTGTGATTTTTGGGACTCGCTAGTACAAGCATATGCCCCGAGTATCTATGTTTATAAATACATGTCAATTTTTAGATGTTGGGTTGTCGTTTTCGTTTTTTCCTAGTGGTAACACCTGGTCGTCTATACGTTTCTTTCATGTAACGCACAAAATTTTCAATTTTTTTTTTCTCTAAAAAACCTGCCGAGGTTTGTCGAACTACCAGAGAATATCCTGCAAATATAATAATACTCAGAATTCTTTATTAGCAACAGTCCGAATTCTTAAAAAATTTAAGAATATTTTTTTTCAAAAATCCTGAAGGTACACCAAATTAGTACAATAACTTTGTACAATACATCTCTCGCCGTCTAAAACTATTTTCAACGGTCCTGATTTTGAATAAACTATTTGCACGAATAATTAAATACTCTCGTGAATAATTCATTTAAAATTTGCACCATCAAAAATTGAGATGGACGGTTGAAAATGAGTGTTGTACAACTTTGTTGTAGTTGTTGTACCGTAGCATCCTTGTGTTCTTTTTGCCTTTTCCAGCGGTACTGATGATGAACTTTTTAAATTGTGTTTTAAAGCCTGAGTTTGGTTGGTAAAATTGTACACGGAGTACCTTCCGGTACGGATCTTTTATGGGTACAGAACTACAACAGATGGTATGTGCACCAATAGTGCACAAACCGGTCCGTGGATCCTACTTGCGGTTTTCGTAAAACGATCCGTGCCGTTCGTTAATTTTATACTATGTTTTTCGAGTGAACTCATGAAAGATTAGATCAATTGGACACTTAAAAGTTTTTTGATCCGATGTACCAGCTCTTCATTTAGAATATAAGATCCTAAATTTCAATGAATAATTGGTACATATTGGATCAAGATTGCGCAAGTATCGAATTGAACTAATTTTTTTTAACGTAGCCACTTCAAAAATTATTTTAAAATTGATGAATGGTATTAATCATTTGTGTGAGACCCATAAATGGACTCCGTGGGCCGATCTTACACCACCGGTGGATATACGACCGTACCCAGAGCCGGTAGGACGATCGGAAACGTTCATCTCGTAGAGTTCGTCCAGTACTATAAGCGTACCAATAATCAGTTTGATTGAATATCGTTAAGTGTCTCATCTTGAAATGTATGATTCCGAATGAATCTGAAACACTAGATCAAAACCACTGCAACAAGTTATATATGTTTCGATGAGACACTTATCGATATTTAGTCGAGCCGATTTTTAGTATACATGTAGAACTTGACGAACTTTACACAACACCAACAGGGCAATGCCGTCGCCGCACATCACGCTACCCGGGGTTCCCACGTTTCATTAAGGCTTGTTTTGGCTTAATAAGTTAAGTGGCTTTTTACTGTTCCTTTTTTTTGTCCTTATTCAATTTTTTTTTTGTATTTTTAGTTTTGCGTCAAACTTTTGCGACATATGTCAACTGCATACGGAGCAAGTACTCGGTGTTATTGGTGCACGTGGTTCCCCATACCTTTTTCATCATATTTTTTTTAGGAGTCCTTTTACATGGACACTCATTCGGTCACATATCGATCACATCCACTCGTGTGTGACGTACTTCAAGATCCCATATGAATAATTGGAGCAGCTCAATTTATTTAAAATATGTTTTTAAAGGTTTCTGAAAAAAATAAGCTCAATCAGATATTGGGAAAGACTTGATAAGTTTGTTAAAGTTTTGGTCCGTTCGATTCAAAAATTGAAACTTTAATGAATCAATCGAGCTTTTACGGGTATCCGATTCAGTTGATTTTTTTCACGGACCCTTAGAAAAATATTCTAAACAAATTGAGCGGCTCCGATTACTCGTGTGAAACCTCGAAGTAGGCCCCACATTAGTGGGTGTGGCTGGTAGCCTGGTATGTCTATGGTTGAGAGTATGTGCCCGTAGATTTTATGTTTTTTTAGCATTGGCTCCATAACGAAGCGTGTTAGAGCAACACGTGTCCGTGCCAACCATCACATTAAATATTTTCCCCCCGGGTTTGCCGCGCGCTGTGTACAAAAGTCATCCCCTTCTTCTCTGTTTCCAAAATAATCCCACATTCTTGTATCAATCCCACTCTCTCTCTCTCTCTCTCTCTCTCTCTCTCTCTCGCCGGAAAAATGATGTATCCCAAATTACTACTACGAACCTCCGCCCGCATCAAAGACCTCTGCTTACTCCTCTCCTCACTCCTCATCTTCCACCTCCTCCTCCACCCCCTCCACCCCACCACCACCCCTCCCTCCCTCCCCCTCCCCACCTCTCTACCTCCCACTCCCACCACCCAGCTCCACCATATCCTCTTCTCCGTCGCCTCCTGTTCCCGCTCCTTCCCGACCCGAAAACCCTACCTCCGCCTCTGGTACAACCCCAACACCACCCGCGCCTACCTCTTCCTAGACCGCCTCCATGATCCCAACAACCCCGACGACCCTACCCTCCCTCCAACCGTAATCTCCCAAGACACCTCCCACTTCCCCTACACCTTCCCCCGCGGCTCCCGCTCCGCCATCCGAGTCGCCCGCATCGTCAAAGAATCCGTCGACCGACTCAACGACACCTCCGGCGTCGTGCGCTGGTTCGTGTTCGGAGACGACGACACCGTATTTGTGACAGCTAATCTGGTGAGTACTCTGGCGAAATACGACCACGAGAAGTGGTACTACATTGGGAGTGGGTCGGAGGGGTACGAGGAGAATTTCGGGAATTCGCTGGGTATGGCGTTTGGAGGAGGAGGGTTCGCGATCAGCGGGTCGTTGGCTAGGGCTTTGGCTGGGGTTTTGGACTCGTGTTTGGTGAGGTACCCGCACTTGTACGGGAGTGACGCTAGGATTTTCTCCTGCTTGTCGGAGCTTGGCGTCGAGTTGACCCGTGAACCTGGGTTTCATCAGGTATGTATAGATATTTTTTGAGGAAGAAATGGTCTTGTAGAAGTTTGAATTTTCCTAGACTTTGGGTAAAAATTTGAGCAAAACCCCAATTAATGTAAGGGTCCATATACTCTCCAGTTTTAAAGAGGGAGTAGACCGTTTAGTTTCTCAATTTTTGGCCGATTATGGGCCCAAAGGATGACCGAAGCTGTTCATTTTATAGACTATGTCGAGTACTTCAACCGTTGAGAAGTTAGAAAAATTTATGTTGATCGGATACCGATCAATACATGTTTGGATCATATTTATATTAAAAATTGACCATGCATACGGAACAAAAACAATTTTTTTCCAAGATTTAAGTGATCCAAATAGTTATTAATTTGTCGATATCTGATCAGCATATTTTTTCTTAGAGTTGAATAATTTAATGAGTGATATAAAATGAATGTCTCCGATCATCCATTTGGACCCGGAATGGGCCCAAAAATTGAGAAACTAAGGCCATGTTCCACTAACAAAAAACTAGTTTTGTTTTAAACCAAAAACTACTTCATTCCACTAAAAAAAACCCCACAAAAAATCAACAAAAAAACCACTTCATTCCACTAACCTAAAAAAAACCAAATCATTGCACAATCAAGTACATGTACTTTAATAATGTAAAATTACGAATCTGCCCTCCCTTAAAAAAAAAGAGAGCAATAGTTGTTTGGGTAGAAGGGTAGATTTGTAATTTCATAACACAACTAAAAAAAACCAAAAAACCAAAAACTTGTTAGTGGAACTAGTTGATTTTTTTTGAAAAACTAAAGATAAAAAAAACCAAAAAACTAAAAAACCAATTAGTGGAACATGGCCTAAATAGGTCCGGTCCTCTTTTAGACCGAAGATGATCTAGACCGTTAATGTAAGTTTGAGTCAAAGATTGGAGTTTCCCATTCTCCCAAAAAATTTGCTCTGGTATTTTTTCATGATTTTTTAAATTTTTTTTACCGTGAATAATTATTTGTCTCGACGATAAAAATGAAAAAGTAAAAATCTGGGCCAAATTTGAAAAAAATAATAATATAGAGGAAAAAATACCAAAACATACCATTTTTTTTCTTTGGTGAACCTGTTTTTGCATCTAGTCATAATTTTTTTACTTCTAGGCTCCACTCGTTGAGATGGATGATTAATTCAAAATATATAGTGTAAATTTAACAAAAATTCTGAGAAAAAAATAAAAATACAAAAACATAAAAGATAAAAAATTTAGGGAGACTGTGTTTTTAGATGATTTACTTCTAATCTTGGCTCGGATTAAAAAAAGAGTTATGCTTTGGCAATCCATTTGGATTTTTTTTGTCCTTATTTAATTTTTTCGCACTTTTAAAATTTTGCATCGACTTTTTGTGGATTATTGGTTCGTCTCGACTAGAGCAATCTAAAAAGTAAAAAACTATTAACCAAACTCAAATCTTTGTGAATAAAGATAAAATTTATCCAATATTCCACAAAATTTATATTATTTTTGTCTTTGGTGAACTTTTTTAAAATTTTGATCATAATTTTTAACTTCTTAGATTCCTCGCGTTGAAACGAACCAATAATTCTAAAAAATTTGATGAACATAACAAATGCAATTTTTTTGAATAAGGACAAAAAAAAAATGCAAATAGAATATTTTTTCCAAAGCACGTGAAGATGATGTTATGGATTACGTCATTATCCTTTTTTTTTTTTTTAATATATGGAGTCATTATCCTACTTTAAGAAAGAAAAAATACAACATTTCGGCCTTCTAAAATACATAACATATATACCGACTCTATACCTTGAGGGAAATTAGAACATTATAATGAAGACCACAGTTCATCTTTCTTCGTTACAATGTTTCAGTTTCCCTCTATGGTATAGAGTAGAAAGCAAGCACGTCATCTCCTAAATTTAGTGAAAAACTAGCTCTTTCACTTATCCCATAATCTTATAGACTTAATAGTTGAAATTAGGGTACCGAGTGAGCTGCACAGCTAGTTGTTAAATTGAAAAGCTTAACGAGCTTTAAAACATGTTCAAGCTTAACTTGTGTATGAGACGCGAGCCGATCTCGAGTGTATTTTGAATTCTTCATACATTATACGTTGAACAATCAGAGTAGTAGTTTGTTAATTCGAACATGTTCATGCTGTGTTTGTTTATGTAATAAATTAATCTTGAACGAGCTTTTATTAATGGACGAATATGAAGTCGAACTCAAGTAGCTTGGTTCATTTTTTTTTTATGTCGAATATCCTTTGCTTATTTGTAAGTGCGTTCTGTTCAGCTTCCTAATATCTACTTATTGATTTGAATTTAACCTGTTGATCTGGCATATTATCATTTCCACTATTTTCTTCTTCTGATTGTTATCATAAGGAATAATTTCACTGTGCTTTTGTGTATGTTTTCTTATCTTACCGAAATGAAATGAGAGCTTCGTAAAGAATAGGACGGGGCCCTGCTGTGCTGGTATTTTGCACTTGTCCTGAGTTTTAAATATGATCCAAATCATACACTTTTTTACCTTTGTAAGCAAATGACAGTTTCATGAAAATCAAGTCAATCGGATACTATTCTTTTTGCTGTTCATTTACAAAAGAAAACACATGATTCGATTACAAAATTGCAGACTTCCAATTAACTTTTTATAGGTCTATTTGTATTGAGTTCTAGGAATTGAACTTTTTCTTGGAATACTATGTGCCTATTTCTTAAGCATTTAGCATGCCTGGCTGGATAAATTATTTACAATGTTTAGAGACAATTATTATACACTTCTATTGAATGTTGGGAGACAATAAGTAAATACATAGTTTGGTGACGATTTTTATGCGTGGAGTTGTGAAGAATAAGCCAAAATGACAATAGCCACATGATATCTTTAAGAAAGTGGAGTCTGAATAAAGCTAAATGACAATACCACATGGACTTTAAACCGCGGACGCATGAAAGCGTATGGTATTAGTGGCGGACACATGAAATCGTATGGTATTGAGTAATTTTTAGGTGCCCGTCGGCCACAACTTAATTTTGACAAGGCATCCATCTTGGCCATCCAAACTATTTTTGAACGGTCCGTATTTAAAAAAGAAAAAAAAATACTGGAGTATATAACTGATTGAGTGCTCGACTGTTCGGGCACAGCCACGTTGTGCCCCCGCAGCCTAGAATTTTTTCCTCTACAATAGTCGCCCATTCTTCTTCTTCTTCTTCGTCGTCGTCGTCGTCGTCGTCGTCTCTCTCTCTCTCTCCACAACATGTTTTTCCTCAGACCAGTCCTTAAAACCCCCTCCCGCCGCACCAAAGACATCTGCCTACTCCTATCCTCTCTCCTCATCTTCTACCTCCTCCTCCACCCCTCAAACCCCACCCTCTCCCCCACCTCTCTCCTGCTTCCCCCCTCCCCTCCCACCACTCCCACCACCCTCCGCCACCTCCTCTTCTCCATCGCCTCCTCCTCCCTCTCCCTCCCCACCCGCTCCCCCCTCCTCCGCCTCTGGTACTCCCCAAACACCACCGACGCCTACCTCTTCCTTGACCGCCCCACACCCAGTCCCGACCCCACCCTCCCTCCAACACTAATCTCCCTCTCCACCTCCCGCTTCCCCTACTCCTTTCCCCGCGGCTCCCGCTCCGCCATCCGCATCGCCCGCATCGTCAAAGAATCCCTTACCCGCCTCAACCACACCTCTCACATACGCTGGTTCGTCTACGGCGACGACGACACCCTTTTCGTCACGGCTAATTTGGTCAGGACTTTGGCCAAGTATGATCACGAGAAGTGGTGGTATGTTGGGAGTGGGTCGGAGGGGTACGGGGAGAATTATCGGAATTCGTTTGGGATGGGGTTTGGAGGGGGAGGGTTTGCGATTAGTGCGTCGTTGGCTAGGGTTTTGGCTGGGGTTTTGGACTCGTGTTTGCTAAGGTATCCGCACTTGTACGGGAGTGATGCTAGGGTTTTTTCGTGCTTGGCAGAGCTTGGTGTGGAGGTGACGCCTGAGCCTGGGTTTCATCAGGTAGACATTTATTCGAGGAATTGTTCTAAGATACTGGTTTGATATGATTCCTGTGTCTTCTATTGTTATTCTATTGTTCTAGTTTGATTAAAATTTTGAATCTCGCTTGACTTGGTAAAGATTTCAGTCAAAGACGAGACTCTGGAGATAGTTTTAAGAGGATCACTCAAAATTTTGGTTTTGAGTAAAAAATTAAAAGCCATTTCTTATTTTCAGAAATTAAAAGCCAAACTTTTTTTCGGCATTCCATATTTGTAATGTCCTGACTCTATATACGAGGGAAACTTGAAATAGATAATGACTCTACATCCAACGGGACGAGGGAAACTGGAAATAGATAATGAAGCACGTAGTTCTACATCCAACGGGAGTTGGAATGCAAGAACGTCGTCGTCAAAATTTCTTGGATAGCTTAGTTCCTTCTCCTGTGCCATAACTGTATAGATACAAAGTTGCAAATATCCTTTCCCTTATTTGTAAGTGTATTCTATTCAGCTTCATATTATGTAGGTATTCTTTGTAGTCTAGATTTGAATTGGACGTGGTTCTCATCAGGCATATTATGATTTAACCAAAAAAAATATTTATGACTGCTTTCTTGTTCTGGTAGTGATCAAGCAATAATTTCATCGTGCTTTTGTGTAATGTTTTCTTATCTTGCCGAAATGAAATGGGAACTTTGTAACGAAAGGGGATTCATGCAGTACCATTCTCCCCTCATTGCAAAATTTGAGCTCTTTCTGTAGCGCACTTCAAATACCCTTGTTTTACATATATTTTGCAAGTTACACTTTTCTTTGTCGTTGATGGAGTGCAAATGGCAATTTATCATCTTGATGGTGTAGAACATGAAGTGAAATTTCACAACCACCACTTGTTAGTAACTGTGGAACACTTTTTGGGGTGTTTCTTTAGTGTTCCCAAAGTATCATGTGCATACAATAAGCTATTCAGTGGATTCATAACCAGTATGGAGTTTTGTTCTCCAAACGGAGAACTTTGGGCTGCAATTAGAGCTTAAATTCATTAGGTTTCTTTTTGTTCCTGTAATTTTCATTTCTTGATAGTTCTTACTATATATTAACTCCACTGTTTATAAATTTATACTCCTAGGTAAAAATTTGTTCACCTTTATAATGGGAATGTTGAAGGTTAGGGGAATTCTTTTCACCATACAATAAATCTTGTTTACATTCTCTGAAAATCTCATGTTCAACCAGCAAATAAAATCCCATTCCTTGGAATAAAAGCTGTTTTCATCTTTGTGCTGCTGACTGCTGAGGCATTGAACTTTAGAATTGAAAGTTGGACCTTCACTCCCATTGGAGGAAGTCTTTTTATACTGCCCTTATACGTGTATTCACCCTGTTCCTGTGTCTGTGTTGGCTTATTTTACTAGCTACGTGCTTATTGTATCTGGTGTGAATTAAATTTTCCTATCGTTTAATATGAATTCCCATTATCAGGTTGATACTCGAGGAGATATTTTTGGAATGCTTTCAGCCCACCCTCTATCACCTTTATTGTCTCTTCATCACGTAGATCGTGTGGACCCAATTTTCCCTAACATGACCAGGGATAATGCTTTGAAACACCTCTTTGAAGCTGTGAACGTTGACCCTGGCAGAGTTCTGCAGCAAACTGTCTGTTACGAGCGATCTCGCTCATTTACAGTTTCAGTAGCATGGGGTTATGCTATTCAGGTGTTTGAAGGCAATTATTATCTTCCAGATCTTCTTCGTAAGGAGAGGACATTTAAACCATGGAGACGGAATAAGGAAATTATATCAAGTCTCTATATGTTTGATACGAGGGAGTACATTAGTGATCCATGCAAAAGACCCGTTGTCTTCTTCCTCAAAAGTGCTGTTTCTGGTTCAAAGCATGTCTATACTGACTACACCAGGCACGTTGTGGGAAATTGCTCAAGAACCGGGGCTGTAAATGATTTGGAACAGATCAGAGTGTTCTCGCAAAAGCCAGATTGGTACCATGGAGAGGTACTCCTTCAGTTGTCTG
The DNA here is from genome assembly GCA_016920895.1 of Vaccinium myrtillus. Classification (NCBI taxonomy): domain Eukaryota; kingdom Viridiplantae; phylum Streptophyta; class Magnoliopsida; order Ericales; family Ericaceae; genus Vaccinium; species Vaccinium myrtillus. Next base: position 11,148,334 of record CM029273.1, read on the forward strand.
GACATGTGCCTCATATTCATTGACTAGTTTCTGTCGGAGATGCATATGTGTTTCTTTCTCGTTTATTCATTGTCAGTGCTGTCTTATAATTGGTTTCAGGTCAAGGCTCTCCGTCGTCAATGCTGTGATATTTTACCATCTTCCCATCGATCGATGGACATTAATATTAGAGAATGCGGAGTTGATGAATTGATATCAATGCATAGAAACTCTGTTGGAAGTGCTGCTAACTAGACTGAAACTTGGAGCTGTGACTTTTGCCTCTTGGCAGATACTCCTTAACATGCATACAGAGGTAATTTCTTGAACTACTGAACTGTTTTTCTTCCAATACCTCTTTTGATTTTCTTAAACTGTGGTCTTTTCTGTCTATTTTTCTATTTTGGATGCCTTTTTGGGGTGAGTACAGCCTATAGGAATTACATTTCTAGTTTTTCTCTATCTTGTAAAAGATGGAACCTGGTTCACCTGCTTTTGATTTCATTATTTTCAAATTTTGTCCTGTTTTCCCTCTTTCCTAGGTTCTGGCAGTGTTGGTAAAATTTATCACTAAATTGCATCTAAGTTAACTTGGGCGGGTTGCTTAGCTTTGTTGTGAAAAGACGCGGAAATGAAGGAACTACTTGGGCCTGGGATCTTTGTTACGTACAATCTGAAATTCTTGATAAATAAACTGATTTTCGAAAAGCCTTTTCCATCGCTATTTGAGCCTGTTGTCATCTGAAGTTTGCAGTTGGGCCTCTGTGGTTTTTTAAGATGGTCTAACAGATTTTTCACGTCAGGTTGCCTTCAGTAGCTTGAAGATGAAGATGGATTATTGGGATGAAGCCTGAAGGCATCACATATCTTGGGTTAGGATTGTTTGGGCGTGAGTGTCGAAGGAACCCTTCTTCCTCCAGTCGTACCTTGGTCAACCGAGATATGATGTTGATATATAAAATTCAGCGCGTTTTAAATACAAAATGCTGCCTCGATCTGTGCCCTAAAATAAAGAAAATAACAAGAATTTTTTTTCACAAAAAAATAATACCATATAGACTAATAGATGAATATACTACAATTGTTGGAGTAAAAAAGATGCTAATAATCAGTATAAAAGGTAAAAATGGTTGAATTTTTGAAAACTTTAGAGAATGAACTAATTTGTAAATTTCATTTCTTTGCGAATGAATTGAATTGCCTGATCGATCTCGGCTGACCGTAGACTATATATACATATCTCAACTCCAAAAGCCTTCTTCATTGTTCATTTAATCGAGGAATTTGAAGAATAGATAGACACAAAGAGACTCCACATCTATGTGAGCAGCAGATAACTTCCGATACAGCTTAGGGAAGATTTGATTTTGAATGCAAAAATAGTGCTGGTATGCATTCGTTTTCCATGTGGATGTTTACATTTGGAAACACATGCTGAACTGAAAAGTTTTTCCTGGTTTTTAGTTTTCATGAACTTTCTGGTGGTAGAAGTTATATTTTTATATTAGGTCAGCGGGAGATTTTGTACGGTAGCAGGCTTGCTGCTGCGTCACATTCCCTTGTTTATTGATAACTCCGTCCCAAAAATTTTGTCTGATCCGCAATGTACAAAATTATAGCTTCTTTCATGAATTAAAAGAACTTATATTCATACCTTGCAAATTGTTGATTTTTTTGGGACGCTGGATGAACCACACCTTTGCTATCGCCCCTGTTCATGCCACGGGCATGAGACCGGGAGGGATATCGGCCCAGGGCAGAGGCAAAGAAGACCCACGCGGTCCCATGAAAATGGGTGCCAATACCTACTTATCCACCGAGTTTTGGGCCCGTTCCCCTTGGCGTTACCCACGGGTTCTATTTTCCTTCCAAAATGGGTGCCCAGGTCCTCCACGACGTCGTTTTTTGTAGTGTTAAGGTAGCACATTGACTTTTTCCGTTAGGCAAGTGACGAAAACTAACGGCATGGGCCAAATTGATGAAAATGTTTAATTTGCATTTAGTAAGGTTTGGAGGCTTATGAGATATTGCAGTCAAAATTTGGAGGTTTTTATGAAAATTTCTCAAAAATAAATCTCCAAAAATACATTTCATTTAAATAGTTGACAATAATTTCGCGAATGCGTGTCATTTTTATAACCACGATTCTCTTATAACATGATATCGCCAACAGAAACACCACTAAAAATTCATTTCAAATTCAAAAGCTGGATGGTGGGGTTTAAGACTAATCAATTGTGTTATGATACTTTGACATGACTTTTATTCCTTTCTTTGATGTTCTCCATTGTTATCAATGAAATTCCCACTATTGGGATTCTTTTCTCCTCAAAATGATTTCAGCCCGGGGCTGAGAGACCTTGGTACAAACGGGTTAACGGACCCCACTGCCTTCCAACTTTCACCATGAAGAGTTTATTACCATTAAAGTCACAAAACAGATATTTATTATTATTAAGGTCAATCACTCTATTTTTTGGGTTTATGTTTATGGTACACTTTTCTATTATATTGTTTTAGTGATTTAGGTACTTTCATATTGTATCCTAGGATTTTAGACACTTTTTTAGGGTACCCTAAACTTTAGGGTACCCTGAATTTGCACTGTACATTTAGAATTTAGACCGTACATTTAGAATTTAGAATGTACATTTTAGAATTTAGACCATACATTTAGAATGTACATTTTAGAATTTAGACTGTACATTTAGAATTTAGACCGTACATTTAGAATTTAGCCTGTACATTTAAAATTTAGACCGTACATTACCCTAAGATTTTAGGCACTTTCATAGGGTACCCTAGGGTTTAATTTTAGGCACTTTTATAGGGCACCCTAGGATTTAGGCAATTTCATAAGATACCTTAGGATTTAGGTTTAGGGTGCACTTTCCTATTATATGGTTTTAGTAGTTTAGGCATTTTCATAGGGTACCCTAAGGTTTAGGTTTAGGCACTTTCATAGGTTACTCTAGGATTTTGGCACTTTCATACGATTTAGGGGTTCAAAATTTAAAATGTAAAATTAAAAAAGAGAGAGAGAGAGAGAGAGAGAGAGAGAGAGAGAGAGAGAGAGAGAGAGAGAGAGAGATGAGTGGAGTTTTTGGTGCATTTTTCGAAAACTGATGGAGCTTGGCGTGCACAGCCCAAAAAAATGGACGTGCCCGTGCTTTTTCCCACCATGAATAGGTATAGTTCACACCCAAATAATGCATGATTCACCTCACTTTGAAATTATATTGGCCTTGTTCGTTTTCAGTTTAGTTTTAGTTTTGATGACATCATTATTTTCCTCACTCTCTCTATCTTTCTCCACTCATTACTACACTTGATCACATCATCAAAACTAAACTAAACTATCTAACCAAACACAGTCATTATGCTAGCCATGCCAGCCCATTTTAAAGTCTGATACATAAAAAACTTAGAAATTTCTTGCCTAGGTTCTCCCGCAATAATAAATCCCCAAGCTGGTCATTACAAACTCCCTCCTAATAGGTAAGTTAATTTGTCCCCATTTAATGTTTATTCTAATTATGTGATAGGTTGGTTCCGTAGTTGAATGTTGATGGTTTTTGATTTTCCATTGGTCATAGACTTGGAAATTGTATGGAATTATTCCTTTGTTGTTCTGGAAGTATGTATAGTATGTACTTTTCATTTTAATTTTTAATAAATTGATAATTGTTCGATGAGTGACTCGCGCATAGTCAAATTTTTGACCCCACAAGTCAGAAATTCTGGCTCCGTCTCTGATTTCAACCCTCATCAATCGTCATCACTCTCTCTCACAAATAATATTTACTATTTATTTAGTGATTTTGGAACTCTCTGGTGAATACAATTGTACATTTTATTTTACTCCCTTTGTCCCATTTTAAATGTCCTCTACGTAAAGTCGTGTAATTTTGACTTTAAAAGTAAACATATTTCTAGATATTTTTTTTCCAAATTTTTTTACACCATTCAAAAGTACTCGTTGAGATCTTTTGAACGATACAAAAAAAAAAAATAAAAAAAAAATTCAAAAGTAGTTCCGAAAGTATTTTATTTTTTTGACACAATAAGTTTTAAAAATTACGGATTTGCAAGAGATTACCCACAAGAGGGACATTTAAATTGGGACGGATTTGAAGAAGTTAACTCTTCCACGAAAGAGTTTTTACATGATTGTTTAGTTGTCGTTTTCATTTTTTTCACAGTGATACGACAAGGTCTTGTACATTCCGTACACACACACACACACACATATATATATATACACACTATATAACAATAAAAAAAAAAGAGAGGCAAATGTACACAGTACGCGTACACCTATTATTCAGAATTCTTTTTCTGGCAACATTAATCCTTGAATAATTTAGAAATGCATGTCAATTTATGTGGTGTAGTTTTCCTTTTAAATTCTGGCTTTGAAGCCCGAGTGGTCCATCTGTTATTACTAGTATTAAAATTGCACCGCCGAATGCCTATAATCTTTCGAAAGTCCGCTGCGTCATGCCTGTCGCTTTTGCCTGGTTTGGGTAAATTGAAAAAAATTAGTTTTTTGGTTTTTTTTGATTTTGTCCTTACTCAAATGTTTTTGCATTTATTAGTTTTGGAATTTCGATTTTTGTGGTTTTTTTAGCATTTTTGGCATAAATGAGACTTGGAAATCTAAATATTATAAAATTACCCATTTTAAAGTTTTGTGAATAAAGACGAAAAATAATTCAAAAACCGATTTTTAGATGTCACCTTTGGCAAATAAAACTATTTACGAGATGCCTTCGGCTAGTATTTTTTTTACAAAGGAATAGAGACAGAGCCATGAATTTTACTTTACGTAAAAATTTCTAGAATTTTTTTTTTTTCAAAATAGTTTCCATTTGAAGCAAGCTATATAATTTATAAATTTTGTTTTTACAGTGGAATATCCATTTTGCATGCATAACCATTTTTTTTGAAATTGTCTCACATCTTTATATGACAATTTCAACCATTTGCAACTTTTTCCTCCCCAACACAAATTTTCCTGCAAGTAACTTGTAGGGTAAATAGTATGAAAATTCAAATTTGAAAGCTTCTCACACGTTTCATACCAACAAATCGAGTCTTCTTTGGTGGGTTGGTACAATAAGAACCGGCCTAACTTTTTAGAAGGTTAAAGCGAAAATCAAAATGAGGTCTTTTTTAAAATCTTAATGAACAAAATGTAAGCAAGTAAATTACACTTCTAAAAACAAATAATACTATTCATCAATAAGAAATAACCGTAAAACAATAACCAAACATTCGAAGATTTAAAATTCGCCACTTAAATATCAGTAATTCTAAAATTTAAAAATAAAAACCCGAACCTTACAAGATATTTTTGGGCCTAAATTAGCCGCAATGCTCGCTTTAGCTCAGGGCCGGCTCGGGTTACAATTATGCGTCAACTGCCATGCGAAGTATGTATTCAGTGTTATTGGTGCACGTGGTTTCCGATACCCTTTTTCATCATATTCCTTTTTTTCGTATTGGCTCCATAACGAAGCGTCTTAGAGCAACACGTGCCGGTGCCAAACGCGACATTAATATTTTCCCCGTTTTTGCCGCGCTGTGCAATACTGGTCGCTGTGTACAAAAGTCATCCCCTTCTTCTTCTTCTCTGTCTCCACCATAATCCCACATTCTTGTATCAATCAGCTCTCTATCTGCTCTTCAAAAAGACTCTCTCTCTCTCTCTCTCCCCGGAAAAAATGTTCTATCCCAAATTTCAACTACGAACCTCCGCCCGCATCAAAGACCTCTGCTTACTCCTCTCCACTCTCTTCATCTTCTACCTTCTCCTCCACCCCTTCAACCCCACCACCCCTCCTCCCTCCCTCCTCCTCCCCACCTCTCCTCCTCCCACTCCCACCACCCAGCTCCACCACCTTCTCTTCTCCGTCGCCTCCTGTTCCCGCTCCTTCCGGACTCGAAAACACTACCTCCGCCTCTGGTACACCCCCAACACCACCCGTGCCTACGTCTTCCTAGACCGCCTCGATGATCCGAACAACCCCGACCCTACCCTCCCTCCAGCCATAATCTCCCAAGACACCTCCCACTTCCCCTACACCTTCCGCCGCGGCTCCCGCTCCGCCGTCCGAGTCGCCCGCATCGTCAAAGAATCCGTCGACCGCCTCAACGACACCTCTCACATACGGTGGTTCGTGTTCGGAGACGACGACACCGTATTCGTGACGGCTAATCTGGTGAGGACTCTGGCGAAGTACGACCACGGGAAGTGGTACTACATTGGGAGTGGGTCGGAGGCGTACGCGATGAATCTCGGGAATTCGTTTGGGATGGCGTTTGGGGGAGGAGGGTTCGCGATCAGCGGGTCTTTGGCTAGGGCTTTGGCTGGGGTTTTGGACTCGTGTTTGGTGAAGTACCCGTACTTGTACGGGAGTGACGCTAGGATTTTCTCCTGCTTGTCGGAGCTCGGCGTGGAGCTGACCCGTGAACCTGGGTTTCATCAGGTATGCATAGAATTTTTTTGTTGAGGACTTTCCTCTGTCTCTTTCTTGAAATTTTTTTTCCCGTCATTCCTGGTCTATTACATGAGGGAGGGGAAATGAGATTCGATCCTGGATAATCCTAGTCTATTACATGGGGGAGGGGGAATGAGATTTGATCTCGGAATACAGTGTTGAGCATTTACGAGCTCTACCGCATAAGCTAGACACCACTTACGCATCTCAAAGAACTTACTCGAGTTAATTTAAATTTTGAATAAAAGCTGTCGTTAGGAAAGAAGCATCCAAACGGCCAAATTCAAATCTAAATACTAGAATTTTGGGTTAATAATGGATTAGTATTGTTGCAAATTTGGGAGGGAGTATTGGTCTTGTAAAAAAGTTTGAAGTTTTATTGATTTCAGTAAAAAAATTTGAGATAATAATGTAAGGGTCATATCCTCTTCAATTTAAAGAGGAACTGGACCATCCAGTTTCTGTTCAACTTTTTGGCCAATCCCCTCGTGGGGCTCGAACCTCCGTCTCCACTGAAGAGGCAAATGAACTTGCCAGCTATGCTAGCCTACAAGTTCCTTTTTGGCCAATTACGCGTGCGTCCAAATTGTATACATTTATTTGTAAGTGTGTTCTATTCAGCTTATACGTTTATTCATTTTGATCTAATTAGGTTTGAATTTAACCTGGCGCTGATCTATGATTTCCATAAAGCAATAATTTCACTGTGCTTTTGTGTGATGTTTTCTTACCTTTCCGAAATGAAATGAGTACTTCATAAAGAATAGGACGAGGCCTAATTTTCGGGTTTGACGCACTTGGCAGTGGGTCTGGTAGGCTGTCTACAAATAGCCATCCATTTTCTTCTTCTCATTATAGGATTTGGATTCCTTTGATCCCGCGACTTAGAATAATTGGCCCGAGGAACAATGATTAATTTCGAGCCCTGCAAGTGGTATCGATCAAGGTGTATTGACGGTGCACAGATAGGCGTTGCAAAAAATTTCGAGCCGTTTACTAATTTTAAGATATTTTTTCGAGTTACTCAGTGGAAAATTAGCTCAATTAGACAAATATAAATGTTTGATCCAATATACACATTTTTCATTTAGGATTCAGGATTTAACTTTTTGAATGAAAAAACTTGTACATTGGATCAGACATTTATATTTATTTAATTGAGCTACTTTTTCACTAGGCCATTCGGAAAAATATTTTACCTCATCCAATTAAACAAAATCGTGGATGTACAATTAGTTTTCGGGTTTGGATCTATTTGAACGCTAGAACTCTAGAACCAAAAACAGATGAACCATTAAAATTAATTGAGTTCGTTTCCGTGGATTTCTAATAAAAAGTTTTAGATTCAAAGAAAGTGACTTGTGGATTACTAGTAACTTAGTTTTTCCCATTTTTCCGTGGATTTATGTTTGGTTAGTTTTCAAGTTTTGTCATCTTCCAATTTGGATCTTACTTTTTGAATCTACAATAGTCATCCATCCCCTCATCTTCTTCTCTCTCTGTCTCTGTCTCTCTCTCTCTCTCTCCACAACATGTTTTTCCTTAAACAGTCCTAAAAACCCCCACTCACATCAAATTCCTCTGCGTACTCCCTTCCTCTCTCCTCATCTTCTACCTCCTCCTCCACCTCCTAAACCACACCCAACCTCTCTCCTCATCGTCTACCTCCTCGTCCACCTCCTAAACCCAACCCCACCAATCTCCTCCTCCCCACCCCCCTCCCACCACCCTCCACCACATTCTTTTCTCTATAGCCTCCTCCTCCATCTCCCTCCCCTCCCGCTACCCCTTCCCTCGCTACATAGGCGGCTTCACATCCACTTATGAGTGGTCACTTGAACACCCTAATTTTTTATTTTTTTTTAGAATATGTGTAAGTTTTTTTGTAATTTTGTCTTTTTTGACGTAATTATTTAAACACCTAACCTAAAATAATTTGAACAACTAGTCCTAAAAAAATCAGCTCACAAATCAATCCAATGTAAATTAAAAGTCATAAGAGGCTCTATAGCTTCTCATAGATGGTAATTGAACAACTTAAACTCATTTACATCTTATATTACTTGAAACAATTTTATCTCGGGTGTCCTATATCTCCAAAACAATAGAGTATTGGTCAAAAAAAAGTTTGTGTGAATCTATTCGCCAATCAATTTTCTATAGTAAAAATTAATGTGTTTATCTGCAGGTTTAATTTTGCTTAGTCTAAAAATATAATTCACCAAAAACATGCAATTGTGACACATATCTTACGTATTTTAATATTATTTGGTCTCATTATTCAAACTAATATGTAAAAAATTGTGTATAAATGGCTAGTTAATGGAGTTAATAGATTTAATAATAGAGTTAAGGTAATTTTTGAACACCCTCTTCAAAATTTCTGGAGTCGCCATTGGTACTCACCCAAAACCACCAAGGCCTACCTCTTCCTAGACCGCCCCACATCGCCCAGACTTGACGCCACCCTCCCTTTGACCTTAATCTCCCTCCCTATCCAGTGCCTGCCTTGGTCATTTGGGTTGCCCAAGCCCGATAAATGGTAACTTGAACAACTTAAACTCATTTAGCATCAAATAGTAAAAATCAAAATGTAATCCCCTTATCGTGAAATCGATCGATTTAAAGAAATCAACTTCTCCTTATTGTTTTTGAAGCAAATTCTTCTTAGGGGGTTTCCACTAACAAAAACTATTTTTTTCCAAACACCGGCATGGCGCCATTCATTCTTTACAACACATCACATAAAAAAATCGCAATGGAAAAATGAAGGTTTTTCAAAAGCATGGATAATTAGTGGAAAACATCTTAGTTTTTTTTTTTACTATATCCGAGAATAGTACTCTTGATAATCAGTTTTCCCCAAGCATGTCGCGATAAAGGCTGGTTTCACATTCTTAGACCAACACATTAATCAAGGTAGGGACCCGAGAGCTCGAGAAACCAAGAAAAGCACCTGTGTCTCCCAAAAAAATCTGGCCAAATCTTGATTAAATATGGTATTGTAGCTTTTGTAATTTAACTAAAACAAATTTTTTAAAAGCTATACAATTAGAAAAAAATGAATAAAAAATAGCAAAGTACCGCTCATACTATGTGTTTTTCTCTCACTAATTATGTTATCAACTTTATTCAGTAAGAATACTATTTTCAATAATAAAAATATTTTATTTTGAATCTTTTTTTTCATCAAAGTTCGTTGGGTGAAAATAAATTATTTTGGTTTATTTTTTGTCAACGATTATTTATTTATGAATTTGATTTGAAAAATTAGGAGTAAAATTGCTGATCAAAGAGAAAAAATAAGAAGTAAAATTAAAATAAACTATTGAGAATAAGAAAAGCTTATAAAAAATTTATGATGTGCAAAAAATTTGAACTTTAACTTGAAAAACTACTAAAGCATAACTAAATTTTAATACCAGTGGTGTAAGGGTTTTCTTTTTCCTCTACCATATCCAACCCAAAAAAATTTGAAATACTTCAATTGGTTAGAAAGGGCATTATCCTCAGACTTGAACCGTGCCCATTTACTTTTTACTCAAACGTGCAAAAACCAACGGCACCAGCACGGGCCCCGGGAGTTGCCCAAGCCTGGCTCATACCTGGGCCGGACCTGTCGCCACCTCCCGCTTCCCCTACTCCTTCCCCCACGGCTCCCGCTCCGCCATCCGCATCGTCAAAGAATCCCTTACCCGCCTCAACGACACCGCCCACATACGCTGGTTCGTCTACGGTGACGACGACACCCTCCACGGCTAATTTGGTCACGACTTTGGCCAAGTATGATCATGAGAAGTGGTGGTGTAGGGTCGGAGGGTTACGGTGAGAATTATGGAAATTCGTATGGGATATGGGGTTTGGAGGGGGAGGGTTTGCGATTAGTGCGTCGTTGGCTAGGGTTTTGGCTGGGGTTTTGGACTCGTTTTTGGTGAGGTATCCGCACTTGTACGGGAGTGATGCTAGGGTTTTTTCGTCCTTGGGGGAGCTTGGTGTGGAGTTGACGCCTGAACCGGGGTTTCATCAGGTAGAAATTTATTCGAGGAATTGTTCTAAGATACTGGTTTAATATGATTCCTGTGTCTTCTGTTCGTATTCTATTATTCTGGTTTGATTAAAAATTTGAGTCTTGCTTGACTTGGTAAAGATTTGAGTCAAAGATTGGACTTTGGAGATAGTTTTAAGAGGATTTACTCAAAATTTTGGTTTTGAGTAAAAAATTAAACGCCATTTCTTATTTTAAGAAATTAAAAGCCAACTTTTTTCCGCATTCCATAGTTGTCATTTACCGACTCTATAAACTGAGGGAAGCTGGAAATAGTTATGAAGCACGTAGTTCTACATCCTACGGGAGTTTGAATTCAAGAATGAATCGTCAAAATTTACTGGATAGCTCCTTCTCTTGCGCCATGACTGTTTAGATACAAAGTTTGAGTGCGAATATCCTTTCCCTTATTTGTAAGTGTATTTTATTCACCTTCATATTATGTACAAGTTAGTCATTTTAGTCTAGATTCGAATTGGACATGGTGCGAATAATTTCTTCGTGCTTCTGTTAATGTTTTCTTATCTTGTCGAAATGAAGTGGGAACTTTGTAACGAGAAGGTTTTTCATGCAGTACCATTCTCTCCTCATTGCAAAATTTGAGCTCTTTGTGTAGGCAATTTAATTACCCTTGTTGTTTGCTTGTTTACATATATTTTGCAAGTTACGCTTTTCTTTGTTGTTGATGGAGTGCTTTTCTTTTTTTGTTGATGGAGTGCAAGTGCAATTTATCATCCTGATGGTGTAGAACTGTAGAAGTTGAATTTCCCTACCACCACTTGTTAGTAATTGCGGAACATTTATTAGGGTGTTTCTTTAGTGTTCCTGAAGTATCATCTATAGTACAAGGGAGAGCGGTTTTACATTTTGTCCCTCTCACAACTCTTCTCCATGGCAAATTATAGGGCTAAGATTTAAGTACCTTGTTAATTCAATGGGCTTAGATTGCTTCACTGATCCTCTCAATGTAGATTGCAATAAATCTCCGATTAAAAAAAAAAACCCCATAGATTGCTAATTTGCTATAATCTCAGTTCAATGAATAGAAAATATCGGATCTCAAATTCAAAATTTTTACTCAATCTAAACCCCTCCCTCTCTTTACCTCTTTGTCTCGGAGTAGAACCCAATATGCATTGAATTTTTCCTCGTCTCAACTCTCAACTACATCCTCTCATCCCTCCTTTCCCAGCCCCATCAACCACCACTATACCCCCGCTCCATTTGTCTTCTTTCTACGTGGTACAAGAATTGATTTCTTCAATGTTGGGGCATTAAATACCATTTTAAGACTATATTACACCGCTATAATAATGGTTTACTTCTCATTTTGTATATGCATGGTATTTAATCCACTTCTCTTATGATCGGGATGGTCTAGACAAAAGTTTATACAAATCATAAAGGAACAAACTATCTACGCTTTGCTCAATGGACTCATTTTTTGGCCTAATTTGCGCTTCGCTCTACGCTACAAATATGTTAGCAAGGAATTTTTTTTATTTTTTATTTTTTTCAAATCTGTCCTGCTTAAGCGCCTTTCCTCATTGTTTCGTGTTATGGTAAAATTTGCAAGTGCACTCTTAAGGGAAAAAAAGAAGTGGTGAAAATAGTTATTTTGTTAGGTCTTCAACTAAAATTTGTATTTGAGTGTATCCTCACAATTGCTTAAGAAGTATTGCTGGATGTAATTGGGACTATTACTCGAAGTAAAATTTTGTTTTGGCTTTCGAAGGAATTTATTTATACGGGCAATCAAATGATCATGTTTGGAGGTGGTGGTGTTGGTAGTATGTAATAATTCAGCAGCTTTGTGAATGATTAGCTTCAGAATGTTTTTCACTGAAAATAACTAAGGAAATTAAAGTTGATTAATTTTGATTGACCAAAATTTAATTTTTAGAAATTTTTGTAAATTTGCTCGATTCCTTGAGTAGTATATTCCGTTAAGAAATTTTAGTGTGGATGTTGTGAGAAAGTTAAGTGCCTTCAGGCACAAGCATAATTGCTATTGATTTGCATGCATCGATTCTTCGAGTTGTGCCTTTAGGCACGGGCATGCACTAGTGTGCATACACTAGGCGATTTATTGAATTCATAACCAGTACGGAGTTTTGTTTCTCTTAAACAGAGAATTTTGGTCTGCAATTGGAGCTTGAATTCAATACCTTTCTTTTTATTCCCTTCAATTTTCATTTCTTGATAGTTCTGACTATATATTAGCTCCACTGTTTTTAAAATTATACTTCTAGGTAAGTATTTGTTCACCTTTATAAAGGGAATGTTGAAGATTAGGGAATTCTTTTAACCATACGATAAAACTCATTTACATTCTCTGAAATATAAGCTGATTTAATCTTTGTGCTGACTGCTGAGGCATTAGACTTGAGAATCGAAAGTTGGATCTTCACTCTCATTGGAGGAAGTCTTTTTATACTGCTCCTTATATGTGTATTCACCCTGTTCCTGTGTCAGTGTTGGCTTATTTTACTAGCCACATGCTTATTGTATCTGGTGTGAAATTAATTTTCCTATCCTTCAATATGAATTTCCAATATCAGGTTGATGCCCGAGGAGATATTTTTGGAATGCTTTCAGCCCACCCTCTCTCACCTTTACTGTCTCTTCATCATGTAGATCGTGTGGACCCAATTTTCCCTAACATGACTAGAAATGATGCTTTGAGACACCTCTTCAAAGCTGTAAACGTTGACCCTGGCAGAGTTTTGCAGCAAACTGTCTGTTACGAGCGGTCACGCTCATTGACAGTTTCAGTAGCATGGGGTTATGCTATTCAGGTGTTTGAAGGCAATTATTATCTTCCAGATCTTCTTCCGTAAGGAGAGGACTTTTAAACCATGGAGAAGGAGTAAGGATATTGTATCAAGTCTCTATACGTTCGATACGAGGGAGTACATTAGTGATCCATGCAAAAGACCTGTTGTCTTCTTCCTCGAAAGTGCTGTTTCTGGTTCAAAGCATGTCTATACTGACTACACCAGGCATGTTGTTGGAAATTGCTCTAGAACGGGGGCAGTAAATGATTTGAAACAGATAAGAGTGTTCTCGCAAAAGCCAGATTTGGTCCTTGGAGAGGTACTCCTTCAGTTGCTTGGGCATGTGTCTCAAATTCATTGACTTGTTTTTGTTTTTTTTTTATCCGCATTGACTTGTTTTTGTTGGAGATGCATATTTATTTCTTTCTTGTTTACTCATTGTCAGTGCTGTCTTATACTTGGTTTCAGGTCAAGGCTCTCCGTCGTCAATGCTGTGATATTTTACCATCTTCCCACAGATCGATGGACATTAATATCAGAGAATGCGGAGTTGATGAACGGATATCAATGTAGACGTAGAAGCTCTGTAGGAAGTGCCGCTAACTAGATTGTGAAACTTGGAGTTGTGTTCCACTTTAGCCTCTTGGGAGATACTTCCTTAACATGCATACAAGGGTAATTTCTTAAACTACTGAACTGTTTTGCTTCCAAGACCACGTTTGATTTTCTTAACTGTGGTCTTTTCAGTGCATTTTTCTATTTGGATGCATATCGGCCTTCTTTTTTTTGTTTTTGTTTGGGGGGGGGGTGTGGTGCAGCCTACAAGAGTTACATTTCTAGTTTTTCTCTCTGTTGTAAATGAGTAGTGTGGAACCTGCTTCACCTTCTTTTGATTTCATGATTTCAATTTTTCGCGTGTTTTCCCTTTTTCCTAGGATAGGGCAGTGTTGGTAAAGTTCATCACTAAATTGCATCTAAGTTAACTTGGGTGGGTTTTTGGTGAAACGTAATTTTCATTGAACGGCCAAACAAGAATATGACCAATCCAAACCAAGGTTATCAATCCTGTTCCGTACCGGCCGGTACATACCAAATTTGCGTAAAACAGGTACCAAGCACCTCAAATTCCGTCCTGGCACATATCTTTTAAACCACTCCACTTTACACCACTCCACTTTACATATCATAGTAAATTTTCGCTGAGCAGATGGAACCCAAACCACAGAATCTTCAACAGTCACATCTGGATTGCAACCTGCAGGAGTGTTTGCTTTGTTTGAGTTCCTGAATAATTCTACTCCTCTCCCTTGCCCATTTCCAGGCACCATTGTTAATGAGAGAGGACACTTTAGCGTAGAGGGATTGGCCAATGTTAGAGCAAACTTTTTCACCAAACCTTTTATAAAGTGGTCCCAAAGGATGCCAATTATCCAAATCCAACCATGCAAAGGTAGAAGTTCCATTCTCAAATATATACAAAATGAAAGAGTTACATAAACTTCTAAGCTGGAATTTTTTCCTGATTGTCCAAGAAGGGTGGGTTGCTTAGCGTTGTCGTAAAAGCACGGGTGGAAATGAACTACTTGGGCCTGGGATCTTTGTTCCCTGTTGTGGTGCTTGTAGTTATGGGCTTGTACAATTTGGAATTCTTGATGGAAAAACTTATTTTCGAAAAACCTTATACATTCCTCTGTGGTTTTGTAAGATGGTCTAACAGTTATTCCACATCAGGTTGCCTTCACTAGCTTGAAGATGAAGATGGATTGTTGGGATGTAAGAGTTAGGAATTGTTTGGGCTTAAGACTTACAGTAACAAAAAAAAAAGAGGAATTGTTTGGGCTTAAGTGTCGAAGGAACCCCTCCTCTTCCAGTTGTACCTTGGTCAACCGAGGTTGCATCTTTCTTCAATCACACTCCAAAAGCGTCATTCCTTGTTCATTCAGTCGAGGAATTTGAAGACTAGATAGACGCAAAGAGGCTCACATCTATGTGAGCAGGCTGCAGATAACTTCCGACACAGCTTAGGGAGGATTTGATTTTGAATGCAAAAACAGTGCTGGTATGCATTCGTTTGCTGCAAGGATTTTTGCATTTGGAAACACATGCTGAACTGAAAAGGTTTTCCTAGTTTCCAGTTCTCATGAACTTTCTTGTATCTATGTTAAATTGGCGTGCCTTGTTTAAGATGAGTTCTCAGGATTTGGTCCTCTTATATTTTCTGATGGTAGAAGTTCATTTTTATTTTAAGCTAGTTGGGGATTTTGTACGGTAGCAGGCTAGCAACTACTTTTTGTTCCCTTGTTTATTGCTAACTCTGTCTCAAAATGTTTGTCTGATCGCATAAAAAGTACAAAATTGTTTGCGGAACATACAAACATTTTGGAACAGAGGGAGTACTTAGTTTACAGTTCTAAATCTTTCCCATGGCTCGTGTGTTGCCAACTTAAAATCACTCCCTCCTCTTTGGATGTCATCTAATTACTTGATGTTGGGGCGGATTGATGAGAGCGCCATGCGTTGCCCCTGAATGGGCACATGAACTTTTTTTTTATTTTATAACTAGATGTTCGGGTTAGCTTGCGTGTACTTAGAGGGCTGTGGACCTAACGACCGGGCATATTTTTGAACTTACCACCAGCTTGGCTTGGCTAGATTTCTGTACTTGCTTATGGGCCTAATTAAAGATGGTTTCCTTGCGAGTTAAATGTGGAATGAGTCTAATTTGCACATGATGTGATGGGAACCAAAACAGGACAAAGTCTCTGTAATTCTATAAAACCCCATGTTCTTGGTCGCAACCCTAGACAGACGACGAAGCACATGAAGACCTCGTACTTACTACGGGATACTTTCGCGTCGTCGTCATAATACTCCCAGCTCTCTTTCTTTGCTTTCATTATACTCTCTCCGTTCATTTTTAAGTGATTCACTTGGGAAACGTATATTTTGCGGACGTTTAAAAATGTACTTTCGTATATCGTTTTTAAAATTTTTTCGCAACAAATTAAAAAGTTATATAGAGAAATACTATATTTTTTAGGGGTTTGAAATTGCACAAATTAAAAAGTTATATAGAGAAATATGTTTTTTAGGGGTTTCATATTCTCATATGGATCATTTAAAAAGGGACGAAGGGAGTATATTGTTCACACGAGCTCCTCTTGACCCATTGACCTTAAGCTACATATGATAGAAGCTCGAGGCTTCATTCGGTATGGGCTCCGATCGGCTTATAAGTAAATGAGCTCGAGTTTGAGTTTTGAGTTCATTTAGTAAACGAGCTTAGCTCGAATTAAAATTGTTATTTGACTCGTTTGTAAAAGCTAATTGGCTCATTTGTAAAGTCTCATTTAGTAAATTAACCGTGCTTGAACACCTCGTAACTGAACGAGCCCAACTTGAGTACAATTATTTGGGCTTGACTCCAACTCGAACACCTCAAACCTTGGCTTTGCTTGTAGCCCTAGCCGCCGTTGGTCGGTTTAGAGCACTTAAATGACGAGTAACAACATTTTTGTACGAGGAAATAACATTTGTCACTTGGCTGGTTTATAAAATCTTGGCTCTTTTGTTAGTAATATGTCCTTCAAAGTTCACTCCAAGACGTGTATCCTCCCTTCCGTTAGAGTTTTTATTAATAATTAAGCTTGTTTAGTAAATAAACCGAGATCGAATATCTCAGTATTAAACAAGTCGAGCTTGAACACGATTAGTCAGGCTCGAATCGAACCTCAAACACTTCAAAGTTCGGCCTGTTTGTAGCCCTATCTGTCATTCATTGGACGGTTTAGATTTCTTATTAAATGGTAAGGAAGAAAAATCTACTCATACGAGGAAAGGAAATAACATCCCAAGTTCCAATTTTCCTCTTCATATTGGAACTTGACCTGTTAAAACGCCAAGTGTCGTCTAAACACTTGCTTTCGCCGATGATTGCGGTCTTAAAAACGTATTGCCTTTTGAAAAACTTCAACCCCACTTTCATGACTTCATGTAGAAAAAACCTCCTTCTTTATAAGCTTCCCAAGTCAAGCTTAAGCCAAAATTGAGACAAAAATATGCAGCTTCTTCCCAAATTATCCCACAAAACCCCAAACTCTTCCTCTGGCCTCATAAACTTCATCTTAATCTCCTCTTCCTTATGCATTATCTACCTCTTTCTGTATCTCCTCTTCCTTCAATCTTCTAATATTGTGGACTTACCATCGTCTCGGGACGTATCGCCGCCGACCTCTATCGATCACGTCGTGTTTGGTATCGCGTCGAATCAAAACTCATGGCCGAAAAGGAAAGAGTACGCTAAGCTCTGGTGGAGACCTAATCAAATGCGGGGATGCGTGTTCTTAGACACCATGCCCCCCAAAACGGCCGCCGACAACGAGTCCGATAACGCTCTCCCTCCGATATGCATATCGGAGAACACGACCCGGTTCCAGTACACGTACCGGGGCGGGCTCCGTTCGGCAATTCGGGTTGCCCGCGTGGTCTCCGAGACTGTGGCTCTTAACCATTCGAACGTGCGGTGGTTTGTGTTTGGCGACGACGATACGGTGTTCTTTGCCGAGAATCTGGTGAAGACTCTGTCGAAGTACGATCATGAGCTGTGGCATTACATCGGGACGAATTCGGAGATTGTTGTGCAGAACATGTTCTTCTCGTTTGATATGGCGTTTGGTGGGGCTGGTTTTGCGATAAGTTATCCGCTGGCTAAGGTTTTGGCAAAGGTTTTTGATTCGTGCTTGGAGAGGTATCCGCATTTGTATGGAAGTGATGGCAGGGTTCATGCTTGTATTGCTGAGCTTGGCATCGGGTTGACTCACGAGCCCGGTTTCCACCAGGTATTCAATCCCACTGCCAAACTGAAAGTTTACAAATTAAAGAGATGAGCTAGATGTTATGCGTGCGGAAATGTGTTTGTCTCCCGATACTCTAAAACTCTAAAAGAGTATTAAAAGAGTATCGGGAGACCGAGTTATAACAAAAAAAAAATTCTAACATAACATATTTTTCTATTATTACCTTTATACATTTAGAATATAAAATACTCTCTCACTCACTCCTTTTTAGAGTCAACTATTTCATTTTTGGCCGTCTTTTTGCCTGATACTCCAACCGTCCTTTTTGTACGATCGATTATTCTATTTTTGGCCGTCTTTTTATAGGCAAAAAGACGAAACCGAGAGTCCTATAGTGAGCCAAACTTACTACAGGGTGTAGTGAGTGAATATTGGCGTCCAAAGTGTTTTGGACGTTTAAATGCTTGCGCGAATAGTTTATTTAAAATCCAGACTATTCAAAATAAGAATGGACGACTCTCAAACTCAGTATACGCATCTAGTGAGTTGCTCACCGCAGGTCCCCGGTTCCCAAAAAGATGGCAAAAAGTGTGTTTCGAATTTCGATGCTAATATTTTTTTATTTTTTGTGCCGGGCATTTTAAACCCGATTCAGATGGACATCCGTGGCAACATATTCGGCCTCTTAGCCTCTCATCCAAACACGCCCTTAATATCTCTCCACCACCTAGACCACACCGACCCAATCTTCCCCAACATGACCGCCACAACCGCCCTCCACCACCTCCTCCAAGCCTCCAAACTCGACCCGCATCGCCTCCTCCAGCAAACCGTCTGCTACGACCGGTGGTTTTCCTGGACCGCCTCCGTCTCATGGGGCTACGCCGTCCAAGTATTCCCCACCCACGTTTTCTTACCCGACGTGATCAAAACAGAACGGACGTTTGGGCCGTGGAAAAGGGGCCAGCTCTTGGCCGAGACGTTTGCGTTTGATACAAGGCGTTCTGAACCAGACCCATGTCGGAGGCCCGTTATTTTTTACTTAGACGGGGCGGGTTCGGGTCGAGACGGGGTTGTGGAGAGTAGGTACAGGAGAATGACGGCGGAGAATTGTTCGGTTGATGCGTCTTCGCCGAGGAGGGTTGAGGAGGTTCGGGTGGTGTCGAGGAAGTTGGAGCTTGGGGTTAAACAGGTACTCATTTTCTGCATTTTTGCATAAATTTATTTCTTGATTGAATAATTTTATAGCGAGCGGTGATCAAATTTGGTGACCATGTTTTCGAACCACGTAAATTCGTGAAATGAGTTCTACTGTCATGGTTTTTGCTAAAGCAAGGATGAAAACTCGCACGGTATTTCAAATATGGTTATTAAATATGGTCACGGTCACGGTTAGTGGCGGAGCCAGAATTTTAATCTGAGGGGACGAAGTAATTGACATCTTATTATTATCTTGTTTTCTCGTGTAATACATATGCACATTGAAATTATTGCAATCTAATGCAGTAAAAGTATATGAATCATTTTGTTCTATTACTTTACGCTACGACAACACTCGCATGCTCATTTGCTTGGTTATGAAAGAAATAAAGAAATTAGAATGTGAAATAACCTGTTTTTTTTGCTAGGGTGCCTAGGGTGAAATAACACTCGCATGCCCTAGGGTGCCTCCGCCCCTAGTCACTGTATCATTGCTCAATTAATTAAAGTTGGTTTATTTTAACATTTCTTTGGCAATTGCTGTTAATTCTTAATTATTAGATATAAATTATTATTATTATAGACAGTAAAATTTCGGTTCGAATATGTGTTACAATTATATTCATGAAACGCCCTGCATCACCTAAACTCTGTAGTTTCCCTGTTCTAACAACCTACTTCGCTGCCACTCCTTACTCAAATCAATGTCGAAAGGAAATTCATCCAAATGGGAGATGAGATTTTTTTGTAGTAAATTTTTGGGACCATTTTTTGACTTTTGATATATTCTTGGAGATTTTTTAAACGCGTTCAGAAGAAAAAAGTGTGAGTTATTTATACTTTTATTCCAATTTTACTCGGTTTTGTGGGGAAAAGTTCGAGTCAAGGGTTAGAAATGGTCTAATGCATACTAAATCTTGCTGGAGTACTATGTGAAAATCTCGAAAAACACAAATCTAGAGTGACAATAAAGTCTCGAAAAATAGGAATGTTGAGTGACAATCTTTGTGCCTCTGCGTTGAGAATGCATTGCAAGTTTGCAACTTGAAACCTGGTGATTTTGTAATGAAGGATTATGTGTCCATCAACAATGCTACTGACACCAAGTAAAGCACAATATAAACCATAAACTCTCTGACGAAGCTGTTGGGTTCATGAAACGCCCTGCATCACCTACACTCTGTATGTCCCTGTTCTAACAACCTACTTCGCTGCCACTCATGTTGAATAAATTTAAAGTACACCAAAAATATCTCTCCAACTCCTTACTCAAATCAATGTTGAAAGGAAATTCATCCAAATTAGAGATGAGATTTTTTGTAGTCAATTTTTGGGACCATTTTGTGACTTTTGATATACTGTTGTGCCATTAATGATTTTTTTGCTCCCTTGAGAATTTTTAAGCCCGTTCAGAAGAAAAAAAGTGTGAGTTATTTATTGTAGCTTTTATTCCAATTTTACTCGGTTTCGTGGGGAAAAGATCAAGTCAAGGGTTAGAATGGTCTAATGCATACTAAATCTTGCTGGAGTACTATGTGAAAATCTCGAAAAACACAAATCTAGAGTGACAATAAAGTCTCGAAAAATACGTATGTTGAGTGACTGTGCCTCTGCGTTGAGAATGCATTGCAAGTTTGCAACTTGAAACCTGGTGATTTTGTAATGAAGGATTATGTGCCCATCAACAATGCTACGGACACCAAATAAAGCACAATATAAACCATAAACTCTCTGACGAAGCTGTTGGGTTCCACATCTTCAGTACGCGTGGAGCATGCCGGCCTTATGAAGACGCGAGTTAAAAATTGTTTTTTTGGTTTATGTCCTTCTCATAAGTTTCTCTTTTTTCTACACAGTTGCAGGCACCAAGACGGCATTGCTGTAATTTACTGCCTTTAAAAGCTGGGAAAGTAATGGAAATTGCCATCAGAGAATGCAAAGAAGAAGAGTTGATTCACATGCATCAGTGGAATTAGAGGTTCCTTCGTGACCGTCTATTTTAACTTAAGGAAATTGTCAATGCCGAAGCACAATTCATGTTACACACATAACCGGCATTTTCGTGAAGTAGTTAATAGATGATTAATAGGGAGAGGATAAACCCGATCGAACTCAAGCTGTTGTAGAGAGTATAGAATGCACAAAAAGTTATCAGCTCATGGAAGTTTGCCTATGTTATATCTTCCTCTTATATTGACATGAGACAAATATCTGTTCATGTATCTTGAATCTCCCATCCATGAATGATTCTTGTTGCATTCAGAATTGACAGGACGACGGTATAAGTTCTCGAGTTCAAATTATGATAAAGCAAAATCACTATTAAAAATAGACGACAGCTGCAGGGGCGGCGAAGAGACCCAGTTGAGAGGAAGCTTTCCACTCTTAGCCAACGCTGCTATCGAATGGGCTGCCTTGTTAGCTTCCCGACGAACCCATTTGAAAAGAATACCTCCCATGCGAGCTAGCTCCCGAATATCAAGAACCACTGCTGAAACTTCCCATGGGGGAACAAGTTCTGAGGCGCTGAGAAGAATTGCTTGTTTGTTATCAGATTCCACAGAGACCTCATTCATACCCAAAGCTGAGATCATTAAGCAAGCTTCTCTAATTGCTAAGAGCTCCCCTTGTAAGGGAGATGAGATTTTAACAGATTTCGCCAGTCCATCCACTGGATATCCATCCCAATTCCTCATAACCACAACTATACTACCATCACCACCATCCTTACTGAAAGCTGCATCACAGTTTACCTTGTGCTTAAGAGAGTCCGGAGCCGCCCAAGTCAATTGATCATCAGAGCTAGGTTGGTTATCCATTTGGACTGAAGGTAACAAAAAAGCATTTGAAAATTCCATACAGGCAAAGTTGGCCTTAGCCGTGACTATCAAAGGATCCACTGGAGTATGTCGAAACACAAAATCATTTCTAGATCTCCAAATATACCAGGCAATAAAAGCCACAGTGGCAATAAAGTCAGAGGCATCTCCATTTGACATTGAATCAAAAACTTTAGCAGTCCATTGAATAGTAGATTTTGGAGCACCACAAGAGCCATTAAAGAGAATATTGCTACCAAACCACACTGCTCTAGTCCAAGAACAAAAAAATAACAGATGTTCAATGGATTCTACCTGAGAATTGCAGATTGAACAGACATTAGAGGCATCACATTTTCTTCGAAATAGATTTTCCTTTGAGGCCAAGCTATTCCTGCAAACTCTCCACCAAAAGTTCTTGATTTAGTTAGGAATATTGAGCTTCCAAATGGCTTTCCAAAGATTGAGGCTAGGCTGGAAGGAGGATTGGGGTTTGAATTGGTCAGCAATGAGCCTCGACTGGTTGGAAATATGATAACCAGACTTCACAGAGTAGATGCCGTTAGTGTTGTGGTGCCAAACTAATTTATCTCCTCTCTTAATGAGAGAGAGAGAGAGAGAGAGAGAGAGAGAGAGAGAGAGAGAGAGAGAGAGAGAGAGAGAGAGAGAGAGAGAGAGAGAGAGAGAATGGCATCCAAGTCAGAAGAAGAAACCTCCGAAGCTAATTTTTGAGCATCCCATTTGCCGGTTCTAGCATTAATAACATCTGCAACCCACTGAATAGTAGAATTTGGAGGCTTAGCTGTCCGAATTTGGAAATTTTGAAGAGATGGAACCCAACGATCATCCCAAAAATTTATAGAAGCACCATCTTGAACCTGCCATCTTAAGCCCTTGCTAAGGAGGTCCCTACCATGAAGAATGCTTAGCCACGCCCAAGAAGGATGGCCACCTCTTGATGCTTGTAAGAAAGAAGAACTTGGAAAGTAGATACCCTTTAAGATTCTAGACCAGTAAGACTGAGGATTCATGAGAAGCCGCCAACTTTGCTTAGCCAATAAAGCTTCATTAAAAGCTCCGTAGTTTCTGAAACCCATCCCTCCTACTGCTTTTGAGCACGATAGCTTGTCCCACGCTATCCAGCAAAGTCCCCTATCCTCAGGGTTCCCTTTCCACCAGAAATTTCTAGATAGAGTATCTAATTTGTTACAAAGTTTCTTGGGTAAAAGAAAACATGCCATCGCATAAGAAGGAATGGCTTGAACTACGGATTTAAGCATAGTCTCCATACCCGCTTGATTAAGCTTCTTTAACTTCCATCCTTGCATTTTCTTGAGCGATTTCTCCACCAAAAAAGTATAAGCCTACGCTTTAGAACGACCCCAGAAAGAAGGAAGTCCCGTGTATTTCGCATCACCGCGCAACAGATCAATATTCATAAAATCACAAATCAACTGTTTGTCCATGGCACCCATGTTTGATGAGAAAAAAATTCCTGATTTGGCAAAGTTTATAACTTGGCCAGAAGCTGTCCCATAAGAATAAAGGATATGCTTAATTTTTCTATACTCTCCCAATTCAGCCTTTGCAAATAACAGAGCATCATCCGCAAAGAAAATATGAGATAAGGTTGGGCAATGATGGTTGATGTGCATACCTCCCAGCTGCCCTAGATTCAGCTCTTGTTGGATGAGATTGGATAACACGTCTTTAACGAGTAAAAAGAGATACGGGGAGAGAGGATCGCCAAGTCTTAGTCCTCTTTGAGGAACAATATTTGCTCTTGTTTCCCCATTAGCAATCACAGCAAATTTGACAGAGGACACGCACTCCATAACCCAATTCACCCGATTGTTGTGAAATCCCATTTTGACTAAAAGAGCTTCCAAAAAATCCCATTCAACCCTGTCGAAGGCCTTGTTGAAATCCAGCTTAATAGCCATGAAACCATCTCTTCCAGCTTTCTTACGACCCAAGAAATGAAAAGCAATGAAAGCCTTGTTTGATAGTCCAGATTCAACACTTAAAACCGAATGAATTAAGTAATAAGCAATTAAGTAGGTTTGATCATCCACCACTACCCTTCACATCACCACTCACACCACCATCACCACCACCCTGCCACCACTACCGCCACCAGCGCCACTATACCACTACCACCCCGCCACTCCCACCACCACTCCCACCATAATAACCGCCACTCCGCCACTCCCACCACCAATCACACCACAATAACCGCCACTCCCCCACTCTCACCACTACTACCGCCGCCACCCCACCACCATCGCCAATCAGCCACTACACCACCACCACAACCACTCTGACACTCTATCACCACTACCATTACTACCACCACCACCATTGACACCACTATCACCACCACGGCACCGCTCCACTACCACCACTACACCACTACTAATACCAACAACACTCCGCCACTACTACCACCACTGCCGCCGCCACCCCACCACCACCACCACCACCCTGCCAATACACGACCACCACCACTCTGACACTTTCACCACTACTACCACCACCACTGAACCACCATCACCACCACGCCACTCACACCACCACGGCACCATCACTACTCCCATCATCACTCCCCTACCACTTCACTATCACAACTACCACCGCTGCTATATCACAATCTTGTCAATATTCTGTATATTTTTATTATTTTGATAAGTGTACATTTTTTTTCATTTATTGATTTTATATTTGTATTCCAGTATGAATATACGAAATGAAAGGTAAAGTAAAAAAATTAGTGAATTTAATACCACCACCGCTATGCCACCATCTTGTCAAACGTGCGTGCCATGCCGTGCCATTCAACTTCCGTGCCAACCGTGCTTCGTGTCGTGCCGTGCCGTGCCCATTTACTTCATCGTGCCATGGCGTGCCGTGCCAACCGTGCTACGTGTCGTGCCGTGCCGTGCCCATTTACTTCATCGTGCCGTGCCATGCCGTGCCGTTGACTTAATCGTGTCGTGTCGTGCCGTTTCTTTTTTTATCGTGTCGTGCCGTGTCTATTTGTCGTGGCGTGCCGTGTCTTTTTGTCGTGTCGTGCCGTGCCTTTTTTTAGTCGTGTCGTGCCGTGCCGACGCCGTGCCTTTTTATCTTTTTATCGTGTTATGCCATGTTGTACTTTTTTTAGTCGTGCCGTGCGGCCCGTGCCTTGTAGTTTATTTGATTATTTCACAAAATTGGGAATATGCATGGATTTTTTTAATCTGGTGTATGTGAAAAGTGTTGAAGGTTTACATCCTTTGGTTTAGTAACTTGTTCGTTGGTTTAGTAACTTGTTCGTTAATTGCTCCCAATAGGCAGTTAGCATAACCATGGCATTGTACCAATAGAATAAAGGGAGAACTACCATGTTGCTGTTCCCCTCTTTTGATGCAAATATGCAATGCTATTTTGAAGCTATAATTCTAAACTGCTCAGATTTCAAATGGTTCAGTTTTCCACAAACTGATTTATCCTTTTACCACTCCATCCGCTTTTAACTGTTTTCCATAAGCTATAATATCTGTTTCTGAAAAAAAATGGAAAACTTGCACTATCTAAATATGGGAACTACAATTGATAAGGAAGTATGTTTTTTTTGTGTGGATAAATTAGCTTGAAATAAAAAGGAGGATAACTGAATTTACGGCTACAAGGGGCATACCCCAGGAGGAAATAAAAGAAAAACCAAAGAACATTGGGAAAACTTATGCCAAAAGGCTACAAGGAACTATGAGTAAATAAGACAAAAGTTTCCTAACCTTCTAGAAAGATGATCAAGAAACTTTCGGCAAAAATATGCAAGAACAAAGTCTATTAGACATAACTACAACACAAACAATTGTAGCAACAGAGCACAATAGTGGCAACATCAATTTGGTGTTGAAGTTGATCCAACACAAACTGAACAAAGATAATACGACCACTCCTAGAGCAGTTCTGGGCAACAATCCAACAAACATAGGCAGCAACAATACTCCACGTGCATGAAACGGTATGGAAAAGAAAGAGCATAGCATCATACTCCAAGTACCCAATCTGGACAATGATAGCACAGACCACAGAGTTTTTCTGGGCAGCAAGCAGTGCTGCTGGGGTGGCAGTGCACAGAAACAAAAGCAGACAATGCAGAAATTGCTTGAACACTGATGCAATTTGTGCATTTTATCAACGCTAGCAGGTATGGAGTGTTACGGTATATGGCTCACTCTCAAATCAACAACAGAATGAAGCCTAACGATATATGGCTCACTCTCAGATCAAACATAGCAACATCAGATCACCATAGCAAACTAGTGATCTGATCATGAACATGAGCATAGCAAATAAAGTACATAGGGAAAGGAAAATTTCATAAGCCCTATATGTAGGTCACATAACTCAAAAATACTTCAAGCTCCATGGCAAGTAAGAACAAAGTGAGATAAGTTAATTACCCAGCGTGAATGTAACTGAGTGGCCAAGGCCTCAGTAGTCCATCATAGGCATAGCATGGTAGGAAAACATCCCAAAATTGGCTCAGACATGTATCATCACTGCCCAGTGCCCATTAAGCATAAATGCAACCAAATGAACTAATTGAATAACCATCAGATTCCCCATAATTCTATTTTTTATGAGTATAATAGCCCAAAATGGACTTAGACTTGAATCATCACTGCCCAGTGCCCATTAAGTATAAATGCAACCAATTGAACTAACTGAATAACCATTAGATTGCCCAGAAGCAACAACAAATGAGTATAACAACCCAAAATGGGCTCAGACTTGCATCATCACTGCCCAATGCCCATTAAGCATAAATGCAACCAATTGAAAGAACTGAATAAGCATCAGAACACCCACAAACAACAACAAATGAGTAAAACAACCCAAAATTGGGTCAGACTTGCATCATCACTGACCAGTGCCCATTAAGCACGTAACTTTAAGCATGTTTTCAAATCAATGGAGCAACAATGGACCATATCAATGCAGCATTCCAACAAACAAGCAGACTGAACATGTCAACCAAGGAATGCCTCCTTCCATTGGAGATAGAAATAGTATAGAGCAGACAATTATAAGAAAACATCCAAGGAATGCCTCCTTCCATTGGAGACAGTAGAGCAGACAATTATTAGAAAACATCCAAGGAATGCCTCATTCCAGACCACATATCAGAAGTCCAAATAGAGTCTACATAATGAGCAGTCACGCACATATAACCACGATTATTTATACCAGACCACATATCAGAAGTAAAAGCTATTGCACCAAGTTTAGCAAGTTCACAAATCAAATCTTTTCTAACTTCATTATATGCTTTCATTGTATCACTACGGGTTGTATTTCTAGAAACTTTACCAAATGCAGGATTCACACAATTTTACATAAAATATTCAAATCTAATATCATCACCAAACGTAAATGGTTGTTCAGCTACAGCTACGTAACAGGCCAGTCCATCTCTCATTTTTTCTTTCGTATAAACAAAATCTGCCAAAGATTCACCACTACTCACTTGCACCATTTTATCTGGATGTTTATTTTTAATATGTCTACCATGATGCCCTGTTCCAGTAGCACTTATGCAAGTATAAAGCACGCCACAATAATTACATACAACCCTAGCTCCTATGTCAATACCATTTTCATCTTTGAAGTGTTCATCTATAGAGAAATGTTTCCATACCCATGACGTGCGTTTCCTTTTTGAACCATTACGGGTTGAATTAGTAGGAGTTGAATCTGTTGGAGTAGAACCAGAAGGCCCTGTTTTAGTGTGAACAATATTTGACGCAGCTTCACCTACACTTACAGGCTCCAAACCCTGTCCCTGTGGTGTAACAGGGTTTCCATCGTGTTCATCATCAGACCAGTGAGAGTGGGGGTTACCATCCCCCACTCCAAAATCAAAATTAGCACCTTCCATCTACACAAAAAATAACATAATCATTAATCAGCGGTGAATCCCAATAATGAAACCCAATCTTACCAGTGAAACTGTGAAAGTGATCTTGAAACCCGATAATGAAAGAATGAAACCCAACCAAAATACAGAAATCAAACCCTAGGATGAAACCCTAGGATCAACCCAGCCAAAATACAGAAATCAAACCCTAGGATGAAACCTTAGGATCAACCCAGGCAAAATACAGAAATCAAACCGTAGCATGAGATTTAGGGTTTTTTAGTCGTTTAGGGTCGTGATGGTGACCGTGGCGTGGTGGATGGTGGTGACTGGTGAATCACCATAGATCGGTCAGAGAGAGTGATGACGGTGGTGGGCCTGGTGGCCGGTGGGTTTGGTGAGTGGTGAATAACCCTAGGATCGTGATTTGTCGTGAGAGATTAGGGTCGAGAGAGAGTGGTTGTGGTGGTGGTGGTTGTGGACTATGGTTGTGGACTTGTGGTGGTGGTCGTGGACTGTGGTTGTAGCTCAGAGATGACTGATATGTGTGTGTGTGTGTGTGTGTGAGAGAGAGAGAGAGAGAGAGAGAGAGAGAGATCAGAATAGCCGGTTAAAAATTAGGGTTAAAAATGGTTAAAAATGGTTGCCTTGGTTTATAATGGCATATTTATACTAAAAACCTAGGGCTACCGGTACAGAGGATCTAGTGCACAAAAAATGGCTTTTGGGGCCCACTTTTTGGTCACATGTGAATAATCCGAACCGTTAAATCATTTCAAAACAACGTTTTGTACGACCTTACAAAGAATCAGGTCAATTGGATATGCGTAACTGATAGATCCAAAACTCCAAGTTTTTAAATCATTTGGATGTGCGTAGCTTGGATCGACGAATTACGCATATCCAATTGACCTGATCTTTTGCAAGACCATACAAAACATTATTTTGAAATTATTTAACGGTTCAGATTATTCACGTGTGACCAAAAAGTGGGACCCCAAAGCCATTTTTTGTAATGGGCAGTGAAGATTGTCATAATTGTGTTGCGATGAAGGGCCTTTCAAAATCCGGTAGACGAAAAAATTGGCGAGAGTCATTAAAACACTAACACAAACAAAGTGAATGGTGTGGATCGTCATAGTTGTGTTGCGATTGTGTGGCTATCGTACATTATACTATAACATAATAGCTTGGTTCATATACAACAAAGTTCGATGTATAGAATTGAAATGTAGGTGCTGACTCATTTTTTCGAATGTTCGATCTAAACCGTTATAATTTAATATCTTATCGATTCTATCATTCTCCCCCAAATCGATGATCATCCGATATCGGCAACCACATGATTAGAACACATTTAATGCTTTTCGTGGAATTTCAGTACTATAATGCACCACTTCAACATCACCTAACCAAAATTTTCAAAATCAGAACCATTAGATGTGTTTAAAACGTGGTTTTAAGGTCCTATGCAAGGATTTGGAAAAAAAAACTAGTCGGAAGGGCTTGACCGGACAAGGTTTTCGTAAAGTAGTTTTACGAACACCTACTCCGATCAACTACTTACGGGTAGTATTTTTTGCAAAATCCTCGCGTAGGATTTTGAAAACACGTTTTAAACACATCTAACGGTTCCGATCGTCGAAATTTGGTCCGGAAAGTGGAGACCCATTATTGTGAGCTTGTGAGAGTGAGACAGTGAAATGAATCGAATTTAATTTCTATAATTTCTAATTTTCTATAACCGAATTTAATAAAAAAAATTCTATAATTTATATAATTTCTATAATTTAACGTCTAATAATTTCTATAATATAATTCAATTCCTATAATTTGAATTTCTATCATTTTTTTATAAAAATAATTTGTAACTTTCTTTTTTTTTTCTTTTTGTCCATCTCTCTCTCCCTAAAAAAAATTATTATTATTATTTTTAATTTTTTTTTGTTCATGACTTAGTGACTTACTTACAAAACACTATTTTTTTTATTTTATTTTTATTTTTTTCACAAAAAAATTCTTATTTTTTTTTTAAAAATCTTTATTAGATAAAAGGAAATGTATCAATTATCATTGTATATTAGTATATCAATATGTAATATGTGTGGACGTGTGGTATAGTGGTATACATTTTTTTCATGTTTGAATTTTGATTCAAAATTCAAAATGACAAAAAATATTTTAAAAGCTTATTTTCTTCTTTTTTTTCCAAACTCTCTCTCTCTGATTCAAATTCAAACATGAAAAAAAATATTTTAAAAACTTATTTTCTTCCTTTTTTTCGAAACTCTCTCTCTCTCAAAATAAAAATATAAAATAAAATAAATCAATAAAAATTTTGTAACTTCTTTTTCCCTCTTGTTTATTTTGTTGATCTTGACTTAATTTTTTTTTAACTTTATATAAATATATAATTCACTAACACAAGTTACACAACCAAAAAATAATTCTTTCTTATTTTTGTGATTATCAAAAAATACATACAAATAAATTATTTAACATTTTTTTTTGCCTTGTGCTGTGCCCGTGCCGTGCCCGTCCCGTGGCGCCGTGCCATGCCTTTTTTTACTGCCTTGCTAGAACTGTGTTGTGTCGTGCCCGTGCAGTGCCATGTCTGTACTTCCGTGTCGTGCGGTGCCAGGCCAACTTCCGTGCTCGTGTTGTGCCGTGTTGTACTAGAATAAAGTCGTGTCGTGCCGTGCCTCGTGCCTCGTTGACTTCGTACCGTGCTTGTGTCAAGCCCGTAGAAGACCGTGTCGTGCCGTGCCACGTGCCGCCTTACCCCGTGCCGTGCCCGCTCATTTCCGTGCACGTGTCGCGCCACGTGCCAACTTATACCGTGTCGTGTCAGGATTTTACCGTGCCTTTGGCGTGCCGTGCCACCTTCGAACGTGCCGTGCCCGTGCCGGCCCGGCCCGTTTGACACCTCTATTTTCACACGTTTATGTCTTGCAGGAATTATTGTGATGTACTACTACTAGTTAATAGATGATCAGGGAAGTGATAAACCCGATTGGGCAAAATACCAAATTTGACAATGTCTGAAATCGCCCCCATTGAAACACAAAATACCGTCGGGCAAAACTTTTGTTGAAAATTGTCTGCATCCCATTTATGATTCTTATTGGATACTATACTAGTTAATGGATGATCAGGGAAGCGATAAACCCGATTGGGCAAAATACCAAATTTGACAATGTCCGAAATCGCCCCTGGTTGAAACACAAAATACCATTGGGCAAAACTATTGTTGAAGGTTGTTTGCATCCCATTTATGATTCTTATTGGATAGTCAGAATTCACAGGATGAAGGAAATAATTCTCGAGTTTAAATTATGATAACTATCTATTTGACTTTGACTTGTTCTTGGTATCTCTTCTGCGTCTACAATTGTGTAGTTATTTCCAAACAATTACGTCAAATTGATTTCTTGACATTGTTTTTATACTAGGCCGGCCGAGAAGTGATGCAAATTGTTGTGGTTAAAAAATGTACTTTTATTCATCACGAAAACAAAGAGATTAACATTCTAGCCTCCTCTCTTGAAATTAAAATGGTTGCTTGTGTCACTTATGGTATTTATATTAATTGTTGGTAGAGAAAATGTCTTTTGGATCTTAAGCTCACAATATCATAATGAGAAAGATACTGCTTGTGTACTAGAAACAAATTTTATAGCCCGTATCGGAAATCTATACCCTTGACCAGTATAACAAAATCTTGTTTAATATTTGGTTTTTCTGATCAATCATCTGTTTTTGTTGACCAATATCAGATTATTCAGTTTACCAAAATCTGGAAGTTCTGCTTATCTGGTTCCATATTTATTTGTCCTCTTGTTCTCCTTCTACTACTTCTGCTTTCATTTCTTACATAATGCATTTTTTTGCATTACAAGGACTCCTATTTTCATCTCTTCTCCTTCTACACTACTCCAAAGCACAAGGCACAGGCTCTGTCAACTGCAATTATGCCTCGAATTACTCATCCGGAAGTGCCTTCGAAGACAACCTTAATCTCGTGCTTTCTTCGCTTGCTGTCAATTCCTCTCTCACCGGTTATCTCTTTACTAGTCATGGTCAACACCCTGATGTGGTCTATGGCCTAGCTCAGTGCACCAGCGGCATCTCCACTCAAGATTGCCAAACTTGTGCTGTTAGTGCAGCAAAAGAAATCATCCAAGCATGTCCTAATCAGAAGGAAGCTTTCTTTTATTATGGAAACTGTTTGTTGGAGTACTCGTACCAGAATTTCTATTCGGTTGTGCGTAGCAATGTATTGGTTGGTTTCGTAAATACTCAAAATGCAGCCGATCCAGTAGTTTTCAATGGCCAGTTGGGGAGTTTGTTGGAATCTCTTTCAAAGACAGCTGCATTGAGTCCTTTGCGATCTGCTATTGGTACTGTTAATAACACATATCTTGCCAATATCTATGCCATGATGCAGTGCACTAGAGACTTGTCTGCAAACAGTTGTTCCGTTTGCCTCCAAAGTCTCACTAACCAAATTCCGGATTGTTGTGGGGGAAAACTAGGAGCTCGGTTGATCTTTTGGAGTTGCGAACTCAGGTTTGAGGTTTATCCTTTCCCTCCATTTAGTGGGACAAATAGTTTCACGAATCCTGGTGGTAAGTACTGGAACTCTTGTTGTTTTTTTAGACTTTTCATTAAAATCTAGTAAGATTTTATAACGACATGATCAGCTTGCTAAGACCATATATGACTGCATATGTTGCCTTTTCAGAAGGTCCAATTTTCATGAGATTTTTTTTTTTTTTTTCATTTTACGAAGGTACTTGAAAATTACTCTGTAGGACTTGAGGCATCTTACTACTGTCTCTTGTTTCAGCAGGAAAGAAGAGTACTTCAAGAATATTAGTATTGCTGCTCATTGGTGTACTAGTGTCTTTGTGGAGAAAGATGAAGAGAATGATGAAAAGTTAAACTTGATCGACATGTGAAGCAAGTGGCTCTGCAGCCCATAGCAAAAACGTGGGGTACTTACTATTCACAATCATGCCCAAAGACTTTTTGCACTTCCGTGATAGTTTTTTGATTTGCATAATAAATATGAGTTTATCTCATATTTGTTTTTTCCTCTGGTTTAATCTATAAATACCATGTAATCGTAGTAGTTTAATATCGTGATGTAAGAGTAACATCAATAAAAATTTGTGAGTGTTTTGTTCAATTCTCTTTGTGAGTTTCATACATCGAAAGTGTGTGATCTATACTCCTCCACCTAACAGAGAAGAGCCGCTGGTGATAATTAGCTTATTTTCCCAAGTCACTGAATGTGAGACATACTAAATTTACTTTACGGATGTACTTTCAAAGTTCTTTCTCATCTTTAACTTCCATTCTGATGCAACTGGTAATGAACCCGTGTTATGCATAAGATTTTCACATAAATATACAAAATTGTAACCAATGCCCATCTCTCTCCATAGATTCTTTGTAATATTTCCTGTATCTGTTGTTAGCAATAGACTGGAAAAACCTGGTGTTTTTATTACCAAGTCTAATCTAATTAGCTCTGGCTTTTTGTCTCCATAAGCTTTCACCCAATTTTGTATGATGGCTAAGATCACTTATGGCCTTTCTTCCAAAAATCTGCCCCTCAGCAAGTGGTCTTTGCTTTGAAAGAATATCAAGAGAATGCAATTTAGCTTCCAAATAGTAAATGATATTGTTGATGTTTCCAAATACATTCTTGTTCCATTCTTTAAAAGTAGATTTCAAATCCTTGAGCATTGAACAACAAGCGAAAGAGAGGATCACCTTGTCTTATACCCCTTTCCGTAGAGAATTCTTTTTGTAAAAGAGCCATTAATGGGAATATCAAGAGAATGCAATTTAGCATTAATGGGAATTCTTTTTGCATTCCTTGATCTATAACAAAAACTACTTATGGCGACAAAATCTGGCGACGAAATTCAAATATCATCGCCAAATGGGTCTTTTTTGGCGAGGAAATCGGATTTGTTGGCAAATAGGAACTTTTGGCGAGGAAATCTGCTTTCGTTGGCAAATGGGTACCCTTTGGCGAGGAAATGCATATTTTCCTCGCGAAAAGCTTCTCTTTTGCGACGAAATTATGTTTCCTAGCCAAAAAGGTTAGATTTGGCGAGAAAATAAAATTTTCGTCGCATAGAGCAGCTTTTCACGAGGAAAATCGTTTTCATCGCCGAAAGGTACCCATTGGTGATAAATTTCTATTTACGTGCCACTTTTAATAATTAATTTTTATTTTTAAACTGATCATGTCTACCCATGATTGATCCTGTTCTTCTTCAATCCATTATGGGATGGTGCTATTTTAAAATAAATTATACATCTATTCTATTATACATAGAATACTTAGAAATTATTGAAAAAATGCTAATGATTAAATTGTCCAATATTATCAATGATTTGCAAAGTGACTCAGTAGTGGATTGAGTGATTTGGGGTTCTAGTAGGAGCAACTTCAAAGTTGAAATTTATTTTGCAGTTTGGTCGCTTTTGAGATTTATGTACTTACGGGGGTGTTCCGCTAAGGGTGTTTTAAGAATAAACTAATTTTTCACGGTTTTTTGTGCGATGTATTATGAGAGAATGACTTATCATGATTTTTGAAAAAAATTATTTTTTGCTAGTGGAACACCCCATATAGTTGTTGTTTATGTTGGCGATTTATTTAAGAAATAAATTAAATTCTACCTCTAATTAAAGTAAAATTCTACCTCTAACAATCAATCATAATACCGTCGGGCAAAACTATTATTGAAGGTTGTTTGCATCCCATTTATGATTCTTATTGGATAGTCAGAATTCACAGGATGAAGGAAATAATCCTCGAGTTTAAATTATGATAACTATCTATTTGACTATTTGACTTGTTCTTGGTATCTCTTCTGCGTCTACAATTGTGTAGTTATTTCCAAACAATTACGTCAAATTGATTTCTTGACAATGTTTTTTTACTAGGCCGGCCTAGAAGTGATGGAAATTGTTTTGCTTATAAAACAAAGAGATTAACATTCTAGCCTCCTCTCTTGAAATTAAAATGGTTGCTTGTGTCACTTAGGGTATTTATATTAATTGTTGGTAGAGAGAATGTCTTTTGGATCTTCAGCTTACAATATCATAATGAGAAAGATACTGCTTGTGTACTAGAAACAAGCGTTAACAAATTTTATAGCAAAATCTCGTTTAATATTTGGTTTTTTTGATCAATCATCTGTTTTTGTTGACCAATATCTGATTATTCAGTTTACCAAAACCTGGAAGTTCTGCTTATCTGGTTCCATATTCATTTGTTCTCTTGTTCTCCTTCTACTACTTCTGCTTTCATTTCCTACACAATGCCTTTTTTTGCATTACAAGGACTCCTATTTTCATCTCTTCTCCTTCTACACTACTCCAAAGCACAAGGAACAGGCTCTGTCAACTGCAATTATGCCTCGAATTACACATCCGGAAGTGCCTTCGAAGATAACCTTAATCTCGCGCTTTCTTCGCTTGCTGTCAATTCCTCTCTCACCGGTTATCACTTTATTAGTCAAGGTCAGGACCCTGATATGGTCTATGGCCTTGCTCAGTGCACCAGCGGCATCTCCGCTCAAGATTGCCAAACTTGTGCTGATAGTGCAGCCACAGAAATCATCCAAGCATGTCCTAATCAGAAGGAAGCTTCCATTTTTTATGGAAACTGTTTGTTGGAGTACTCGTACCAGAATTTCTATTCGGTTGTTCGTAGCAATGTATTGGTTTATATGGTAAATACTCAAAACGCAGCCGATCCAGTAGTTTTCAATGACCAGTTGGGGAGTTTGTTGGAATCTCTTTCAAAGACAGCTGCATTGAGTCCTTTGCGATCTGTTGTTGGTACTGTTAATAACACATATCATGCCGATATATATGCCATGATGCAGTGCACTAGAGACTTGTCTGCAAACAGTTGTTCCGTTTGCCTCCAAAGTCTCACCAACCATATTCCGGATTGTTGTGGGGGAAAACTAGGAGCTCGGTTGATCTTTTGGAGTTGCGAACTCAGGTTTGAGGTTTATCCTTTCCCTCCATTTAGTGGGACAAATAGTTTCACGATTCCTGGTGGTAAGTACTGGAACTCTAGTTATTTTTTTAACTTCTCATTAAAATCTAGTAAGATTTTATAACGACATGATCAGCTTGCTACGACCATATATGACTGCATATGTTGCCTTTTCAGAAGGTCCAATTTTCATGAGATTTTTTTTTTTTCCCATTTTACGAAGGTACTTGAAAATTACTGTGTAGGACTTGAGGCATCTTACTACTGTCTCTTGTTTCAGCAGGAAAGAAGAGTACTTCAAGAATATTAGTATTGCTGTTCATTGGTGTACTACTGTCTCTTGTTTTGCTTCTTGTGGAGAAAGATGAAGAGAATGATGAAGAGACTGATGAAAAGTTAAACTTGATCGACATGTGAAGCAACTGACTCAGCAGCCCATAGCAAAAACGTGGGGTACTATTCACAATCATGCCCAAAGACTTTTTGCAATTCCGTGATAGTTTTGTGATTTGCATAATAAATATGAGTTTATCTCATATTTGTTTTTTCCTCTGGTTTAATCTATAAATACCATGTAATCGTAGTAGTTTGATATCAAGTGTGGAGTAAGAGAAATATCAATAAAATTTGGGAGTGTTTTGTTCAATTCTCTTTGTGAGTTTCATACATCGAAAGTGTGTGATCTATACTCCTCCACCCAACAAATTGGTATCAGAGCCAATCGGTCCAAAAATAGTCCGAATTGGTGAAAAAAAAATCTTCATTCACTGCTGATTTTGTCAAAGTGAACAAAAATCTTTTTTTTAAGTTGAAGGTCAGAGCTTAGGAGGAGCCCGAAGTATTTTTTCGTTTGCTGATAAAGTTTAGCAAACGGAGTCAGTTAACTCAGAACGAGTTAACCCAGTGAAGTGAGTCATACCAATTTGACTCAAACCAGCAGAAGAGGCCTAACACTCACCCTCACCGCCGGTCGTTCGAAGAAGGAAGCACGTTATCGCGACCACCAATAATTGTAGCTTCCATCGATCACCACCACTTCTGCTCTCTGTCTGAAATTGCAGTTTCTTTTTTGACATTGCTCAAAATTCAAATTTCCTCACCAAATGGGTCTTTTTGGCGAGGAAATCGGCTTTCTTCGCAAATGGGTACCATTTGGCGAGGAAATGAATATTTTCCTCGCGAAAAGTTGCTCTTTTGTGACGAAATTATGTTTCCTCGACAAAAAGGTTAGATTTGGCGAGGAAATAAATATTTCATCGCAAAAGAGCAACTTTTCGCGAGGAAAATCATATTTCATCGCCAAAAGGTACCCATTGGTGATAAATTTCTATCTCCTTGCCACTTTTAATAATTAATTTTTATTTTAAAACTGATATGTCAACCCATGATTGATCCTGTTCTTCTTCAATCCATGATGGGATGGTGCTATGTTAAAATAAATTATACATCTATATCTATTATACATAGAATACTTAGAAATTATTGAAAAAATGCTAATAATTAAATTTTCCAATATTATCAACAATTTGTAAAGTGACTCAGTAGCGGATTGAGTGATTTGGAGTTCTAGTAGGAGCAACTTCAAAGTTGAAATTTATCTTGCAGTTTGGTTGCTTTTGAGATTTATGTACTTAGGGGGTGTTCCGCTAATGGTGTTTTTAGAATAAACTAATTTTTCACGGTTTTTTATGTGATGTATTATGAGAGAATGACTTATCATGATTTTTGAAAAAAATTAGTTTTTGTTAGTGGAACACCCCATATAGTTGCTGTTTATGTTGGCGATTTATTTAAGAAATAAATTAAATTCTACCTCTAATTAAAGTAAATCTCATGCTTTAAAGTAAAATTCTAACAATCAATCATAATAATAGATTTGGCATTGACCTAAGTGATTTTGAGATGTTTCATTGCCACTGATTAAATTAAACTTTAATATCGAATACAATTCAGTAACATATTCCAAGATAATCAATATGGGTAGCTTTCCTCGAAAAAATGGTTCCCATTGGCAATGAAATTTGTATTTCCTTAATATAGTTTATTCTCCGTTTTATCGCTTTTGATTTTTATGTACTTAATATACTTTTTGTTGATGTTTTCATTTTATTTAAAAAATAAATTGAACTTTAACTATATAATTATTAAATCTCGTTTTAAAGTAGATTTGTAAAAATTATAATTATGAATTTAGTGTCCACCTAAGCAATTTTGTATTGTTTAATTTCCACTAGTTAAATTAAACTCCGAGGTAAAATACAATCCAATATCGTATTGTATTGTCATTTTAGTAATTAGTGGTCTTGACAAATAGAATTTTAAAAGTAAAAAAAATATGAAAAGAAGCAAAAGAAAATCACTAAAAACGGAAAAAGTTCAAAAATTATGTAATCATGAGGTTAGCTTATGTTAATTTTTTAAACTTCGCTGCAGAGTTTAAACACTTTTTTTGATTTCTCTCTTCGATACAAATAATCAAATGAAAATAGATCAAAATATAAACAAAAAAAATATTATTCGCTCGGTAACAACTACATACTCCGATCTAAGAAAAATTAGAACAATACAAAATATTATTAGTCCAACAAAAATTATTGTCAGAAACCCATAGGGCATTGGACATGTTTAGCGAAAAAAATATGTTACAGCGCCAAAAAACCTCAAAAACACTTGGGCACAATGTTTAAGAAACTCATATGCGCAGTGAAAAACATACTAGAACAAAATATATATATATATATATATATTAAATAGTCCGAATATGGAATGAATTGCAAGATTGGCGAGGTGGATAGGTGCTAGACGCGTTATTGAAGAGGTCAAGGGTTTGAACTTTAGCAGAAGCAAAGAAGGAAGCTTGGGAGAGCATTAAATTTTTTTTTGGTAACGTGCTACAATTAGCGACAAAAAATTCTCGCCGCCTAAAATGTAATTGGCGAGGAGTATTTTCCTCGCAGGTTGCTATTGGTAGACGGTAGGGCTGTAAACGAGTAGAATCGAGCCAAGTTTTAGAATGTTCAGGTTCGTTCATTAAGTTTTTAAATGAACTCGAGCCGAGCTCGAACTCAATGAAAATTTGACGAGCCGAACTCAAGCCGAGCTTGCCAAGGTTTGGATCGAACTCGAACTTGTTCACGAGTCTTAACAAATGAAAAATATTTGATATATATGCTCTAATACAAGTCTAGAACTTCAAATAAATTTTTTATTTTGTTCATAAAGAAGTCTATACATATAGAAAATTATAAAGACATGTTAAAATTTAAGTTTATAATATTTTTTTTTAAGTTCATACACGTACAAATTATAAAATTTTCATTATGTATATGAAAGTTTATACATGTTCAAGGTTATATATGAAATTCTTATGAGATATTCATATATATTCCAAGTTCGCGAGAGCCGAATATTGTCAAGTTCAGGTTCGGCTCGTTTATTAAACGAGCCTAAAATTGAGGTTCATGTTCAGTTCGTTTAGTATTTGAACCGAACTCGAATGAGCCTTTACCGAGTCGAGTCTCGAATAGTTCACGATCGGCTCAGTTCATTTACAGCCCTAGTAGACGGTAGTATCAGGCGCCGGACGGAATTTTTTAAGAAATGGCGAGGAAAAAATTTGTCGCTAATTGTCTACAATAGGCGAGGAAAATGATTTTTCCTCGCAAATACCTTTTGCAACACAGTATAGGCAAGGAAAGTGGGCGAGGAAATATTTCCTCGCTATATACTTTAGGCGACGAAAATTGATGCTCTAGAGACAAATTTTTTTCCTCGCCATAGCACGATTTTGTTGTTGTCATGTGAGCCCTTTTAATCCCCAGCTGGACAAGGGGTCCCTGCTATGCACTAGGTGTATGGAACTGTACCATGCACCCCATCTGGCCATCTATAGCGAAAATGCAAGGTTCGGATCAAATCCAAGCAATGGCTCTCAAATGGAGTTGGATTTGATTCGAGCCATGCATTTTCGCAACGAACGACTGGATGGGTGCATGACACGGTGGCATGCGCCTAGTGCACAACAGTAACCCCAAATCCCAGCCAGACCTATCTTGAAAAAGGCTGTTGACTGTGTTAATTGGAACTTCTTGCAACATCAAAGGGAAAATTTTAAAAAAATCCCTGAACCTTCTGACAATTCACAACAAAAACACTCGTACTTTTGTTTTTTGCAAAAAAAATCCTAGCTAGACCTATCTGTTTTTTGTTTTTCAATGAGAGAGAGAGAGAGAGGGAGAGGGTTTTTTTTTTAGTTCCACCCTAAACGACGTCGTTTTGTGCACTTAACGGAAAAACCATTGGTAAGTCCATTCGTTAAGTCTCCTCTGTTAAAAACGTGATGGAATGGGACGGCAGGGTTTTTTTGTTGACGGAATATAAAGTTCGGGTGTGGTTTTGTTCACGGCTGAAGTCCGGCTTCTAAACACCACAAGCAAAACGAAGACCGAACACCCACTAAAACAACCCAGCCACCTACAACCAAATCAAGAAAAACCAAAAGGACAAGCCGCATCCCAACAGAACAAAGCAAAAGAAAAAACCAAAAACCAAGAGAAACAAACTAGAACTTGCCAAAACCTCGGAACTAAAATTACAGAGAGAGAGAGGCACCTTCGTGAAAATCATCATCTTCCCCTAACAAACAAACGAAACCCGCCAAAACCCTGAAATTAAAATTTTGAGACGGCATGCACATGGTTGTGATTTTCTGCCTTCAACAGTTGCCAGTTGGGAAAGTAATTGAAAGTGTGCAAAACACTACAATTATGATAACTATTTACTTGACTATTTGACTTGTTCTTGGGTATCCCTTCTGCGTCTGCAATTGTGTTGTTATTTCCAAACAATCATGTCAAATTCAAGGGCGGATACACAAATCTACCCTGGGCTAACCAAACTTGTGCATAAATACGTAAAAGTTCATGAGGAACGGTTTGCTGTCTTCTTTTAAAAAATGAAGCAAGGATACTGTTTGAACCAAGAGGATTGAAATCGACGATATTGGTTTGAAGAACGACAAAAGAGTTTTTCTTCCCCTTTTTTGTTGTTCCATTTAACCCTAAAAGCATAAGAATCCACATTTTAAACCAAATAAAGCACACTAGCCAGTGCTCTGCATCAACTAAATCAATAAAAATCTAAGCACATCAGCCAGTGCTCTGCATTTAACAACATAAAAACTACAAAATTTTAAGCACACCAGCCAGTGCTCTGCATTTAACAACATAAGTACAAAATTAAGCACACCAACCAGTGCTCTGCATAATAAGTGAATACTTACGGATTTGAAGCTTCGTGATTCGACGAATTTGATGGATGTGTGGAGATAAAAGCAGCACCCAAATATTCAATATATTCTAATTTCCATATTCGTAAAGGTTGGAGCTCGAAAACCTAAACAATTGAGGAAAAGAATGCAATAAAATAATGTTAATAAGATATACAATGGAACTAGATTGAGTTAATAAAATAACGTTAATAAGAATGCAATAGAATAAAGGAAAATGTGAGAGAGTGGAGTTAATGGCCCACTAGGTGTTAAATATACCTTTTTTCGGTTGTCTTTTAGGTGGGTGAAGTCACAGGAGTATTTATATGTACAGTGGACCTTCACCTCTGTTGGTGAACCCAGCTGACCCACCCCTCACCAACAAGGTACAGTAGAAACTCCAAATATATGCTGCATAGTAGACCATAAAAATCAATAGGGAGTAGATAAAAGAGAACCCAGATACAGACCCCAAATTTCGTGATTCAAATGAAGCAAACACCAAAATTTCGAACAAGATTTAACCTACTTTGAAGTCGACACCTTCGAAGCCTGTGACGATCTGGAGTAATGGAACAAGTTGTGGGTTTTCTTCTTCACCTCAGGAGAGAGAAAAAGTTAAAACCCTAGGTTGATCAATGTCTGTTTTTTATCCTTCCAAGTTCCTAGTTGTTCAAATGTTTTAGAGAAACCCCTGGTCTCCCAAATAATCCAAGAAAAAAAGCCCCAAATTGTTACTCGGTAATATTTTTTTTTATTTGGGTTTTAGAATTGAACCGGCCCATCTAAAAAAAATGCAGTGGGCTACACACAGAAATGAGGTGGGCTACACAAAAATATGAGGTGGGCTAAAATTTGGTAGGATAAAATTTTACATAAAATTTTTTTTCCTCGTTTTTTGAACGGGAAATTCCAGGCCGCCCTCACTTTTTGTGGGGGCTTTCGTCCAAACCCCATTTTGTCTTTCACTCCCAAATAAGCCCTGTGCGTGCGTGAGAGGATTTTTCCATTGGATAAAGGCTGCCGCGTGTCACACTTCCACTCATGACTTTCTCTCTCTCTATACACAACATTTACTTTTCCTGCACATTGAGTTTCTCTCTCTGTCTCTCTCTCTCTCTCTCTCTCTCTCCCCGTCCTTTTCTTTCTCTCTCTCTCTCACTCTCTCTCTCTCCCCTTCCTTCTCTCTCTCATTTTAGATTAAAAATAAAATAACTTTTATTATATAGATTTATTTTTTATAAAAGTTTTATATTTGAAATCTACTCAATGAGATCTTTTAAACAAGATCCATTGCTAATTGGAAATTATATACATGTAAAAATAGTTTTTACGAAATTCACACTCAAATTGAAAGTGTGCTATTAAGAGTGTGAATTGTCGCAGGACTGTTAATTGTGTGCTAATGGGGGTGTGAATTGTTACAAGGGGTGTGAATTGTGTATTATTTGGAGCTGTGAATTGTTGCATGGGTGTTAATTGTGCGCTATTGGAGGTGTGAATTGTTACAAGAGGTGTGAATTGTGTGATATTTGGAGGTGTGAATTGTTGCATGGATGTGAATTGTGTACATTTATGGGTTGTGAATTATTTAGAAGGTGTGTGAATTCTGCATTTGATAATTTTTTTTTACACATACACAATTTTATATTTAAAATGGATCTTGTTTCAAAGATCTCATCGAGTACATTTTACATATATAATTTTTATAAAAAATGAATGTGTATTACAAAAGTTATTTTATCTTAAAATGTAAGATTAAAAAAAATTGAAGTAATTACTTTAGACACTCAATTCTGACCAACAGAGAGAGAGAGAGAGAGAGAGAGAGAGAGAGAGAGAGAGAGAGAGAGAGAGAGAGAGAGAGAGAGAGAGAGAGAATTAAATTGGCTACACCTGAGACCAAAAAGAGAGAGAGAGAGAGAGAGAGAGAGAGAGAGAGAGAGAGAAGAAGAAGAAGAAGAAGTCCTGATCACATTAATTACCCTTTCTCTCTCTCCTGCCAATTCCCAGCGTCAATTTCAATCAGCGCGTGTGGAAAAGGGGTTAGGCGGGATGAATTTGACATGTGGTGGGTTTAGATAGGAACATGGGGACAAACAAGGACCGGCCTGGAAGAACCCCTTTTTTGAAACCCTACCTGGGCTATAGCCCACCACAGTCCCTTCTAAGATCCGCCCTTGGTCAAATTGACTTCTTGACTTTGTTTTTAAAGAAGTGATGGAAATTGTTGTGCTTAAAAAAGGTACGTTTATTCATCAAGAAAACAATGAGAATAACATTCTAGCCTCCTCTCTTTAAATTAAAATGGTTGCTTGTGACACTTACGGTATTTGTATTAAGTGTTTGTAGAAAAAATGTCTTCTGGATCTTCAACTCACAATATCATAATGAGAAAGATACTGGGTGTGTACTAGTAACAAGCATTAACAAATTTTATGGCCCGCTACGGAGCTCGATCCATACCCTTGACCAGTATAACAAAATCTTGTTGGTTTTTCTGATCAATCACTGTTGTTGGCCAAAATCAGATTATTCAGCTCACCAAAAACCTAGAATTTTTTTTCCTTAGCAAAAGTATTATATTAATTATTGGAAACAAATTACAACGATTAAAAGGACCCATGGAAAAAACGGCATCACAACAAGGCCCGGTCATCCCCAAACCTAGAAGTTCTGCTTATCTGGTTCCATATTCAATTATTCATTCATCCTCTTGTTCTCCTTCAACT
The DNA here is from genome assembly GCA_016920895.1 of Vaccinium myrtillus. Taxonomy (NCBI): domain Eukaryota; kingdom Viridiplantae; phylum Streptophyta; class Magnoliopsida; order Ericales; family Ericaceae; genus Vaccinium; species Vaccinium myrtillus. The sequence continues at coordinate 11,192,394 of CM029273.1, forward strand.
ACTTCTGCCTGCATTTTCGATGCATTTATTCGCAGTACAAGGTGGGATGTTTTTTTGGAGATTCTGCGTCCATGGTCTAGATCAGCGATTCTTGGTCTAGACTACCGATGCGCGATTTTGTGCGGCTGTGCGTTTTAAAGAGGGTTTTAACCTAATTTTTTGTACTTTCTTATAAATAGAGGCCTTGGGGGCTATTAGGGTTTGGACTTCTTGAGTGAATCCCTTTGAGGGAGCCCCCATCAGGTTCCCCGTAGTTTGTTAGGGTTTCTCAATTGTTCCATTGGTTTAGTCTTGAGTTGGGATTTGAGATATTCAGGGTTTGTGTGCGTCTCTTTCGTGTGTGTGAGACGTTTGATGCTCTGTAGGTCGCGCCTCAGAGATTTGTCCCTAAATATTGTGTGGATGCTTCAAGTGAGAGTTACGGGTATAGCCGGCTCTGTGTATTTCTCCCCGTTTTTAGTGAATTCTCTTACTCTTTCCCCGTGGACGTACCTCTAGAGCTCCGTGCTTTGGGGGGGAACCACGTAAATCCTTGTCTCTTGTTTCTTGTTAGTTTTGTTATATTCTCTACTTCGGATTTTGGCACAACACAGAGAGCCATGGGGGGCCCCTTAGGGTTTCTCCCCCACCACTACCAATGATATGTGTGTGAGATGTGAGAGAGAGAGAGAGATGAGAAGTGAGAGAGCATGTTTGTAAAAGTGACAGTGAGTGAAGTATGTAATGTGTTTTTTTTTTGTATGTTTTGTAAGAATTAATACAAGTGATTTGGTGTGTGTGAAGTTCTCCTACTTTCCCATCATGCGTATCAAATTCGGTCCGGTTCAGGGACGTTTTTGGGTGAACTGGTAAAACTCGGTTCGGGAGAAACACAGAACTGAATCCGGTTTAAAAGAGATCGGTTCGTCCCGGTTCGGTATGGTTTCAAGGTCAGTTCGGTTCGCCGGAGGGAGAGAGAAGAAAGATCGGACTATTAACACATCAGTTCAAAAAAAAAAAATCGTATATACAAGAAATGGTCTACATCTAACATTTACAATCACAAATGTAACAAATTTACAGTCACAGATCTACACAGATCGAAACAGAACCGAACAAGAGAAAGAGAGAAAGAGACAGAAACATGATTTTAAGTCACTGATTTGTACAAACAACATATACACATATCGAGAGAGAGAGAGAGAGAGAGAGAGAGAGAGAGAGAGAGAGAGAGAGAGAGAGAGAGAGAGAGAGAGAGAGAGAGAGAGAGAGAGATCTTGATGATGATGATAGACGGATGACGATGATCGACAGTGTCGATTGGCTTGCGGCGGCTGTTGAAATGTTGGCCTTGATTGGATGCTGGATTGCGTAGGGTTGGGGAAAAAAAAAGAAGATCTCGGTTAAGAGTTATATATATAGTAGTTATTGAAGGAAAGTAATATAATTATTAGTTTCCCATTTCTAATGCGAAGGTGCTCGCCAGCAGAGTTGGTAATGCCTCTGCTCCACGTGTGTGAGGTTGGGTGTTCGATCCTTACCCTTCCTTTTTTTCAAACTATATATACCATATATGTGGTAAACCTGTTCGGTTTGGTTCGATTCACATAAAAAACCTCCTGAACCGGGAATCGAACCTATTTTCAAAAATTCAGATTATTATGAACTTGACCAAACCGGCCAAAGAAGAAAACCGAAAAAAAAACCTTGGTTCGGTTCATCAGTTTTAATTTTCACCCCTAGTATCAAAGGTCAAGGGTGCAAAGATCTAGGGGAGGAAAATTAAATTCCGCATCACGGTACCCAAAATCTGAAGGATGGAGAAGACAAGATGATCATGGAAGCGGTCACACCCAAGATTGACCGTATAGTAAGTTGATGAGAAAATTACTATCCAAGTGATTTGTAGACGATTTGTTGGCTACCAAAAAGCCAGAAGTGACGAGAAGTCGACAGAGGGGATTAGATGGGATGAAGAAAAACCAGACGTGATTTTGCCGACATTTGTCGCAAGATTTGGGCACTCCATGCCTAAAATCGAAGAGGATGGATCGACGAGAAGTGAGGAGGACGGTATGATACAGGACATCTATTGGACAAAAACATGACGAGAGGGAGCTTGCTAGGCTTGTGAGACGAGACGAGAAGCAATCCGAGACGATACGCGAGGCGACGCAATATAGGAAGCAACACAAGACAAGGCGTGATGTGAGATGTAGACGAGAGGAGCCCACCAAGCTCGAGACGGAGGAGAAATACCAAAACAAAATGAGATTTTGGTAAGATGGATGAGAGAATCACGACCAATATCTGATTGGAATCTAGACGAGTTTTGTGTCATCAGAGACGGGAATCAGCCTCTTCCCCAGGCGGTGTGTGAGACAATCTAGTGGAATGAGCCTCTGGTGTGAGTAGAGTTGTGCTGTGTTGACGAGATGACGAGAATTGACCGGCCACAAGTGGTTCGAGCCATGTTCGGCCTAAGTAATTGGCGTAATGACTAGACGGCTGGCTTTGACGTGATGGAAGAGAGAATTAAGATTAGGGGGGGGTGTGTTAGAAAAAGTAATCTTAATAACTACAAGAAATTACACCGTTGCCGATCAGAAATTTTGGTCGCTGAATTAACGTTCCATTGCTGACTAAATTAGTTTAGTCACCAAATGGATACCATTTGGTGACCAAATGCGACTTTAGTCGAGAAAAGTTGGTATCTTATGCCGACTACCTTTATTTGGTCGGGATGTTTGCTGACTAAATATTTTTTGGTCGGCATATACGATCATTGGCGACTAAACTTTTGTTGGCAAAAAAACCAATTGGCAACTAACAATTTTTTAGTCGGGAAAAGCCATTGAAACAATTAGTGATTATTTAAGAAAGACAATTTATATAATATTAATTTACATGTAAATATGGTACTCTATTTTTTAAATATTTTTAATTATGATTTACACTAAAAAATAAAAACATTATGTGTGTGTGTGTGTGTTAATTTATTGATCCAATACAACTCAAGTCATTGGGTAGCCTAGTTGTTAAGTGCTTGGAGTACAAACCAAGAGGTCGTGGGTTAGAAACATGGCAATTGAATCACTTGGATGACGTTAGCGCTTGGGCTAGATGATGTCAGTGTTAGCTAATGGAAGAGTGACTCAGCTGGGATTTTTTGGATGAAGTAATTGACACGTGGAAGATTTTATTGCCGACTAAATTTGCTGGCAAAACTTTTTCTCGGCGATTCCTTTTCTCGGCTAAAAGGGTACTTTTGCCAACCAAACCGTGTCAGCAATAGTGTAATTCCTTGTAGTGAATTGTGTGTGGGGCATTTGTGTATTTGTTTGAGAGACAAAGAGACAAAGAGGGAGAGGAGTATTGAGTGAATGAGGGCCAAAGCCAACTAGCATTTCGGTGCATTCATCAGGCGTGGAGAATTAGGTGTGCTCCTTGTGCAGTATATAAATGTATATGTTTATGTAGTGTGCAAGTGTGGGAATAAGGAAAAAAAAAGATAGCAGAGAAAAAGAGAAGGGATAGAGAGCCGTGGGGAGCGGTCTCCCTCACCACTACCACTGATATGTGTGTGTGTGTGTGTGTGTGAGAGAGAGAGAGAGAGAGAGAGAGAGATAGAGAGATGAGGAGTGAGAGTGCATGTGTACAAGTGACGTCAGTGAGTGAAGTATGTAATAAGTTTTATTTTGTATGAATTAATACAAGTGAGTTTGGTGCGTTTGAAGTTCTGTTATTGTCCCATCAAAATTTAGTACGATTTTATAACGACATGATCAGCTTTCTAAAAGCATACGCTGAAGCCAAGGTAAAAGAAACAATTAGCTATTTAAGAGAGGAAAAACCCAAAAAACCACCTCCACCAGATTAGGTAAACAGCTAGGTATTTTGCATTTGTGAAAATACCTCGCCAGAGATTTCTAGGAATGAAGTATTTTATTGGTTTTGGTCACATCCCTTACGTTCTCTCTCCTCTCTTTATGGCCGTTGGTGTAAAAAAAGGTACTCTACAAGAAAAAAAGAATGGAAGAAAGAGAAATGTATTATTGTAATGAAAAAGAATTGATATTTTAATATAGAATAGTTATAATAGATAGTATTGTTAGAGTATTGAAATATATGTAAGGAAAATGAAAAATTTACACTGCCCTCAGGTGTTTGGGCTTTGTCCCTTAGGTTAGCCAACCTTGGTTGGTATCCCTTCCCCTTCCCCTTCTTGATGTACCCTATCAAGTTCCCTAATAAAATTATTTTTGCCGATAAAAAAAAAAAAAACTACTCCAATCGTCTGGATTTGTTTATCTTCCGTTCTACTGCAACTGGATAAAAATTTAGTGATATATTTAAATTTAAATTGGTAAGTAATTATATGTCCAATATGGATCTTGTTTGATAGATCTAGATTAGTTCAATAAAACAATGTTTTTAAAATTACATAAAACATTATAAATTATAAGATGTAATCATTTGAAAAATGGCACGAACTCCCAAAATGGACTAACAAATCCGGACGGAGGGAGTAGCATTTTTACCTAGCGACTAATGCATTTGCCCATATATTTTTTTGAACGGCAAAAAAAGAATTTTATTAATCAAATATCAAAGATACAAGATTAAACGGGGCAAGAGAAAAACATCAAAGCGAGGAGCGGCATACCAACAAGGTTGGCACCCCACCCGATGGCAAATCATATGCCTCTCGAGACCCAAAAGATTGGGAGGTTGACAAGAAGACAACCAACCAAACAAACGAAAACAACCTACTCCCACACCTAAACCCCAACACTAAAACTCCGAAAAGATACAAAGAGAGCAAAAATCCAAGAAACACCAAAACACCCCAGAGAAGTAGAACCACACCACCTAAGCAAAACAAAATATGCAAAGCCATGGTTAAACAATCAGCCTACAGGAGACGGCCTAAACCTTCCAAATACAGCAGCCTTCTAACCTTCTTCAAGAGCATTTCCAATTAGCTTCATAACCTTCTTCAAGAGCATGTACAGATTCCATAAAAGTAGCAGCATAATATGACCACACTTCCCACGCAAATAGAATTAATGAAGTTCATGAAACAAACCATAACCACACAATTGCTTCAACAACTTCTTGATTCTTCACCTTTTCACCTTCTTATAGAGACGCCAAATGTTCCAAGACAGAATCTATATCAAATAGAAGACCATGATGCCTTAACAAAATTCTTTTACGTAGAGGTTTAGAGATGACAATCAGCCCTCATATTATCCTGTGCTCTTAGTTCGGCAATTTTGCTGATAACGTCTTCCTCATTACCATCATAACTCATGTAAAGCTTGTTGACTTCCCAAATAGCTTGAGCTTCATCCAGAAGGATTTTATTCCTGTTGTTGATACCATTTGATGAAATGGATGCCGACAATGCAGCAGCAGCAACTGCTGATCTGAATAGAACACATTTCTTACCACCTTTTTTAGAGCCTTGTTTTAACTTTGGGAGACCAAGTATTTCATTAATGGTTTTTCTCTTCTTTTTGCCTTTAACACCCTTAATTGCAGCTTGGATTGAAGCTTGATTTTCTTCCACAAGGTTGTCTACATGAGGCCCATCATTCTTTGCTTCATACGGAATTAGAACATGATCACCATCAGCATTCATAGCTTCTTCATTTAATTCCAACCCAATAGAAGTTGCAATTTTATTTTCTTCATTAACATCAGAATTATCCTTCTGCCCAATGGGTCCAAGCCCGTCCACTTTATTCCCACAGACCTCGCTGAATTTTGGCCCAAAAACTAAATTTTCTTCCCCAACATTATTTGACCCAAGGCCCAACAGAGTATTCCCACCTTCTTCAATTAATTTTTGATGCACGCCCTCGCTAATTTCTCCTTCTTCCAAGCTATTTGTCTTGGGACTTGATAACTGGATTGGAAGAGCCTCCCTCCTCGTGCATGCATCCCACTCAGCCGCCAATTCCTCCACCAACTTCACCACATTAGAATCCTCTACACGAGAAACATCATTAGAAATGCACCTCTCCTTTCGACTGTCCCCCAAATCCCTTTGATCCACGTCACGTCTACTGTTAGCCTCGTCGAAAGAATCCGCTACCGAGTCAGTTCCCTTAGCCAACTTGGAAGACTCAGACCTGGTTGACTCAGTGGAGTCGAGATTGCAGAAAGAGCAATGGCCATGAATAACCACTTGTTCCTCCACAACTCTAACGTTAAATGGATTGCCTTTCACCACAACTTGAATGACTTCATCGATTCTATCCCATTTTTCCGTCGAAATCATCACTTTGCCTGCTGCGAAAGATAAACCTTTAGTTGTTGCTTCATCCATCTCTATGACTTCCCCCCAAAGTTGAGCAATTTTTTTGAACGTCAACGCATTCCAGCCATGGAGAGGGACCCCATAACATGAGATCCAAATATTCCTTCTATGCACCTCTTGAATTTCTGGACTCCATTTTTTGATTTCGTTGAACCAATTATGTAGCCAACATAGTTCTCCGTCAAATACAGATTGCAATTGATCAGATGATACAAAGGTGAGAACAACCCACAAACCTCCCATATCCTTCACTTCAATCTGGGGCACACCTTTGCAATGAAGGGCCTCTCTAATGGATTCCATCGCTGTAGAAGATTTCAATTTAGCAATTGCGCTTCTCGAAAGCCATTCATTACCAAGAGTATCGATAATGATACGTCTAGGCTCCACTTTGTGTTTTCCCACTACCACCTCAGCAAATGACTTCCCAACTACCATCCCAGAAAATACCCCACCTTTGTTGATCTCCTTAACTGCCCGTTTCGCATTCTCCATTTTCCTTGCATCATTGGGAGATCCATACTGAATACCACCCTGATATCGTAGCTTTCTTTGATCCTTAAAAGCAGCAAACTTCACAAAGAGTTTTCTATCTTCAATCCAAATGCCATTGGCTTTAGAAATTGCCACATCCGCTGACGTAGCACAGTTATACCGAATAAACCCAAATCTCCTATTTGTGACTTTGCTACATTTAGAAGGAATAAAAGCATTTTTAACAACCCCAAATCTGTTGAAAAAATTCCTAAACCAGTGAATACCAACATCCACAGGGAGATTGTCGACGAAAAGAGTGAAAGAGTCTGACCCATCCCTTTCCATAACCACGACAAAATCAAAACAGAAACAGTATTGCTGCTCATTTACTTATTCTCTTGTTTCAGCAGGAAAGAAGAGTACTTCAAGTACATTAGTATTGCTGCTCATTTATTTACTTGTATTGTGAGTGTGCATTGCTGCTCATTTCTACAATCTGGTTTTGCTTCTTGTGGAGGAAGACCAAGAGAAGAGCCGCTGGTGATAATTAGTTTATTTCCCAAGTCACTGAAACAATAAAAGAGTTGGATTGGATGCCCGACAAATCATGTGAGACATACTGAATTTACTTTACGGGTGTACCTTCAAAGTTCTTTCTCATATTTAACTTCAATTCTGATGTAACTAGTAATGAACCCGTGCTATAGATATAGTTTTCACATAAACATGGACGGAGCCAAGATTTTTACATAGTGGGGGTGGACTATATAGGTAGAGAAGGGGCGGAGTTATACAATTTGATGATATCTACATTTGTTCAATGTAATAGCATGATTTATTCAAATTGTAGCAAGGGCCACAGCCCTACTAGCCACCCCCTGGCTCCATACTTGCACATAAAGATACAAAATAATTATCCATAAAGTAGTAATTTTTCATCAGTATAGATGTTTGTTCATTCTTCTATATAGCGAGTAACTTAAATTATCAAACAAATATATATGCACTTAATAAATTGATATAACAAGGCAAAATAAGAAGGGATTTTGGTTTAAATCATCTAATTAATGTCGCAGCCATCTATTGTTTTTAATGTTTCCACTGTATATTAGATAACCGCTATCACATTAATTTGAAAAGATTTTATAAAGTTCGATGAACTCTTTTTTTTGATAACTCAAATGTCTCGGTCAGTTTACGCACACTTTTTTTTTCTCACTGGAACTCAATTTTTTTTAGTGGTCGAGGCGAGTTTTGGGCAGGACATGTTGAATTGCCATCCCTAATTATGGAATGTGGGGTTCACCCCTCGCATCTATTTGTGTCTGCCCCAGCAACCATATTTACAAAACCCTTTCTCAATAGCAAAAGAAAAATCTAGAGAACTCCCGGGAAAAATTCAGAAAATCTTCTTACCATTAGATAATATTTTCTTACACGAATTTCTACTCATGCTTCGCTAATCGACCTATGTTTGCCTTAATTTTCTATAAAGAACATTCCCTGGTTAAGTACTCGATCGATCAATTTCAAACCCTCATGTTTATTTAGATTCTTACTCCGAATTAAGTGGTTACCATGCATGCAAGTTGCATGGTCAAAACCAAGGATTAGTATTCACGCATTATTTTTTATTTACTATTTATTATTCAACCTGCAGAGGTAAACAAAGATAAGTTAGGTCAAAATACGTATATTCAAATAACTTGTGCGTATATGATCTTTTGTCTCTTGTGTGTTACAGACAATTCGAGTCTAGAAACAATGGAACAAGTCAAGTGGATGGGTGATTGGGATGGCCATTAGGCACTCTTTTGTGCATGATTGCCTAATCTTCCCGTTAGTGGTATTGAGAATTCAATTTTTTACGCATGCTACTCAAATAATTTGAGAATTCAATTTTGAAAAAAAGTTCCACTAAAGGATCAGTAACTAGCTTTTCCTCCGAAGCTTGGGTCTTTTTAATCGTTGTAATGTGTTTCAATGATCAATAAATTCCTTTTTTAATTGCCAAGAAAAAAAAAATCTCTATCCCTCTCTAGTTTTCTTTAATTTTACGGTTTCCAAGCCAGCTTACTAGACTTCGAGTTAGCCCCATGAATCCCACCGTCTATTGGCGGGGAGCCGACTGAATTAATTAGCTTAAAGACCCATAGGGATTGATTGGCCTTACACAAGTATTGATAGAACGCAAGGTTTTAAATATTAACAGTTATGTAATGTAACGGCCATTAAGATAATGGTTGTTGGGGCATGCCGTACCGGGACACCAGATGTACCGGTGAGATCGAAATCGTATGCATATTAGACGGTTTCTGTTATGTATGTCCGTTACATTTTTATAAACCGATTCATGACTATTGCGATCAATAATGGACTGTTACGGGTAATTTTCACACTTGAAAATTTTTAACTCAAAAATGATTTTTAAAAATTAACTACCGCAACAACCGATTCGATATTCCCAATACTGTTACACCTCAACCATAACCATTACGTGTCCCGATACTGGCATTTAAAACCTTGAAACGTTACAAGTTTTGAACCTACAACATTTGATAGATGTACAACAAAAGTCTCCAACATGACTCCAACACATTCACATAGTGTGTGGAGCCCACACACAATTGAGTGTGTAGTGTGTGTGGGCTCCACACACCATGTTAGTGTGTTGGAGCTATGTTAGAGACTTTTGTTGTACCTCTATCATTTTTGTTGAACCTAACACTTGGCAGAAAGCAAATATTCATATTGAGACCTAAAACATCAATACTGAAGAAGTCAAATCTGGTAAACCATCCAATAGAATAATTGTCAAACCTGCTGAAGAAGTCTACCAGGTGCGCCTCCAACTTCTCCAATACCGCATTATATTATTACCGCAGTTTTAAGACTTCCCAAATAAGAAAAAGTCGCCCTTTGACATTTGCTTCAGACCCTTCGGATTTCCATCTATAAAAACGCAGCAAAACACCAAGGGATTTAATTACCCATCTTACTCACCATCAAACTTATCCTCGCCATGTCTTCCTCAAGGCTTCTCTCTCCTCTCTATCTCCTCTCATTCTCTCTCGTCCTCCAACTCGCCCTCGCAACACCTCCTCTCTTCCATTTCTGCTCGAGCTCTGAAAATTTCACTGTGAATGGCCCTTATGACACTAACTTGAACAAGCTTATGGGTTACCTCTACTCCAAGACCCCGATAACAGGGTTTGGTTCTGGCTCACTGGGCATGAGCCCAAACCAGGCCTACGGTCTTGCTCTCTGCCGAGGTGACGTCCAAAGGACTGACTGCCAAGCCTGCGTTGCTGAGGCAGAGACAGAGATAAAAAAACGTTGCCAATACAGCAAAGGAGCAATCATATGGTACGATTACTGTTTGGTGAAATACTCAAACCTTGACTTTTTCGGAAATATCGATAACCAAAACAAGTTTGCCCTGTGCAATGTGAAAAGTGTGAGCGATCCTGTTTATTTCAATGAAAAGACCAAAGAGTTGTTGGGTAATTTGGCGGAAGAAGCTTATGTTAGCTCGAAAATGTATTCTTCGGGGGAGATGGAGATAGGTGAATCGAAGAAACTTTACGGGATTGTTGAGTGCACTAGAGATCTTTCTAGTGCTGACTGTAAGAAGTGTATTGATGGGGCTATTAATGAACTTCCGAGCTATTGTGGTGGGAAAGAAGGAGGGAGAGTTGTGGGTGGGAGTTGTAAAGTGGGTTATGAGATTTACCCATTTATCAATACCTAGAGAAAATGTATTATTGTTCTTAGATGGTACAGATGAATAAGTGTGTGCTATAAAACACCAGACAGTACTTAGGTTGATTAAGGATGTCTCGTGGTATCCTCTTTGTATTTGTTGGAATGTTGCATTTTTTGTTTAATATTTTATGGATTGACTAGATAAAGAATAATACCTGAGCAGTTCCATGCATGGTTCCAGAGTTGTGATCAAGAGAACTCTCCATATATAAGAGACATGAATCTACATTCCAAAATTCCCTTTATAGTGCGTTTTCCCTAATCAATTCGATGACTTCACATTCTTGTAGTATCTTTTTGTTTTACGTTTGGTGAGTAGTTTCCACTTTTCTAAAATACTAGATGTCGGGGCAGGCGCGATATACATGTGCACGTCGAACTTTGACAGAAGATATGCACAAATCCTTTCCGCTTTTTGTATGATTGTGCGGGCGTCACACGAAGTATCATAATGTGACAAAAAAAAAAAAAACAGTGGAAATAAAATATCACATCATATTAACTGTCCATACGTTTTCATATTTATGAACTGTATTGTCACGGATTGTACGTACTCGAATCATACATTCACTACGCACAAAAAGGGCTATAGTGAGGATTCAGTTTCCTCCCCAAAGCACCTCATTTCCTCGCAAAGGGTTGTCGCAAAAGGTATTCTAGCGAGGAAAAATAAATTTCCTCGCCTAATCTGCCAATTGGGTGAGGAAATATTTCCTCGCCTATTCTGCCCATTTGGCGAGGAAAAATTTCCTCGCCAAAACTCCTGAAACTAAAAAAAAAAACGAGAATCCAATTCCAACTTCTTCGCTGAGAATCGAACCAGTGACCTCCTCTCTTGTAACGCGCAACCCATCCACCACACCAACTTCCATTTCAATGCAAAGTTCAACAACTTTTAATATATAAACCTTTTGTAACTCTTTTCACCTCACTATTTTTTTTTAAAAATATTTTTGTCTAATTTTAGTCTCTTTGTAGTGTTTCTTCAAACTTGTTTTTTAAATCTTTTAATGTCATTTGTTTTTACTGAAGTTTTTATATTTATAATTTGATACTTTTCTATACCCTTTTATAAGTCTTTACTTGTTAGAATTACTTACCTTTGCATTTATATCTTTTTTTGTTTTTAATTAATGAATTTTGTTCTTCCCCTTCCCCTGGCTTTTCATCGCAAGCAAAAAAAATTATTACCACAGCTGACTTATGAGAATGTTTCTTGGGTGGTCTCTACCTTCGTAGGCGTTGACTTGCGCACACTAATGTTCAGTCATTGGGCAATTTTATGTAGCATTATCTAGATGCACATCTTTTGATCGTGTAAGCGTCTTTCTTCATCTCTTTTCTTAAGTTTGATGACGGTTTTTTTTCATTAACCAAATCAAATCACGTGTAATACTCAATCAGGGGTATATTGCCGGGGCTCAACCAATTAGCAAAATGGATGGCAATGTTGGAATGAGAATTGTTAAATATAAGCACAACTACATCTCTATAATAAGCAGACTCATCTATAATAGTTATGATCGTACAATGATGTTGTTGGGACAAATGCTATTGGGACAAATGGGCGAGATTCAGGATACGTTTGTGTTATGTTTGAGCTTAACTATATCCTATTAATGTAATAGGGTATTAGTGAAAATGAGGTTAACTTCAGGCACAATGTATTTTGCTATTGTTGTATATGTTCGGTCTATTGCTGTGTATTAGTAGTTTGAAATGATTCGGTAAATGACTTCCCCAAAAGTATGTTAATGTCCTGGGGTGGTCTATAGTAGAGAAGGACAAGTCACTTTTACTGCCTTCCAACGTTTTGCGTCGTTCCTTTAGGTAAGATAATGGTTTAGTTGCTGAAGTTGGTGTATAAGTACGAGTTAATGTTTCAAAACATGAAATACTATTATACTGTCTTTGGTATGGGCATTGAGACCAAATGGTAGTTCATCCAGTTGAGTTCAAACAACCTCGATGTGTCATGCCTTTAGGCACGGGGCATTCTTAGTATTGATACAGACTGGGGCACAAATAATACGTGTGCAAGTCGAATTTTGATTGAAACAACCAAATGAGACATACATGACTTGAAAAGTTATCAAAAATTGACTTGCACACGCATCGCGTGTGCCCCACCTCTAGCATGTGGAAAACTCCAATACGAGTAAAAACCATGGGAATGAATCAAATCTTAGATTTTTTGGCGAGGAAACATTTATTTCCTCACCAAATCTTAGCTTTTTGGAGAGGAAAGATAATTTTTGTCGCCAAATGGGTGACCTTTAGCGAGGAAATATTCATTTCCTCGCCAAATCTTAGCTTTTTGATGAGAAAAAACAATTTCGTCGCCAATCTTAGCTTTTTGGTGAGGAAAGATAATTTCGTCGCCAAACGGGTGCCCTTTAGCGAGGAAAGATACTTTCATCGTCAAAGGGGTGCCCTTTAACGAGGAAAGGTAATTTCGTTGCCAATCTTAGCTTTTTGGTGAGGAAAGTTAATTTCGTCGCCAAATGGGTGCCCTTTAGCGAGGAAATATTCATTTCCTCGCCAAATCTTTGCTTTTTGGCGATGAAATATAATTTCGTCGACATAGAGTACTCTTTGCCGACGAAATTGATTTCCTCGTCATAGAGACCCTTTTTTTTTTTTGGGTAATTATAGAGACCCATTTACCAAGGAAGTTTGAATTTCCTCACCACATTTCGTCGTCATAGATAGTTTCACTACAAAGTTTTTCTTGTAGTGATTACCATGCCGTCACCGCTGCTTATCCTCCAATTTAATTCCTAAGTGTTCTTCTATCAAGTTTGCTAAATAAACTGTGTAACAGCGTTCCCATCCAACCTTAGGGGAGATATTACTGTCTTAGGTACCCACTTTGAAGAAAACAACACTTGTAATAGGTTCCCACGTTAAATCGGGGAAAATTGACTTTGTAATAGGTTCCCACTGTCTAAGAAAAAAGTTCCCTATGACAATTCTGTGGTCGTTCCGCAACGATTGACTTAAGCCAAAACGGTTTTAGTATTTTAAGTTAGTAAGCTAAAGCAGGTCGTTCCACTGACTTTGAAATAATTGCTTAGAACAACCCGATTTAAGAATGTCATTTCACATTCCCATCCAATCTGAGTTTGGAAAAATTGCAATGGTCTTCTTTCTATTCGATTGAAAGAAGCACCGAGAGCCATTGGACTTAAGTCACAGCGAAGTGTGAATTGAAGTATTCCACTCACGGGACGACAATAAGTATTTTATACTTTTGTCTATGATAGCACGAGATAATGCTATGTGTTCTTACTGAACAGCTAACATGAATGAGGCAATTGATAAAAATTTCCACAAGAATTATGTCGATCAGTTCAAAGATTGACAGAACAAGTGGGGTGATGCCGGATCCGGGGTAGGTGCTATGCGGTAGGTGTTGTGCGACGTGTTGTGCGGCAAAACTACGTCATTTTGCTTGATTTTTGTGCACACTTCCAAAGCTTCCAAGACCTTGTTTGGAAGAAGAAAAAACCTTTACAAAGTGCTTAAACCCAAAGTGCCTAAATCCTAAACCTGAAGTGCCTAAACCCACTATACTCTACCCCAAAGAGCCTAAATCCCCTAAAATTGAACCCCAAAATTAAACCCCACACTTGACTCTCCAAACGGGGCCCTTGGATATACTAAGAAAATGAGCAAAACGACGTAGTTTTGCCACACAACATGGCGCACAACACCTACCGCACAGCGCCTCCCCCGGATTCGGTGATGCCATTCTCTCGGTGAATTACATACACACCTTCGAATGTGGTGGTGTTTTGCGAAATTAGTTTGAATACTATCATGAAATTGTGAATCTCCACTTATCCTAGAATGTAAGGGAAGATGCATTCAGTGCATTCTTGAATGATTGAGAGTCTGACGTATTTATTAATGAATTGAACAAGGTCAAACATAGCCTATTCAGTTAACAAGCTGAGTAAATACTCGACTACTAGAGATATTTTCGTAATTTGGGAATGCACTTTACCAGATATCCAACAGTACCAGCGAAAAACTATGTAGTGCAGCTGTCTCTAAGTAGACATGCATTAGACAACTGCTCTCACTCTCAAGTGGGGATAGTCATTGTTGACTGAGTGAAGTCGAAGGACAACATTGCAGCCGCTAACAGAAAGGTTGAAAGAGAGAGCTAGTTGATAAACATTGAACGGAATGAGGTTAAAGCCATTACGGTCATATATAGTTACCGTTGGTGTCACCAACCTAGTTGGCTGGAGATCCAAGATCTAGGTTCAACGAGACTATCTTTTGCGAGTAGCCGAGAATGATCATAAGACTAGATGTCACTACAAAAAAATTGAGTTTCAGTGACAACTGTTAGTGTTATTGGCATTTTCCGGATTTCGACAAACCATTGGTGTATGTACTTCTATCTTTTTCCATTTGGGTTTGGGAGGTAGCTTAGATGATTGAGTCTAGATGCTCCACCCGGTGGTTGAAGGATTGGAGAAATGGAGTTACACGCACTTGGCTCGGATTGGCTTATGAAAGGTATAAAGTTGCATTATCATGTTCTTCATTTAGATTAGGGATTTAATCCTTTTATGTTGCATGATTTTAGCCTTATAATATGAGCATCAAGTATTTTTCTAAGGCATGTACCTATTTTAAAAGAGATTCTGAGCGCAACGCTTGTTTAGCGCGACTGGCGCTTATTTAGCGCTTCAGTTTGCTTCATTAAAAACAGATTCAGCAAGATGCGCTCGATGAGCGCTACCCGCTGCGCTCGTTGAACCTATTAGCGCTTTTCCTGTCTGCACATCTCCGTGGCGCCTGTTGAGCGCTTGTTGCTTGTCTCCGTGCACAACTTCAAGCGCAGTGCGTTTTTACTGGTGTATGTGGCCTGTTCCTATTGGCTTATGCTAGGGTTATGTCCTTGACACTATATAAACTTATTTTTCACTCTTCTAGGTCAGATTTTTGAGAGCATTAGCCCACCTTAGAGAGAGAAACACATCTCCTTCACTTGCTCATGGGGTTCTATGCTTTTGAAGTGATTTCTATTTTGATTTGATCATCTTTTATTCATTCTAGTGCTATATTCTAATATCTATGCATATGCTCTACTTTGATTCTTCTCAAATCTTCATTGCATCATCAAGAAACAATCTTTTCTAAGATTTATGTGTTTAGATGCTTTTAGTATGATTTAAACTTAGTGTTTGATCATTTTTTGTGTCAATCTAGTGCAATACTTTTGTTCTCCATGTATTTGCTCTAGATTGATTTTCTTCATTCAAAAGCCCTCATTAAAAATCAAGTCTTTTATCTTTTATGGGTTCTTGATGCATTATATGATTTAAACCTTGTGTTTGATCATTTTCCTTGTCAATCTAGTGCAATACTTTTGTTCACCATGTATTTGCTCTAGATTGATTTTCTTTATTAAAAATCTTCATTTATCATCATGTCATTCATATCATGGTTGATTGCCTTGGTTCCTACGTGAGCCGGTTGGACCGGTGCCGAGTTGACTCGGAGATCAAGACGGACGTGCTTGTGGAGTCCATGGAATCAAAGAGGGGTACGGGGTACTATCAAGAATTGGAGCTAGGTGTCACAAGGGGCTTGTTGGGTAATTCCTAGTCTTGTTAATTCTTGTAAACCTTTTGATTTATGGAATGCATAAGTAGGACTAGGCCGTGGTTTTATGCTTAGGGTGTTTAGACCCTAAGTAGTTTCCACGTATATCTTGCGTCTTGTCTCTTTACTTTAATTGCCTTTATCTCTTGCAAATTTAATTGTGGCAATTTGAATGGAGTATGAATGATTATATATCTCTTAATTAGAATTAATTTTTAAATTGTCGTCCTATTCACCCCCCCTCTAGGACTCGTTAGTGCATTATATTTGTTTTCAACAACAACCTGTCACTAAAAGTATGTTGCTAAAGGGTATTCAATGATAGCTTTTTGTACTAAGCTGTCATTAATTCTGTAATTAGTGACAATGCACTAAAAATTTGTCATTGAATGTCCTTTAGCAACACAGTTTTAGTGACAACCTAGTGACAAAATCTTTGTCAGTAAACATCAATCCTGCCCATTGCTATGGTATGAAACATTGATACTTGTAAAGGAAATTAGGTTAAGCATTGCTTTTAATGACTCTTATGCGTCGAATTACCGAGCGGGGTATAGCAGAATACTCTTCATTAGAAGGTCACCCCTATGTGAGTATGAAATGGGGCCACTTCTTTGAGAATTTCGGCAACATTCTTGAGAAAATACTTGCAGAACCAAGGAGAGTGTTCACGGCCAAAACGAACATGAGTGAGAACAAAATTGTGTCAGGTGGCATGTTGTGTGATTCCTATTGTCTTGGTAAATTTACACAAATGACAGGACAATTCAAAGCGGGACCGCACACTGGTTAGCCAGTAAATCTGATAGGTCTTCACAAGGGAAGGTTCAAGCACTACAAAGAAATTGAGTTTTACTGACAACGTTGTGACAACAACGTGTCACTAAATTAAAGTGTGTTGGTAAAAGTATTTCAGTGACAACTTTTTGTACTGATCAATCAGTAATTACAGGATTAGCGACAACTCATTAAAAAGTTGTCACTGAATACTTTCAGCAACATACTTTTAGTGACAACCTAGTGACAAAATTGTTGTTACTAAAGATCAGCCTTTTTTTGTAGTGAAGGCCAAAGCTACCTATCCTATGCGGGATTGATCCGTTGTACTCTCTGTCCGAGTGTCCTTTGTTTTTCGTGTCAGTTTCAGCCTGAAAATATTTATACTTGTAATACTCGCAACAGGGGAAAAAAAAGAAGAGTCTACATATCAGTCGCCTCCTGAAATATTTACAATGACCTATGTTTGCTTAATTCAATTTCTAGAAAGAACATTCCCTGGTTAAGTACTCGATCGATCAATTTCAAACCCTCGTGTTTGTTTAGATTGTTACTCCGAATTAAGTGGTTACCATGCATGCAAGTTGCATGGTCAAAACCAAGGATTAGTATTCACGCATTATTTATTTATTATTCAACCTGAGGTCAAGAAAGATAAGCTAGGTCAATTAACTTGTGCATGATCTTTTGTCTCTTGTGTGTTACAGACAATTCGAGTCTAGAAACAATGGAACAAGTCAAGTGGATGGGCGATTGGGATAGCCATTAGGCACTCTTCTGTGCACGATTGCCTAATCTTCCCGTTAGTGGTATTGAGAATTCAATTTTTTACGCATGCTACTCAAATAATTTGAGTAGTTATCATTATATTATCGCCATGTTTGACCATAAAACCTTCCTCTAAAGGAACAGTAACTAGCTTTCCGGCCCCCCTCGAAGTTGAGCTAATAACACACTCTCTCTCTCTAGTTTTCTTTAATTTCAAACACGGTTTCCAAGCAAGTGGTGGAGAGCTCTTGGATGCCCTACACTGCATCCCGGGATCGAGTCACATTCTCCACTCCCCCCATGTAATAGATTAAGAACGGCGCATAACCAAAAAAAAATAAAAAATTACTATTTCCAAGCCAGCATTCTACAATTCGAGCTAGTAAGCCCCACGAATCTAACCATCTATTGGTGGGACCGAAAGAAATAAAGACCCGTATGGATTGACCTTATACAAGTATTGATAGAGTGTAACGTTTTAAATATTGGCAGTTATATATGTAACGTAACAACCGTTACAATAACATTTTTTGGCTTTGTGTTCAGTGGCAGAGGTATACTGGGGCTGGAGTAGGCCCCGGCCCCCTCGCACTGATTCATGACCAATAATCAACTGGTCTGTTACCATTTTACAGACTGATTCATGACCAATAATCAATTGTTTTACAGGTGATTTCCACTCTTGAATTTTTTAAACTAACTTTTAACAAATTAACTACCACGATAACCGATTCCTGTTACGCATCGTTCGATAATCCTGACACTATATTACACCTGGAACATAACCTATATTGGTCAAAACGTTGTAATCTTTGAACCTAACACTTAACAGAAAGCAAATATTCATAGTGAGACCAACCACGTGCAGAAATACATAAACGCCTAAAGGAGATGCACTGAAGCTGTTTCTGGCTAAAGATTATTAAACTTATCCAGTCAACTCTGCTGAAGAAGTCTTACCAAGTCGGCCTCCAACTTCTCCAATACCGCATTATATTATTACCGCATTTTGACAACTTCCCAAATAAGAAAAAGTCACCCTTTGACATTTGCTTCTGACCCTGCGGATTTCCATCTATAAAAACGCAGCAAAGCACCAAGCGATTTACACACCCATCTCACTCACTATCAAACTTATCTTCGCCATGTCTTCCTCAAGGCTTCTCTCTCCTCTCTATCTCCTCTCATTTTCTCTCCTCCTCCAACTAGCCCTCGCAACATCTCCCCTCTTCCATTTCTGCTCGAGCTCTGAAAATTTCACTCCGAATAGCACTTATGAATTGAACTTGAGCAAGCTCATGAGTTACCTCTACTCCACGACCCCGATAACTGGGTTTGGTTCTGGATCACTGGGCATGAGCCCAAACCAGGCCTACGGTCTTGCTCTCTGCCGAGGTGACGTCCAAAGGACTGACTGCCAAGCCTGTGTTGCCGAGGCAGAGACTGAGATACAAAAACGTTGCCAGTACAACAAAGGAGCAATCATATGGTACGATAACTGTATGTTGAAATACTCGAATCTTGACTTTTTCGGAAAAATTGATAACCAAAACAAGTTTTACATGTGGAATTTGCAAAATGTGAGCGATCCTGTTTATTTCAATGAAAAGACCAAAGAATTGCTGGGTAATTTGGCGAAAGAAGCTTATGTTAGCCCGAAAATGTATTCTTCGGGGGAGATGGTGATAGGTGATCCATCAAAGAAACTTTACGGGTTGGTTCAGTGCACTAGAGATCTTTCTAGCGTCGACTGTAAGAAGTGTATTGATGGGGCTATTAATGAGCTTCCGAGCTGTTGTGATGGGAAAGAAGGAGGGAGAGTTGTGGGTGGGAGTTGTAATTTTCGTTACGAGATTTACCCATTTGTCAATACCTAGAGAAAATGTATCATTGTTCTTAGATGGTACAGATGAATAAGTGTGTGCTATTGAACACCAGACACATGAGGTTGTGCTCTTTGTAGTTGTTTGAATAATGCTGTTGTTTGTTTACTTTTAGATGTATTGAATAAATAAAAGAATAAAACCTGGCAGTTCCATGATCCTATATAGAGTGTTGATCAAGAAAACTCTCCATATATATATATGACTATTAATTTACATTCTTGTTGTATCTTTTTGTATGGTGTTTGATAATTAGATTCCCTTTTTCTAAAATATGGCATGCTGCCATGTTGGTTTGCTACTATGAAATCGTTGGCAATGACGGAGCCAAGATTTAAGTTCTTGGGGGGCCTACATTGACAAACTGGCGGTCACCGGTTCCTCTCCCTTTTTGTTTTGGTGGTCAAAATCAATCGTCGTGGCGGTACAATTGGCGGGGTTGCCACCACAATAATTTCAAAAAATCATATTATTAAACTAAAACAATAAATTTATCCAAAAATTATAGAGGCCTATCAACACTAAATACTAAGGAACATGAGTTCTAAATCAAGAAAACCTAACATCTAACTGAAGGAAGACAAGTAGCTTATCAAATGACATCCAATCGAACGACTAACGGTTTCACATATTTAAGAGAGGGGTTACGTGAGGAAACACAGAGAGTACAAAACGTGTTTTTGGTTTGATTTGGAAAATTTTCAAGTGACTGTTCATCAAGCAGAAAGAAAATGCTAATAACAAGCCATTGAGTTGTGAATAAGGGAGATGATGTGTTAAAATGTTTTGAAAGTGTTAAAGGTGCATCAGCAACTGTGTTTTTTTTTTTCCACTTCTACTTACTTATAAACAACCCAATTAATCGTTATTAGCATTTCCCTAAAAAAAAAAAAAAATACTAGGCAAAAGTTATGGGACTTTTCTTTTGAAACTAAAAAAATAAAAATTACAAATGGCTGGTCCCACCCAGCCTCTTAATAGATCCGCCAGTGATCGTTGGGGTAAACTAAGAAACACTTGCCACTCATAACCTTTAAATTGAAATTTGCATGCACTTAAGCAAGTTAAGTGAAAACTATACCAAATAATAGTCAAAAGCGCATTAAGAGATGTGAGAAATTTACTTTGAAATTTCTGAAATCGTGAAAAAAAAAAGCATGCGCGGCAGGGTGCCGAAAAAATGAGACGAGATTAATGGATTAGAAAAATGTTGTTATTTTTTATTTGTTCAATATCTAAAAACATCTCTAATGAGTGTTAAAAGGGTGCCATTAGTTAAGAACTAGTAGTACTTTTGATTTGTTCTATAATAAATCTATCTCATGTGTTATAGTGTGTGGTAGTTTGGATGTACTGTCTTGTGCAAATTCATAAACCACAAATGCTAAATATTCGACACTTTGAGGCCACTGGAGGTTTGTCTGGTCGTTAATTTCAAAGCCCCAAAATTAGTCGAAATATGCAAGTTACCCGGACATCTGGTTAATTAAAGAAAAATGTGTTGGTTTGGAAGTGTGTTAAACCATCTGCTCATTTTAGGGAGGTCTTAATAAATACACCCAGTCACTCTTGGTAGTAATTTTGAGCATTATCCTACAACCCTCTCTAATGAAGACAATAACAGACTTACAGCCCAAATTTGTAATGCAGAAAAATATGGGACACTATTAGACACATATTCAAGCTTTTAAGGACCCTGGGTCAGATGGTATAGGTCTTCCATCACTACTGGAATGTGGTGGGAAATGATGTTTGCAAATTTGTTAAGGATTGCTCTGAGGCCAGCTGTGTTCCTAGTGAAGTGAACAAAACTTTTATTGCCCCTATTCCTAAACTTTTATTGCCCCCATTAGACTTATCAGCCCTTGCAATGTCCTATACAACAAGACTGTCACTGACATTTTAGTGAGCATTAATTGTTGAGGCTTTTAAAAAAATTGTTTGCCCCTGTTGCCAGGGTACTTAGTTTTATATCTGCAGGCAGATCCACTAAGGGTAACATTATTATTACTCAGGAGATCCTTCATGTTGATTAAAAATGAAAAACATGTATTTCTACTGTTGGTTTGGAGGCTTGGAGATAAGCCACATATCTTTTTTTTTTCAAGGATAAAAACGTTATTAATCTTGAAAAGAGAACACGACTAATAAGGGTAAAAAAAGATAACAAACACAGTTACCAATTCAAGACCCAAACCAAAAGGCATAAAGCCCCACACCTGTGGGTCAAAAAACAGATACATCATTAAGCACAAATGGGTTAAGCCCAAAAAAACAACCAACCCTAAAAACAACCAACAACCTCCCGCAACAACAGCCACCTCCCTGGAGAACTCCTCCACATCGCCGTTAAGCATACCGGATTGATCCCATAGACGAACCCGTCAGGAGAAGCACCACCACCGACCACTTGAACACTACATGCCGTTAGGCAAAACCAAAGACACCCAAGAGTGAGATTAGCGGTAGAACAAGGTGAGAGGCCGACGGCAGCAAGATCCAAAGGGGAGATATATATATATATATATATATAGAGAGAGAGAGAGAGAGAGAGAGAGAGGCCGAACAAGAGGGGGCAGGTCTGAACAGCCGACGATGGACAGAACCAAGTGACCTACGCAGTCGTGAAGCGGCTGAACGGCGTAGCGCAGGCCCGCTAGGAGAGAAGACCGCAGCCTCTCACCAACCAAAGCACGACGACGAAAGACACCCAAAACCATCAACTACGCCAGCCACTGAACAGTCGATCAAACACCATCGCAGCCCACAACCACCACCATTGTAGCCCACAGCTGCCACCCCGCCACCATCGAAGCCAAGAACCCAAAACACCTCCACAAGCCAAAAAGACCCTAAAAATGGCGACCCACAACACCGTGAAGCAGCTGGACGCCGTAGCGCAGCCACCGAGTCCAAACACGCTGTTGCAAATCTCCACCAACCACCAACAAACAAGTTAAAAACCTGCAAAAAGAGAAAAAGAAAGAAAGAAAAAAGAGAAGAGAAGAAGGGAGCGGGAAAAGAGAGGAGAGAGAGGGAGAGATGGGTGAGATCTGGAAGATGAGAAGATGGGAAGTTTAAGAGAGAGAGAGAGAGAGAGAGAGAGAGAGAGAGAGAGAGGATGTCTTTTAGAAAGAGAAGATAAGCCACATATCTTGACTTTCGAGTTACGTGATGACAATTGCTTTGCGTTACCTGATTTGTAATTATCTTTATTAGGCCTATAAAAGGCAATATGATTATAGAAGAGAAAAGCCGAGACTGAGAGGAGAGACGTGGTGCCCCTCTGGGGCTTCCCCCACCATAAGTGGGAGGAATAGTTCTTGACCGTTCGGGTGATTAATAATTAACTAGAATTTCGTCCCAAGCGTAGGACTATCGACCGGTGCAGCACAATAAATCCGGAAGTACCGGAGTCGAACCACAGAGACGGTCTACGGTGCTTAATTCAAACAATGTCGGCTTTACGTTTGTAATTGGCTCTCAGGTAGCCACCCCTTGCTCAGATGATTTGATTAGTTAACTAAATTAAACTGATTTAACTACTGGACTCTGAATTTAAAAAGGAGAGCACAGCCGTGGGCACTGCGGTATCCGCAGCTAGACTAATTCACATCCACTCGGGCCACAATTATTCAATTAATAGATTTAGAAATATGAAAAATCGTTCCCAACAAATGCGCACCACTTGTCACCAATTTCTGCGCGCATTCGGAATTGGCAATGCCCGGGTTTGTTTGCTAGAAAAACTTCCGTATTCAAAAATTGCGCATTGATTAAAATGATTCGGCATCGAGGTGGAACATAAATTAGCCTAGCCACGGGACACCTTCATCCCGCGGCCGCACTCAATACGACTACTCACTCATTATTGAAAACGCAGCAGGAATAACAATAACCCTAGATCTAAACATGATTAAACAATGAAAATAATAACAGGAAGTAGTACCGAAGATTGTGCAACGGAAATAATCTTGATTAATGAACGAAGAACGTCAATCCACGTTGAGAATCTTGAAAACAAACTTCGAAAACTTCAATAAGAATAGCTCCGGAAAGTAACAACTTCAAAGGAAAAACGGCTGTGAAGAAACTAAGGAAACTAGAGCAAAGTTCGAACCCTAATTCGGGGTAAAAACGAGGTATATATACCCTCACGAAGTCAACACACGTGGCAAGTCAAGACGGGCAAAATAAGGGTCTCGGTATCGATACAGGAGAAGTCCTGTATCGATACCAGTGGGTTCTGTTTTCTGGATGGTGCTTGGGTATCGATACATGACAATCCCTATATCGATACCGAGCCTCTAAGTTGACTTTTTCAGCTTTTTGGTCTTCCTTGCTTGGGTCCCACCGGTTCCCCGCATGCCTGACGCCTTGTGTCACTTTCTGTGCTCCTTTTCGGCCCGTTTCCTACAAAACAAACACAAAAACCAAAAAACAAGAGACAACACCGAATCAAGTGGAAAATGAAATAAAACGCGCCTCTAATGCGCTACTTCGCCCTACTTAGGCGCTTATATCTGTGATATTACGCGCCTATCACACCCCCCAACTTGAGCGTTGCTAGTCCCTAGGAACGAACGAAAATAAAACAATGAAAAGAAACTAGAAAAACACCAACGGGGGTACGGGGTTATGACACCTGTAGAAATAATCAATCATAGCGATAGATATTTGCCTCTAAATACGCCTGTAACTCAAATGCATGCATGCTTTGACAAAAAATTGAACATGGTTAGCATAGCGCCACATGCGCGAATAAATATCCCTACAAAAAAAAATAATCGCGTCGCACAACTCACTTGGAACACTCAACATCCCATATAAGCGCTTGGCGAGATGCGTGGGACCGAACAACTGGTTTCCACGAGCCAATCAAAATCAACGCTTAACAAAAATAACCGCACAATATGCACAATATGTCCAAACATGATTCCACAAAATAAGTAACATCATTATTAATCATGCATAAGTGAGAGATAGAATACGTGCACACGATCGACTAAGGACTTTTTGGATTATATTGACCTTGGTTAGACAAAAATAGGAAACTGCAAAATCAGGTGACGGCCTATAGAAGCTCAAGGTTAACTACCCCGACTGGCCGCACCTGTCATGTCTAAAACCTGCCAATGCGCCCATCGGCGCCACCCAAACCAAATCCTAAACATCAAGATAAAGCAACATCCATGCGAGTTATATTACAAACCCCAAATGAAAAAGTAAAACACGAGTTCCACATGAAATAACAGAAAACCCAACATAAAATAACACCTCCAACTATCACTACCTACCCTCAGCCAGCCCCATGCAACACAAGTGTCTCAATCAATCCGACTCTTCCTCTTCTGGTTCAGCCTCATCAGCGAAATCATCGCTGATCTCCAACTCCGGTAACTCAAGAGGCACATATGGACCCGAAGTCGACCCCTCAAGTCGCCCTACCATCCACTCTTCCCTGTGATTCATCCGCTGTAGCATTCTTGCATTTTGTCGCACCTCCCTCTTAAGCTTCTGATGGCTTCGAATGGTAGCGACCCCTTGGCAAAAGATCTTTTGCAGCCAAGTGGTATTGGATGAGCTGGGGGGTGGTTCTGTAGTAAAAAATGCTCCTCCTCTAGCACTTTGAGACTGAGCTCTGCTCTTGGTAAGAATGGTGATGTCTATAGGCCCAGGGACTAGTGGATCGTTGTTGAACCACTTGGCCCCTTGCAATCCGAAATCTCTAGCAATGGCCGAAATCAGGCAGGGAAACGGCATTCGGGTCTGTGTTGGGGCATCGCGAAAATCAATGATCTTAGAGTAAATGAACAATGCCCAATCACACACAGTCTCCTCATCCATAAAAGCTGTCAGCATATTCCCAGTACCAACAGAGGGCTTATTTTCAGTTGCCCTCGGATCCAGATTATAACAAACCACTTGGTTCACAAACCGATAGGCTGCCCTAAACTTTCCTGGCCGGTGAGGGATACTAGCATCCCTACGTTTTTCATACAAAATACCCGTCACTTGGTGCGAGTCAAAATCTTCAGCGGGACAAGGGTAGTTAATATCAGTCGGCCTCCTATATCGCAAACTCGCGGCAATAATATCGGGGGTGATAGTGATGTGGGGCTTAGCCACTCGTGAGGTTATCTGAGTCTCGGAACTGAATGCAGTCCCGGATGCTGGTACATGAATGTGTTTATAGAATTCCCTCACAAGTTCTAGATTATACCCGGGGTTTGGATTGAACCAAAATGACATACCTTGCCGCACAATGGCTCGTATGGTCTCGTCATTCTCGAGAAACCCATCCCGGATAACGTGGCGCTCGTTCTTAACGCCCCTTTGATCAATGGAAGCCTCCCACTTTTCCCGTTCATCCCGGGCAATCTGATCCTTAGTCCTCCGTCCTCTGGCCGCTTGCTCTGGAGCGGCACTCGAAGAAGCCGCCCCTTTACCCTTAGCACTCGCGGGATATTTCGGAAGGAATGGTGAGGTATATGTGGTAGAGGTGGAGAAAAGGAGTGTTTTGGTGAAGTTTGGTGGAATTTGGGTAAGATTTGGTGGAGTTATGGAGGTTTGAAGGTGGTGGCTATGGAGGTTTTCGTGGGTTAGGGTTAGAGAGAGAGAGAAAGTTTGGGGAAGAAGATGAAGAGTGGGTAAGAATGACCGGCTGAACCCTTAAAAATTTGCGTATAAGTGTCTCGGTATCGATACATGGAAAAACCTGTATCGATACCCGTATGTTCTGTTCGCGAATGGGACAACCGGTATCGATACAGGGTAATTTCTGTATCGATACCGAAAGGCTATTTTTTTTTTTTTTTTGAATAGCTAAGGCTGAGGTTAAGGCTTATGGAATTGGTTCCCAAAACATGACACCTAAAAGACTTCTTCAAATATTAACCCCTCAAGAACACATTGCTTCCCAAATTTTTCTCACAACAGTACGACACTTATGATGCACGGAGCTTGACTCACCCCTCAACTTCAATCCAACCAAAACACCGGTTTCCTAAGTTAGACACGGGATTTGACTCAGACTGCTTTAAGATGGGTCAAAGGGACTCGTATGTGGTTTAATCATGCAAAAATGCCTTGTTTCATCCCCTATGCACGTTATTCATTCTCACAAATGCATGAAAAATAACTAGTCTCTTACTTGCAAAAGAAAAGCCTACTATTTTATGCGATTGCAGACGGAATACAAAGAACATGGGAATGTTATTCAGGATACGCTATTATCAATGTGGGGACACTTCTTCACATGCTTGACAGTGCATCATGCTCAATGTAAATAGTCAAATATTTGCATGCATTCAAGTTAAACGGGCATACATTCAAGTTAAATATTCGCTCGATGATACTCACAAAATGCATAACATCCGTATCCCCGAAAACTAACTAGCAACGCTATATAAGTACAAAGTACACCCTCCCCCCAACTAGAATCATGCTATGTCCCCAGAGCATGGAGACAGAAAAATTGAAAGAACAAGGGGAAGAACTGGACCTCCGGGTGACAGCCAACCACCATGACCTCGGCCGATATACGAGGAATTTCAGGTACGCTCACCTTGCAATCTGCAAAACACGTCACGTGAAAGCCGGGCGTACACCAGAAAACCAAAAAGAACAATAACAGGACAAGAAATTACTCCACCACTTCCGTCACGTGAAAGACACGGGTACTACTTTTCTCCCTAATTTCTCACTTAAATTTGTGTAGAGAAGGTCATCATAACAATCCCGGGTAAGTCATGACTCAACAGGTTAAATTACTCAAGGTTCTTCCTTAAAGCAATCAGAGCCAATCGTCTTTAATGACTATCCGAGACACGGCAATAAGATTGTTCGAAACCCAGATACACAAATTTAAGGCTAGAAATTAGGTGGCTATACCGGACCGAAAAAAAATTATTAAATATTTTTTTTTGTTTTTTTGTTTTTTTTTTCGAAAACGCCCTTACTAACCGGGGCTGGGCACACGATCCTTATTTTAATAGCGGCGTGCGAAGCTATAAATACCCAAGTCAATGATGGGTACCCCTATGGTTAGGGGTCGGGTCCACACTCAACGAAGAGCGTAGTACGCGTGAGCTACCCGTCAAAACCTGGCTGAAAAAGCCTAAGTAACTGGGTCATCCGAATATACAGGATCGACCAACTCCTCATCAGGTTCTCCCACTTCTAAAAATTCCAAAAACGGTTTCAGACGCTGCCCATTAACTTTAAACACATGATCATCCTTAGAATCACGGACATCAACTGAACCATTCGGATGCACTTGCACCACAACATAAGGACCTGCCCAACGGGACCTCAACTTACCGGGAAATAGATGGAGACGCGAATTATAGAGCAACAATTTCTGACCAACTCTAAAGGTTTTGCGCTGAATATTCCTATCATGATACGCCTTCACCTTAGCCTTATAAATACTAGCATTCTCATACGCGTCATTCCTAAGCTCCTCGAGCTCACACAACTGTAACTTCCTATGCGCACCCACCACATCTAGACTCGAATTGATTTCCTGGAGGGCCCAATAGGCCTTCTTCTCTAACTCAACTGGTAGGTGGCAGGCCTTACCGAAAACAAGCCGATAGGGTGAAGCACCCAACACGGTCTTATAAGCAGTGCGATAAGCCCACAACGCATTATTCAACCTGGTGGACCAATCCTTCCTAGTCACACCTACAGTTTTCTCCAAAATTCGCTTGATCTCTCTATTTGCTAACTCGGCCTGCCCATTAGTTTGGGGGTGGTACGAAGTGGACACCTTGTGAGTGACGCTATACTCCCCCATTAACTTTCCAAACGACCGACTTGTGAAGTGCGTGCCCTGATCAGAGATAATGGCGCGTGGCACGCCAAACCTCGACAAAATATTAGACTTAATGAACTCTAACACAACTCGCGACTCCATAGACTTAGTGGGTATCTCCTCTACCCACTTGGACACATAGTCCACCGCTACCAAAATATACTCGTAACCATGAGACATAGGTAATGGACCCATAAAGTCAATGCCCCAACAATCGAAAACCTCTAGTACAAGAATGGGCCGGAGGGGCATCTCCTGACGTGAAGACAATTTGCCAAGCTTTTGGCAATGGTCGCATGACCTACAGAATACATGAACGAGCTTAAACATATCAGGCCACCAGAATCCACACTGTAAAATCTTGGCGGTGGTCTTCTTCGCAGAGAAGTGACCACCACACGCCTCGCTATGACAGAACTCTATAATCCCCTTCTGATCAGACTCGGGGACACATCTACGCACAATCTGGTCCGCACAGTACTTAAACAAATATGGGTCATCGAATATATACTGTCGGACACTCCTCAAAAATCGCTGCTTCTCTTGGGTAGACCAATGGGAAGGAATCTGCCCAGTCACCAAATAATTGGCGATATCAGCATACCATGGGCACTCGTTAGCAGCGAACAACTGCTCATCCGGAAAAGAATCTCTAATGGGAAGATTCGAGGTGGGGTCCTCGAATTCCAGACGAGACAGATGGTCAGCCACTACATTCTCTACCCCTTTTTTATCCTTGATAATCAGGTGGAATTCTTGCTGCGTCCTGCTTAGTCATTAAGTACTTTAGGGCCGCATGATCGGTAAAAACCGTGATCTGCGAACCTACCAGGTAGGACCGAAACTTATCTAAAGCAAACACCACCGCTAACAACTCCTTCTCGGTGGTGGTGTAGTTCATCTGCGCCTCATTCAATGTCTTACTAGCGTAGTAGATCACACATGGGTCTTTCCCTCTCCTCTGCCCTAACACAGCTCCGACTGCATAGTCAGAAGCATCACACATCAACTCAAAGGGAAGACTCCAATCCGGGGACTGCACAATCGGCGGAGTTGTGAGACTCCGCTTTAACATCGAAATGCCCCCTCACAACCATCGGACCACACAAAAGGTGTGTCCTTTGCCAACAACTGACACAACGGACGGGAGATAGCACTGAAGTCTTTAATGAACCGCCGATAGAAACCAGCGTGTCCCAGAAATGAACGCACATCCTTAACGGACTTAGGTGCTGGGAGATTTCGGATTAAATCTATTTTGGCCTTGTCCACCTCAATACCCTTAGAGGACACAATGTGTCCCAACACGATTCCTTGGGTAACCATGAAGTGGCACTTCTCCCAATTTAGCACCAAGTGCTTCTCCTCACACCTCTGTAAAACTTTTCCCAAATTTTCGAGGCATCCATCGAATGAATCTCCGAAAACCGAAAAATCATCCATGAACATCTCTACTATCCTTTCCACCATGTCGCTAAAAATTCCCATCATGCACCTGGAAAAGGTACCAGGTGCATTGCACAACCCAAAGGGCATGCGACGGTAAGCATAGGTTCCATATGGACATGTGAAGGTGGTCTTTTCCTGGTCCTCTAAGGCGACCTCAATCTGGTTATACCCCGAATACCCATCCAAAAAGCAATAAAAGGCCCGACCCGATACCCTCTCTAAAATCTGATCAATGAAAGGAAGAGGGAAGTGGTCTTTCCGGGTGCTCGCATTGAGCTTCCGGTAGTCTATGCAAACTCTCCATCCTGTGGGAACTCGGGTCGGCACTAAAACTCCCTCATCGTTGGTCACAACGGTCACTCCTGCCTTCTTAGGCACCACCTGCACTGGGCTCACCAACTCACTATGGGCAACTGGGTAAATAATACCCGCGTCTAACAACTTAAGCACCTCAGCCCGAACCACGTCTTTCATGTTGGGGTTAAGACGCCGCTGAGGTTGCCTAGAAGGCTTTACACTTTCCTCAAGAATAATGCGGTGTGTACACACCGTTGGGCTTATACCATGCAAATCCGCTATGGTCCAGCCAATCGCGCCCATGTGCTCTCTCAACAAATTTAGCAGTTTCCTCTCTTGATCTTCCTCGAGGGATGAGGAGATCACAACCGGATAGGTATCATTGCCTTTCAAAAAGGCATACTTAATCGTGTCCGGTAGAGGTTTTAACTCTGGTTTAGGCGGCTGGACAGATGACGGGAGAACCTTGGGCGGAGGGTTGCCCAATGGTTCAAACATAGGGGTATGAGTGACCCCACACACCTCTGCACACAACTCCTCCACATCTAGCAATTCTAACAAATTCACAACCTCCGCTGAGTCTAAAAATGATATTCCCTCGGAGGTAAGAGCAACCTCCAAGGGGTCCTTATACAGGACTGTATCAATATGCTCCTGGACTAACGTGTCAATCAGGCACAACTCCTCAGACTCCTCCTCATCATCCTCTAATGTACTGACACTGAAAACATCCACCTCCATTCTCTCCTCACCGACAGATAACTGGACCTTGCCAGTTTTGCAGTTCATAACAGCATTGGAGGTGGCTAGGAAGGGACGCCCCAAGATTATGGGAGTCTTCTCTAAAGCCTCAAGACCGGGACTAATGTCTAGAACAATGAAATCAACGGGAAATTGAAACTCCCCTACCCGGATCAACACATCCTCTACCACTCCCTTGGGCACTCTAATACTCCGGTCAGCCAACTGTAGAGTGTCTGGAGTCTCACTGAGGTCGCCTAGGTCCAATCTCAAGTATGCTGAATAAGGGAGCAAATTCACACTCGCTCCCAAATCTAACAATGCCTTGTCAAAATTCTGACCTGCTATGGCTATGGGAATGGTGGGACACCCTGGGTCCTTGCACTTGGCAGGAATCTCAGTCTGCAAAATGGAGCTCACTTGCTCCGTCAGAACCACGTTGTTCTGACTCTTGCGCTTTGGTGTGCAAAGGTCTTTCAAAACCTTAGCACACTGGGGGAAGGATTCAATCGCCTCCATCAGGGTGATGGGGAATTGAACCTTCTTAAGCAACTCAACTATTTTGCTGTTCATGGGTTGCTTGGGTCTCACCGCCAGTCTTTGGGGAAATGGAGCTACTGGTACAGCTGGTGGTGGTGGAGTCGTGGGGGCTGCAGCTGCAGGCACTACCACTTCAGGTGACTCCTCTCTCTCTTCTACTTCCTCCTGAGGCACCTCAGCAGTATCAAAAATGACCTCAGGCTCAATAACTGGCTCCGGGAGTGGAGCCTATCTTAGTGTTGGCTGAATGGTCTTATCAATCGTTTTCCCACTCCTAAGAATGGTAACTGCTTTAGCCTCTTCCTGATTTTGCCCTTGAACATTGGGACCTGAAGAATGTCCCACATAATGGGCACCTGCCTGACTACCTTGGGCCGGAAACCTACCCTTCTCCTGTTGTATTTGACTGATCACCGCAGTGAGTTGCGTCATTTGGGCCGTAAGGGCCCCAATTTGCTGTCTGGTATCAGTCTGAAATGTCAGCTAAGACTGCATTAGGGAATTCATGGAATCCTCAAAACGGGGTGGTGCAGTCTGTGCATAACCTGGGGGCGGACCACGAGTGGATGGGCCTCCCCCCTGGCCTTGCTGTGTCTGGTAGTTGTAAGGAATGACTTGGCCCTGCGGAGGCTTGGGTGCTTGGGACTGATGAAACTGTTGCGGCGGAGGCGGCGCAAGGAGTTGCGCTTGACCTCCACCTACGGGTCTAGGGTCTGACCACCCCAAGTTGGGTGATCTCTCCATCCCGGGTTATACGTATTTGAGAATGGGTCCCAATTCCTCACATCATTTACCTCTTCCTGATTATTTTGACTCGCTCCCTTAGCAGCTAAAAATCCGGGGCATGCAGTTGCAATGTGCCCCTTACACTCACACCACACACAGACTTCCTCTATACTGACCTCATGCACTGGACGAGTTTGCCTAACTTCTAATTCCTCTAGCTTCTGAGCCATCTTTTCAACCTGGGCCTGGAGTCGCTGGTCACGTATGGTAACGGGGATAACATTGGACCCAGAAGGTCCGGACCGATCAAAATCAGAGGGTTCTAACGCCCTCTGCCTATCTGCTAGGTCATCCAGAAAATCCCAACCCTCATCCGCAGTTTTGGACAAGAAGTCGTCCCCTTTACACGAATACTCTATGTGCTGGATTGTCTCAGTGTTGAGACCCAGGTGAAAGAATTCGACCAACTGTATCTTCTCAAAACCAGGGTGTGGCATCTTTAGGAGCAAATCTTTGAAACGCTCCCATGCCTTCACAAAAGACTCTCCCCTCTCTTGCCTAAAGCCTTGGATTTGACGCCTTAAACTATTAATTTTAGCCTCAGAAAAATATTTTCTGTAAAATGCGTCACGCACATGCGCCCATGTGGTGAAGGACTGAGGCTTTTGCATTCTGAACCATCTAAGTTCGCCATCTTTTAAAGTTGCCTCAAACAGCTTGAGGCAGGCATTGTCGTATTGGGTAGTAGACGCCAGGTTGCGCACTAACCCCTCAAACGTCCGCACATGTTCGTACAGATCATCAGACTCTCTCCCATAGAAGTTAGGGAGGTTATTCAGGACACCAGGTTTTACAGTGAAGGCATTGCGTGCCTCCTGTGTCTCTTGAGGAAACACAATCGGCCCAGGAGGAGTGGTTCTCTCGGGATTCAAGTGCTGCCTCAACGACGGTTGTGGAATTACCTGCTGGTCTCCCATTTCAAAAGATTCTGGTTTGGAAACTGACTCTGACTCTGACTCTGACTGATAAAACGGATTATTGAAATTAACTAACTCGACAGGTAAATCTACGTAGAGGCCACTAATGGAAATGGACTCCGACCGACTCTCTACTGACTCTGACCTGTTCTCTATCCTAATCAAGCGATTAGTACGATCACGGTAATAGAGAGGATCAGGTTTACGTACGACTTGCTTATCTCTACCTATGATGACTCAACTACAAATTTAACAAACACTAAGCTAACACCGTTTGAACACACGTCACCGTCCCCGGCAACGGCGCCAAAAATGCTTGACCGTTCGGGTGATTAATAATTTACTAGAATTTCGTCTCAAGCGTAGGACTATCGACCGGTGCAGGACAATAAATCCGGAAGTACCGGAGTCGAACCACAGAGACGGTCTACGGTGCTTAACTCAAACAATGTCGGCTTTACGTTTGTAATTGGCTCTCAGGTAGCCACCCCTTGCTCAGATGATTTGATTAGTTAACTAAATTAAACTGATTTAACTACTGGACTCTGAATTTAAAAAGGAGAGCACAACCGTGGGCACTACGGTATCCGCAGCTAGACTAATTTACATCCACTCGGGCCACAATTATTCAATTAATAGATTTAGAAATATGAAAAATCGTTCCCAACAAATGCGCACCACTTGTCACCAATTTCTGCGCGCATTCGGAATTGGCAATGCCCGGGTTTGTTTGCTAGAAAAACTTCCGTATTCAAAAATTGCGCATTGATTAAAATGATTCGGCACCGAGGTGGAACATAAATTAGCCTAGCCACGGGACACCTTCATCCCGCGGCCGCACTCAATACGACTACTCACTCATTATTGAAAACGCAGCAGGAATAACAATAACCCTAGATCTAAACATGATTAAACAATGAAAATAATAACAGGAAGTAGTACCGAAGATTGTGCAACGGAAATAATCTTGATTAATGAACGAAGAACGTCAATCCACGTTGAGAATCTTGAAAACAAACTTCGAAAACTTCAATAAGAATAGCTCCGGAAAGTAACAACTTCAAAGGAAAAACGGCTGTGAAGAAACTAAGGAAACTAGAGCAAAGTTCGAACCCTAATTCGGGGTAAAAACGAGGTATATATACCCTCACGAAGTCAACACACGTGGCAAGTCAAGACGGGCAAAATAAGGGTCTCGGTATCGATACGGGAGAAGTCCTGTATCGATACCAGTGGGTTCTGTTTTCTGGATGGTGCTTGGGTATCGATACAGGACAATCCCTATATCGATACCGAGCCTCTAAGTTGACTTTTTCAGCTTTTTGGTCTTCCTTGCTTGGGTCCCACCGGTTCCCCGCATGCCTGACGCCTTGTGTCACTTTCTGTGCTCCTTTTCGGCCCGTTTCCTACAAAACAAACAGAAACACCAAAAAACAAGAGACAACACCGAATCAAGTGGAAAATAAAATAAAACGCGTCTCTAATGCGCTACTTCGCCCTACTTAGGCGCTTATATCTGTGATATTACGCGCCTATCAAATAGTATCTTTTGTGAGTGAGAGCATGAGTGCTATGTATTTTGTTACAGATGAATACAAAGAGTAGTGTTTGAATGTGTGCTATATTTCTCTTATTTTTCCAACATATGGTATCAGAGCGCAGCCAAGCAATCGTGTACCTGTGGTGAGATGTATATATGTATGCTTCCACTATGACAAGGGCTAGACGGGCCAATAATGGAGACGAAGGCCAGACGGGCCAAGGCAGAGTTGAACGGCAGATGGGCGGAGACAAAGACGATGGCTAGACGGGCCAATAAGAAGGACGAGGCCAGACGGGCCAAGAATTCGACGACAATTCGGACAAAATCTGACGAAGAGCCTGATGGGCTGATTTCTTCGAAGTGAACAAAAATCACTTCTAAGAGTTGAAGAAGATAGATCTTGATGCGACGAGTTCATTGGCGCGATAGGTGCAAAAAGCAGATCATTGAGTTGCACACATGTGTTGCCGGAGCAGAGCCCTGGTGTGCTCCGTCTTTGCGAGTTGCAGAGAAGAAAATAAAGACGATGAAGAAAGAAAGAAGAATACGGAAGAACGGAGAATAAAGAGCAAAAAAATTAAAAACAAGAAAGAGACGTGGTACATACAGGTGGTGAATGACTTAAAGACTAATACAGTATGTGTTTGCTTGGTGAATTAATGATAAAGGGAATCCAATGCAACAATCACAGTCCACACCCCTGATCAATTAATAAATTGAGTCAAAGCACAAAAGTTTCTAAGGTTTCACTTTGATCTCTACCAAACGAGACTAATGTTGAGGAGAGATGACGAAGCGGAATAGGGGACGTTTTAAAGAGCGTGGACATGCCAGAGGAAGACGACACATGAGTTCAAACGCAGCGGACGCGTTGCGATGTACCCATGCGTGTTTTTGAGTGGTGTGAGGAGAAGGTTTCAAGACGATGAGATGAAGATGAAATTTTTGGCTACCTATATGCCAAACGTGACGAGAAGTTGACAGAATAGACGAGACTGGACGAAGCAAAAGAGATGGGATGGAGCAAAATCAGACGCGATTTTGAAAATATTAGATGCAAGATTTGGGCATTGCATGCCTAAAATCAAATATGATGACAAACGAAACGGGAAAAGGACAGACGAGATGCGAAGAGGATGGACAAGATGTGAAGAGGAGGAGCGAGACAAGACATGACGTAAGATTTGACGAGATATGATTGATCAGGCGACAAGCACCAAACCATACGGGTTTGTGAAAAAATGTTGACGTAAGACGATCGCGTGTTACCATGACGAGAGAGAGACAAGAAGAGGAGCCCATTAGGCTCAAGAAGACATGACGCGACGGGAGACAAGACGTGATGACAAGAGATGAACGTGTTGACGAGAGGAATCAAGCTTGAGGGGGGATGTTGAAATATAAGCTTGATTAAGAATGAAAAACGGCTTATTTACGTTTTTGGTCCTCAAAGTATTAGCGAGTGGCCAATTTCGTCCTCAATCTAAACATTTGTCCAATTTCATCCCCAATGTTTAAAATGTGCGTCAATCTAGTCCCCAACCCTGACGCCGTCCCCTCGTCCGTCAAAACAAAGGGCATTAGTGGTATTTTACCCCCAAACACCATGAAATCCCCGCTGCAAACAATATCCCCAAAATTCGCCTACCAAAAATCTTCCCCCTTCCCCACCCCGTCGTCCCCAAAGAAATCTAGGAGATCACCCACCACCACAACGCCGCCGCCACCGCCGGCCCAACGATTATGCAGCAGGAGATCCAGATCGATATCGGCAAGGTCGAGCACAGGATCGTGTTCTCGGATCGACCCGTTAAGCTGATTAGCTCCCACATCCAGATGGGCCGCTGGCGTTGACAGCAATGGCGGAGGGTTTTTCTCTCGGGGGTGAGACCACCTCCTCCTCCGCCTCCAATTCCCCTCCCCATTTGGGCAGAGATTTACAGACTGAAGGTTTTCGAGTTGGAGAAGCTTAATTCATTGGTATTTGGTAGGGATTACATTACCGATGTTTGAAATCTGTCAAAACTGCTACGGTATTGTCTTGTTGCATCTCATCTTGAATTAAACTTAGGGAAACAGAAAAAATGCCCATCACTGCAACCCATAGGTTTTATTTGAGGATACACGACAATAGGAATTGTTTTACCTCTAAACTTCCCCTTCAACAAGTGTTGTTTATTTCGAAAAAAATTATTTTTATGCTGAATCATGGTCGTTCTTGTCAGATTGAGCAGTCAAAAAAGAAGAAGAAAGGTTTCACCTTCTCTATAATTAGGTAGCTAGTTTCGCTGAATTTGTACAACTATTCGGCAAACTATTGCTCATCAGTCTTTTGCGTACGGAAATTTCAAGTTTGGATTCCACATGGTTTCAAAGCCTTGAGTGGCAAATTATGCATTGAATCAAGCATTGGCAATGGTACTTGCAGCAGAAATATAATGGACTGTATTGTTTAGGAGAATAAGAGTGTAGGAATTCTTTCAAAGTGGTACAATGGCGACAGAGATTCAGAGATTTGGAACAAGAGAAGATGACGATGATGAAATAGGGATAGATGTGAACGAAATGGGGATGGATGTGAAAGATCAATTTTTTGTTTTTTTGTTTTTCATTTTGTTATAGTGTTTGGGGGTAAAATACCACTAATGCCCTCCGTTTTGACGGACAAGGGGACGGCGTTAGAGTTGTGGACTAAATTGACGCACATTTTAAACATTGAGGATGAAATTGGACAAATGGCTAGATTGTGGACGAAATTGGCCACTCGCTAATACTTTGGGGACCAAAAAGATAAATAAGCCAATGAAAAACATGTGTTTCTATTGTTGGTTTGGAGGCTTGGAGATAAGCCACATATCTTGACTTTGGAGTTACGTTATTGCAATTGCTTTTAGTTACCTGATTTGTAATTATCTTTAGTTACCTGATTTGTAATTATCTTTATTAGGCCTATAAAAGGCAATATGATTGTATATTGTAATGTGGGAAAATAGAAGAGAAAAGCAGAGACTAAGAGGAGAGATGTGGTGCCCCTTTGGGGCTTCCCCCACCATAAGTGGGAGGAATTATATCTAGTGTGTGTGAGAACATGAGTGCTATGTATTTTGTTACAGATTAATACAAAGAGTAGTGTTTGAATGTGTGCTATATTTCTCTTATTTTTCAACACTTCATATGCTTGGATCCAAAAAAGCATAAAAGGGAGGTATGGTTCTTAAGATTAACTCAGAGAAAGTTTATGATCATAAGATATCGTGGGACTTTTTAAGGGACACTCTTCAACATCTTCAAGTTAATGATAAATGGATATCCCTTATTATGAATTGTGTCACTAATGTAACTACGTCTGTTCTTTGGAATGGGGAAGCTTTGGAAGAGTTCTCTCCTAGTGGAGGACTCAGACAAGGGGACCCTCTTTCACCATATTTATTTGTTCTTTGTATGGAGAGACTGTCTCCTTCGATAAATTTAAAAGCTGAGGATGGAAACTAAAAAGGTATTAAAGTATCTAACGATTCTATCCCTCTCACTCATTTATTTTTTTGTTGATGATCTCATATTGTTTGGACAAGATAGCTTCAATATTTGCACTGTGATGATGGATGTTTTGATGACCTTTCGTTCTATGTCTCGTCAGACTATTAATCTCAATAAATCCAAAGTGTTTATTTTAAAAAATGTTCCTAGAAGAAGAGCTAAGAGGCTCAGTGCTTTGAGTGAAATCCCTTCCACTAATGATCTTGGAAAGTATCTTGGAATTCCCCTTCTCCATGGTAGAGTATACAAACAACATTTTTATAACATGGTGTTTGAGAAAGTCCAATAAAGATTATAGAGGTGGAATAGCAATACTCTATATATCCTTGGCTGGAAAAGCTACTCTGGTCCAGCATGTCACCTCTGCCAATCCTAGCTACATCATGCAAACCATGGAACTTCCTATCTCTATTTGTGACAAACTTGGCAGAGACTAAATAGGACCTTTTCATGGGGAGACACCACCAATAAAAAGAAAATCCACCTTTTGTGAATTGGAACCAAGTTTGTAAAAGCAAGGATAAATGAGGACTCAAAAAAGGCCAGGACCAAAATCTAGCCCTCCTAACCATACTTGGTTGGAATATGACATCCAATGAAGAGAACCTGTGGGTCAAAAAATCCTAAGGGAGAAGTACCTCACAAACCATTCTATATGTTTTTTACCTTTCACTTGTTTGAGTCTGTTTGCAGGTTTTTTGATTTCCTCCATAGTTTGCACATAAGGTGAAGAACTTGTTTAGAGCTGGCAGAGTTAGTTCCATGTCATTAGTTTGTTTATCTCTTAAATGTGCTCTCCTATATAATTTACATGGCTCATGCATGTTGATCTTAACAATGCATTTGCTGAACCTTGCTGCTGTAGTGCCTCAATATGGCAGTCCTTGCTTCATATGCATTATCTGTTTAGCATTGCTAAACCTGAGTTCTTTAGAGCATTTGTTTGCTTATTTTATAAGCTACAAGTCTAGCGTTGCTGAACCTGAGTCATATGTCACATTTGTTGCTTATTTTAAGTTAGTATTACTGAACCTGAGTTGACTATTGTGCTCTTCTTTTAATTAAGAAGTCACTTAGTTTTACTATTAGTTTTAATTTTTAGGTTTTCATAATGCAGTGTACGTGTGGAAGATATAGGACTATCTGAACTGTGTCAATAATCTACTAATTCTTATAGGGTAGTTTACACTCATGTAAAAAATGACTTGATTCTGAAAATTAAACAAAAGTTTGACAATTTAATTAGATGAAGCTCACCAGTTTTACAACAATTATGCTAGAGAATCTGGATTTAATATGCGAATTCCAAGAAGAATAAGGAAGGTGAAATCCTTAGAAAGGAATAGGAGGAAAAAGTTACAAGGACGTGATGCCAATATGTCGTACGAACATCTCACGAATGAACAAAAAATGAATCCAGCTTTAACGTTT
This sequence comes from Vaccinium myrtillus, assembly GCA_016920895.1. Lineage (NCBI taxonomy): Eukaryota > Viridiplantae > Streptophyta > Magnoliopsida > Ericales > Ericaceae > Vaccinium > Vaccinium myrtillus. The sequence continues at coordinate 11,232,055 of CM029273.1, forward strand.
ACATTTGAGAGAGATGATGAAGGACATTTGACTCATTGTTTTTGGGCCGATTACCAATATTTTGGGGATACAATAGTGATTTCTAGCCCTAGAATTAGAGAAATCGTAAGGTCTGTCAAGTTCGAAAGAATGGAAACCCTACATCGATTTTGAACCAGAGAATGAGAGTGATAGAGAGAGCGAGAGCAAGACCTTGGTTACGAGTTCGAATCAGATGGTTTTTTTTGATTTGGTCTTCGTGTTCGTCTTTAATCAAGCCGTCATCTTCGATCTTGCGAAATTAAAGCGTGAAATTAAAAGGGTTTTAGGGGAGGTGTTATGACCCAGTGTATTTTAACCCGGGTTGATTTTGACCAGTGAGCTCTCCCTTTTTGTCCCAGCCGTTGGATTTTTTTTTTTTTTTGAAGAGCAAATTTTTTATTAACCTTTGAAAACGAATTACAAAGATTAAACGGATCCAAGCAACAAGACATCAAGACGGAGAAGGGGCATACCCACAAAGAATACACCTTTCACACCAAATGAATCCAACAGCCCGTAATGGAGTCCTGGATGGAACCCTCAATTGGGTATACCTGATGAGATCCCCCTTGTATATACACACACAGGGGATCACATCCGGGATCCTGGCTTTGATCGTCCGTCCACACCTCACTTTTTTCAATCAAATTTTAATGATCCTAACCGTCTAATGTGTTTAAAACGATTTTTTAAAGGTCTCTATGAGAAATCATAAAAAAAATAAAAAATACCGGGAAGGGCTTCATCCGATCAATTTTTCATAAAACTATACATATGCGGTTTTTACAAAAAAATGATTAGATAAAAGCCCTTCCCGGTCCATTTTTTTTTTATGATTTCTCGTGTTGACCCTTAAAAACACGTTTTAAACTATGGAAGAGTTCAGATCATGAAAATTTGATCGGAAAAAATGAGTTCTAGACAGAAGGATATATCTCGGATGAGATCCATGCTATATATATACGTATATATCAGTTTTCTGCCCATCCAAACCTTTAAAATTCGGATTTTGTTCGCATCTCATAGATCTCAATCAAATTTTCATGATCCAAACCGTCCAATGCGTTTAAAAAGTGTTTTTAAGAGTTTGCAGGAGAAATCAGCAAAGAAAAAACTACTTGGATCAAGCCATTCCCGGTAAATTTTTTTATTTTTTATTTTTTTGATGATTTCTCTTAGGGACCCTTAAAAATACTTTTTAAACACTTTGAACGATTCAGATCATCGAAATTCGATCGGGATCTATGATGTGGGGACTTAGTCCGCATTTTAAGGGTTTCGATAGGAAGTTTTTTCTTAATATACGCACATAAATTGGAAAGGCCAATTTAATTTGTAAGGGGGCTTGCTATGAAGACAAGTCTATTTTTAATTTACTTTCAACAGTTCCTTACTTAAATTACAAAAGAGTGTTACAAACATAATCTACCCCCTCGCGAGATTAATTAGTCCTTTGCGATTATTTTTAAAGATGTTTTTCAGCACGAGTCTGCTCTCCCGCTAACGTTCGGGCACATGCTTTATGTGATTTAGGCTAGGAATCACCTGTTAGATTTTAAAATATTAATCAAAATTAACCCAAGATTTTGCCGATTTGAACTCTATCTAAACACATGAAATACTTATTTCTTACGATTTTTTAATATTTGCATCTAATGAGGTAGACTAATTTGTCCCCTCTAAGTCTTGTATTGCATGCATATACAGTTTTTTTCTTTTCTTGATCGGCATATTTTTTATTTTTTTGTCAAAACGATAACAAATTAATGATATTATTACTCAAAGAGAAAAAACATCAAGATGAGCACTCGTCTCTTGACAAGGGATCAAATAACCACTGTAAGCTCCATCAGCCGAGCTCTTTTATTGGTTGTCACATTTATGACCAAAACACACATTTTTATGTATTTCCCTTTATCGAGTTGTATTTTTATTTTCCATTTATTTTAGAGTGTCTGTATAGGTAAGGCAATGAATCATTTTTTATTTGTATTATTTTTTGTGTGCGCGAGTCGTTAAGGAAGGTTTGAGAACATTGTGCAATTTGTGAAGATTTTGTTTCCAATGAAGTCGGGGAATATTGTGAAGTTTTGGGAAGATTTCGGTTCCAATAAAGATTGAGAAGTTGATGAAGATTGTGAGTTGTCGTACATGGAAAGATTTCTTCTTCGTCAAATAAGGATAGATTGCTCTGCTGAAAAAGTTGGATTATGAAGGAAAGAAGTGTGTCGAATTGGAAAGAGATCATAAGAGATGCAGTGGATCATGGGTGACTGGCTGCTCGAGCGAATGTATGCGTTGCTCGAGCAAAACCAGCAAGTTATTTATAGTTGTACCAGCAGATCATGAGGCCTATAAATATGATGGTATTAGGTCAGTTTTATTGGAGAGACACCGTTCTCCCTCTCCCAAAAGTGAGAATTAGTGGAGAGTATTTATTGTGCTTGGAGTACTGATACAATCTTAGTATCATGAAGCGTTAATCTCCAAGAGTGTTTATCATCAACAACTACAATCTTATGAGAAGACCTACGGAGGATTCCTAGGCATTACAAAGTCCTTTCGTGGAGTTCGAGAGGCGCTTCAAAGTCCTTCGGTGGATTCCGGGAGGCAAACGGAAGGCTTGTGGATTCAAGGCAACGGCGGTCAAAGCACTGGGTGTGGTGAACGAGGATTCGGCAAGTAGTTCTTAGGTTCGATTGGTGAGGATTCACGGTCGTTGGTAAGATTGCTTGTAACTACATATTGAGTATAGTGTTTTGATTCCTTCTCGTGGTTTTTACCCGTATTGGGGTTTTCCACGTATATCCTGTGTTCTTTAATTTGGTTGCATTTATTTTGTGTGATTGATTGATTTGTTTTTTGTTGATTGGTGAAATATTTTTTTAGCAAAAAAAAAAAAAATTAAAACATAGCAAATCATTAAACCTAGGCAAACTAGGATTTTTCAATTGGTATCAGAGCGGGTCGCTGATCATAATCTGTGGGAAGTTTTTTTCCCTAGAGCGGATCCTTGTTATTTGATTTGCTAATATTGTTTCTCCAAGAAAATCAATATTGTCATCAGTCCCTTATAATTCTGTGCGCTTTCTATGTCACATGCCACGTACGGCTGGGTATCTTCTTTCCTTGATCTTCATTCTCTGCACACATGCACTCTAGTGCTTCCTACCAATTTGATTGTTTACATAAAAAATTGGTGATGGATTTAAGTGATTATGTTGCTTTATATTTCCATTTGAAAATTTTCATTATATATATAAAAAAAATTATTATTAATTTATTTTTTTTGGAATCTCTTGGAGCATACTTCTGGTTGAATTGGTTGTTAAAGAGTTTTTTTTTTTAACAAGGACACAATAGCTATGCTTGCATTCATTTTATTTATCTATCCATGTGGAGTGCCGTGATTTTGGTTGTACTATGGTCAAGGCTTTGTGTCTCGTACTTGTTCACGACAAAGATATTGTGCCCCCATATCCCTACCTGTCATTTCTCATGAAACTGAGCAGGTCTTTATTTTTCCCCATGAGATTGACCGTTTAGCATCTGTGATATTGTCTTGGGAGTTTAGTTGAAAATGTATACTATTTGTGATCTTGTCTGGTGGTGTTAGTTGAAAAGTGTTGACACTTATAATTTTTATTTTGGGAGTTTAGTCGAAAAGTGCAGTGTGTGGATAAGATTTATTGTCTATCCGGGCGTTCATTGAGTAACCGGACAATTGGGGTGAGGTACTCTCCCCCTAAGCGTTCGCGTCAAAAGGTGGATAGACCACGTGAAGACATCTCTATTGAACCACTTGCCTAGTAACCGGATCATTCGGCTCTATCCAGTCCGAATATTCGCGTCAAACGACAAGTGGGGTAAAAGAGAATATTGTTCTTAAAAAATAATAAACAAGATGGAATAAATTAAGGGGGAGTGTGATTTTGTTGGTTGAATATTATGAAGGTTTGACTGTCAAAAAAATGCCTGGTTAATTTGACTTCTTGAGGGGGAGTTTTTAGACTTCCCATGCGTTCATGAGAAACCAAGAATTTGGGATTTTTTGGTTGAGCTTAATGTCCTTTGTCGTGATGCACACATACACTTTTATAACAATGTTTTGACCAATGCTATATCCATTATTCTCATACCAGTGTGATAGATTCATAGCATGTGTGCATCCATTTTACTTGTGTGCTTACTTATTACTGCTCTTAACCATCATTTTATTTTGTGGGTATGCTCTTGGATATGATTCAACTATACCAACTTTTTATATTTCTTTTTCTCTCATGAGAGTTTAAACAGTTTAAACAATATATACATATATTTTTAATTTTCTTTCCTACGTTACGGAAAAATTCACTTGTTCTGGAGGTGGCAGAAACATTCACTTGTTCTATTGAGTATTTTAGTCCTTGGGTGCCAAATCCATCCCTTTTTTAACGTTAGCTGTTGAAACCCATTATATAGAAAATCACCCTTTCCTTTTTATTCTCTGTGGCATGTGCATGCTACTCTTAGCAAATCAATCTTCTACATTTCAAAGATATTAGTAATATTCACTTCCCCAAAAGAACAATTGTAGCCAATAATCTTAGTACAAGATTTGTCCTTATCTCCACCCCTTTAATTATATATTGACTATTGGAGATAATGATTTGGTGTAGAATCTCTCATTGTGTACCTCAACCAAATTCTACAAATACACAATTAATTACCACGTATCATATCAATTATATTTTTCATTGAATAAAATATGTTTGTTATAATAAAAATCAATAAGGTATTCTAAGAAAACCTTTGGGCTAACACTTCTTTTAAAAATGGTAGTGTAGTTTATTTTTTTCCTACGTTGAGGAGTGTCCGGTCAGTTTACATGCACCTCGATTAATCTCTTCTCCGGTTCGGTCAAAGAAGGCCATCCATGCCGGAACTAGAGTATTCATAAGAAATTATTCTCTTGCGATAATCTCTTCCCCGGTTCGGCCAAAGGTAGGCCATCCATGCCAGGACTGGGAGATTCACAAGAAATTATTCTCTTGCGACTTGATCTCAAGAATCGATGATAAATTGTGTGGGGGAGCAAACACACCAACCAAGTGGATTAACCTTGGGGCTGGTATTTATTGTCATATTGTTATGAATGAGTTTCCACTACGATGTTTTCACAAGTTAAAATGTGAGTGCGAAACTATCAAAAATACCATAAATACCCGTATATTTCTAGTGAAAACACTTTCTGAACACATTGGTCGGCTCGGATCGTCAAAAAAAAATATGGATCATGGAGGTCCGGATCTGGGAGGTCCGGACTAGAAGCCCTCCCTATAGATATATATATATATATATATATATATATATATATATATATATATATATATATATATATATAGAGGCCCGATCAAGTCCGGGAGTCCCGAATCCGGGACTCCACCTTCCCGATATTTTTTTGACGATCGAACCGTCAATGTGTTCAAAAGGTGTTTTCCAAGGTCACGCTGGAAATCTTCAAAAAAAAATACCGGGAAGGGCTTGATCCAAGCATTTTTCCGCAAATCGTAAATGTACATTTTTTGCGAAAAATGCTTGGATCAAACCCTTCCGGTATTTTTTTGAAGATTTCCAGCGTGGACCTTGGAAAACACCTTTTGAACACATTGACGGCTCGGATTTTCCAAAAACATTTTCTAAATGCTTCAAAACGCTTCAACCGGGATTTCCGGGATCCTTTGAGGATAATTCGTGTATATATATATATATATATATATATATACACACCGTGATCTGTCAAGGATCCGGATTGAAGCTTTTTCGGTGTTTTGAGGCTTTTAAAAATTGTTTTTGCAAAATCCGATCCGTCAATGTGTTTAAGGTGTTTTCAAGGTCCATGCGGGAAATCATCAAAAAAATACCGGAAAGGGCTTGATCCAAGCATTTTTTCACAAAAGCGTATATATACGGTTTATGAAAAAATGCTTGGATCAAGCCCTTTCCGGTATTTTTTTTTGAAGATTTCCCGCGTGGACCTTGGAAAACACCTTTTGAACACACAGTGGGACGGTTCGGATCGTGAAAATTTGATCCGGAACTATGAATCCCGGATACGGGATCCCGGACTAGATAAGGACTCTATATATATATATATATATATATATATATATATATATATATATATATATATATATATATATATATATATATATATATATATATATATATATATAGAGGCCCGATCAAGTCGGGAGTCCCGAATCCGGGACTCCACCTTCCCGATATTTTTTGACGATCGAACCGTCCAATGTGTTCAAAAGGTGTTTTCCAAGGTCCACGCGGGAAATCTTCAAAAAAAAATACCGGGAAGGGCTTGATCCAAGCATTTTTCCGCAAAACTGTAAATGTACATTTTTTGCGAAAAAATGCTTGGATCAAGCCCTTCCGGGTATTTTTTTTGAAGATTTCCCGCGTGGACCTTGGAAAACACCTTTTGAACACATTGGACGGCTCGGATTTTCCAAAAACATTTTCTAAATGCTTCAAAACGCTTCAATCCGGGATTTCCGGGATCCTTGACAGGATAATTCGTGTATATATATATATATATATATATATATATATATATATATATATATATATATTTTTTTTTTTTTTTTCAAAACGATAACAAATGATATTATTACTCAAAGAGAAAAACATCAAGATGAGCACTCGTCCCTTGACAAGGGATCAAATAACCACAAAGGTGGGAACTTAGTCCAAAGACTACACCCCGAACCAACTACACCTTTTCCAGCTAACAAATGTGCTACCATATTGAGAGATCTACGGGCAAAGTAGAAGATACATGACTAAAAACGTCTACCCAAATTCCTCACATCATTAACAATAACTCTCAGCTCTTGGCTAATCTTGAGTTGATCAGTAATCATGTTTATAACCAATTGCGAGTAGCTTTCCAGGATTGCTGCACTCAAACCTAACTCGTGACCAAGCTGGACCCCTCGTCGGATTGCCATAGCTTCTGCAAGTGCAAGACTACCACACCTCGGAAATCCTCCTAAAGCGACAGCAACTCAGCCACATCCTCTAATCATTGTCCCATAGCCTCCATCCAACGACTCCTTCTTCCATCCACATTAATTTAAAAAAAAACCTCCTTGTGGCAGTAATCGGCATATTGCAAACACACATTTGTTTGATTACCATATCCGATACCGTGTTTGAAAGGTAAGCTATTACAGTAATTCTCCCTTAATCAACATTCTAGTGAAGACCATATCCAATATCATGTTTAGCAAAAAGTAGATTGCTGGCCTCACATTAAATGATCAAGTATTAAGCACTGCCGAATGAAATTAAAGGATTGCATAAACTACTCCAATATCATGTTCAACTATTAAAAAATTAACATTCTAGTGAAGACCATATCCAATATCATGTTCAACTATTAAAAAATTGTTAGTTAAGTTACTAGAACTATTAATGATTGTATCTTAAGATGTGTAGAGTGAAGTTATAATCCCGAAACATAATCTACCTTTGAATTAACAAAATTACATAAACCTATTTTTCAAAAATTTATCTGTTAAAATCTGTTATTGCGCTGGGATCTACCTACTTATTTGCTAGTATTTTAACAGGATGGACTTGAAGGTTAGATTGCTAGCCTCAATAATCTGAAGGATCCTTAATTAGTTGTTTTTTTTTTTGTGTGTGTGTGACCTTTTTGTTGTTTCAAATGTCATAACAAATAGTTTCTTGTCATAAATTCAAAAACAAATGCACATTGCTTGATTAACAGTTGGTATCCTATTCGATAAAGACTTATATAAAATCATGTTCAACCCTTTCCGATCCCATAACTTATCGCATACTCCCTCCGACCCTTTTTAAGCGTGTTACTTCGTAAATCCAACTTATTAAAAAAATATCATCATTACACTTTTCACATCAATTTTTACCTCGACGTTACATTTTTCACATTGGTTTTTACCAATTAACTCTTTAACCATTAACTTTTCAAAACACACACTTATTAAAAGATAGACCAACATAAAAATGTCAATACTAAAAAGGGAACAGAGGGAGCTTTGGCACCATTCACAAGTGATTCAAAATACGTATACAAGTCATTTACTGTTGCATTACGATATATAATACATATAGTTTTACTTTAATTTTCTACTAGTTGTGAAGTTGTGTTACTTTAAACGACTATTTTCATTATAAACCTATTTCACCATTCATAGGAGTTGCATGGTAAATGGAAGCTATATATATGGAAGCTCAACAAGTCTCAATGCGCTTACATCAAGTGGAAAGAAATTAAATTTATGAGTTATTTATTACAAGGTTTTTTTGGGGGTTAATCTTCGTTAATTTTGAAGTTTTATTCCGTAATGATGCTCTTTAAACCTGAGCTAGTGCAAAAGTTAGGCTAGCCGGCTTATAATAAGTGCAGGCGAAGAAGACGAAGAAGAAGATACAGAAGAAGATACGCTAGCCGGCTTATAATAAGCAGTGCAGGCGGCCGGCTTACTAGAGTCAATTCAGGGAGAGAGAGTTGTTCTAACACTGGAAAAAAAGATTTTATTGAATATTGGAAGTCGGGTTTCAAAGAATAGAGAGAGACGTTGACATGTCACATGTACAAATTAGCTAGCAAAACATGGTGCACATATTGGATTTGGGGTTGCTGCTGTGCAGCGCCCGCACATCACCTACTCTGCACCATCCGAACCGTTCATTGCTCGGATGGACGGTCAAGATTTCATCTTGCACGCACCACAACGAACGGCTCAGATGTAAAGGTGCTGAGGTGAAATCTGGACCGTCCATCCGAGCAACGGACGGCTCGGATGGTGCACAACAGGTGTTGTGCGGGGGCTGCACAGCAGCACCCCGGGTGCATATTACTCAATCTTTTTTGTCTATTATCGTACTGTACTAAATACTATACTGAATATTGATCGAGATAGTAGTAGTCCGGTGTATTAATAAGAATGTGAAGTTATTTTTTTCCTCGGATAACTGAAACACCCATGTACTTATTTTGTATCTATAAAAATAATTGCAAAAATTTCATATATACAACTGTGCAGTAATGTATGAATTACTAGGGTTTTCCCGTGCCTAAAGGCACGAAGGAACGCGTTCCTGAACATAGTTTAATTGAATTATGCTTCTCTAACCTATAGAGATGTTACCTTAAGACATCTCAATCCATGGAGAGAAACAATATACACTACCCTAGACAACATGACCCGAAAGGACCTCAAAACATCTAACCCAAGGAGAGAGGGAGGGAACATGAAAAATAACGAAAAAAATATAAAGATTTAATTACCTCTTATTCTGACAAAGCAGAGGTAATGAACCTCTCTCTTCCAAAATTAAGTTTTGATCATCTTAATAACTCATATCCATTCTTCTAACTCTTTTCTAAGCACGCACACAATTCTCCGATCAAGGTACGAAGGAAGCTGATTTCTTGTCTTCTTGGAGAAGCTTACGAATTAGAAGAATTATATGTGTGCTTAGAAAAGAAAAACCTAAGTTCAGAATAGATTATTAAGGAAAATGTAGATTCATTTTTTAAGGAAAACGTTTGTAAATGCTAATTATTAAAGAAAAATGTAATTATCAACTTTTAAAAAAATGATCTTTTCATTTCCGTATATGAATCCAAATGGAGTTTGTTTCCTTTTTGAATGTAGGAAAATCAACCTAAAAGGAAACAACATAAAACCAATTATTGAGTTGTATGTAAAGAAATTATTTTGGAAAACTATTTGTTTAATTGATTGAATTCAAAAGGATAACTGATTCAATTTTAGGGAAACAACGTAAAAGCAATCAATGGAAAGAACTTACCTGTCATAAGGTTAGGGTGGTTTATATTAGGAAGTACTTTTTCGATTGGACGCCTACAACTAACATGAAATGTTGATCGGACGGTTGTTGAGCTTGCTATATAGGTTTGTATCTGTAGACAAAAACCACTCTATTTTATAATATAGAATAGATTCCTTTAATTTAGGGTTTTGAATTTTGAAATGAAAGTAATTTCAGCCCTTGGATTAGTTGAGAAGAAACTTTAAAATTCAATCACGACCCTCTAATGTGCCACGGAGGACAGTTGTGAGAGAGACATTTCTCAAAACCATTGTGTAATGTAATATAGATGACTAAATTAAATAATAATTGGTAAGCCAATTAGCTACTAAAATACCGGTTTTTATTTGGATGCATTCAACTTCTACTTACTATCCAGTTCAAAAAAAAAAACTTCTACTTACTATCACTAAAAGAATATGCATTTTGGGTGGGGCCGAGTTGCCGTCGGCCCATTGTACATTCAGGAGAGTTTGGCAACTTCCAATCAAACGAAAAAAAAAATAAAAAAAATCACCCTTTCATTTAAAAAATATGTTCGACCCTTTAGGATTTTTCATCTATAAATCCACCAAGGAATTTACACCAAACTCATCTAACTAAACAATGTCTTGAAGGGCAAAGTTGAGGGGAGCGAGCATGAGAGGATTCAGCTGTGCATTAGTTTGGGCTCAGTGGAGGTGTTGAATAATAATGATGTGGGGTCTTCCGATGACATCCCCCTTGATCAGCTTGAAGTCAAACGTCTCTCTCCAGTCAAGGCAGCTATAAAAGAAACCAAAAGAAAAAAAAAGAGGAAAACAATTGATGATATTCTGGGTTTCTCTAAGGTTTATCCAGGAAACTATAAGGGTGGGAGAATCAAACAAAAATGTGTGGTTTTTAGGTCAGCCATGGCTGCCGCTGCTCTATCTGCTTCTGTCTCAACGGATACTATAGCAAACAGAAACAAAACTCTATTAAATGAAGCTAAAGCAATTTGGGAAGTAAACAAGGCCGCTGGTATCGGTTATGATGGGGATGAGGATGAAGTTATTAGTAAAATAGCTGAGATGAGAGCACAAGATTTAGGATGAGCTTTTTGTCAGCTTTGTTTCGTGTGCTGCTGATCATCTTTGCTTCTTTAGGTGGTGTGGTTATGCTTCTCTGGGGTTTTTGGTGTTCTTGGGTTTTTGCTCTCTTTTGTTCCTGTTTGGAGTTTTTTTGTTGGGGTCTAGGTGTGGGTGTAGGTTGTTTTCGTTTGTTTGGTTGGTTGTCTTCTTGTCAACCTTCCAATCTTTTGGGTCTCGAGAGGCTTTCTTGCCGTCGGGTGGGGTGCCAACCTCGTTGGTATGCCGCTCCTCGCTTTGTTGTCTCCTCTTGCCACGTTTAATCTTGTATCTTTGATATTTGATTAATAAAATTCTTTTTTGCCGTTAAAAAAAAAACTAAACAATGTCTTCCTCGAGACTTCTCTGTCCTCTCTATCTCCTCTTCATCTCTCTCCTCTTCCAACTCACTCTAGCAATCAATCTATTCGGCTATTCCTGCTCAAACTCCTCTTTCCTTGCCAGTGGCCCTTACAACAAGAACTTAAACAACCTCATGTGTTATCTCGATTCGAAAACCCCACTAACAGGGTTTGGTTCTGGCTCACAAGGCCTAGGCCAGAATCGGACCTACGGCCTCGCTCTTTGTCGTGGTGACATTAATAGCACAGACTGCCAAGCCTGTGTCGACGAGGCAAGCAATGAGATTCAAAAACTTTGCGAATTGAAGAAAGAAGCAATCGCATGGTATGATGTTTGCCTGTTGAAATACTCAAACGTCAGTTTCTTGGGAAAAATCGACAACAAGAACTGGTTTGTGGAGGAGAATAGTAAATTTGCCAGCAACCCAGCTTACTTCAATAAAGAGGTCATCCAGATATTAAGTATGTTACAAAAAGAAGCTCATGTGGTTACACCATATTTATACGGACGTATAGGAGGTAAAGTTTGGGGTGGCAGTTGTAACGTGCGGTACGAGATATACCCTTTTTTCAATGCTTAGAGAAAATGTATTATGGTTCTTAGACGTTACTAATGAATAAGTGTTGTAGGAACACACTGTTTGAGGTTGAATAAGGTTATGTTCCACACCACATGGTCCACATCACACCATCGTCTTTGTATTTTGCTAGAATTGTTGCATGTTTTTTGTTTATGTACGAGAACTCATAAATGAATATCCGATAATCTTTTGATGACGGGATTCTCTTTTGTTAAATATGGTTGGTTTGCGACTATGGAATTGAAATATGAATCTAGTAAAGTGAAATAATATAATAAAGAATTACTCTAAGGTCCATTATAGCTTTTTGTAACATATCTAGTCCACCTCTTAGTTTCATAACTCCTCTAATCCACCTTTTTGCAATTTCTAAGGTGTAAGGTCCACTCTCCATTAGTTCCTACAATAGGTCCATCGCTTCGGTTACTTGCCGGAAGAGAAAGGGAGATGAAGCGTTTGTGGCGATTTCTCAGCCGCCGCAACCGCCCTTGACGCCCCTGTTCTGTCAACCACCGCCTTTCTTCCTTCTCTCCTCGTAATCTCTCCTCCCCTCTTTCCCGATCGCCTCTCATCTCTTTTCTCCTCTTTCATCCACCCTATCGCCGTTCTCCCTTTCATCCCTTTCCGTTGTCCTTGCTTCCATTTTTCGTTTCTGTTTCTCATTCGATCGCCATTTCTCTCCCTTGTTGTCTCCGCCGTCACTGATCTCTCTCTCATCCGTCTCCGCTCTGTCCCGTCGAGTCTCGATTGGCGCTTTCTGATCTCCCTTTGCGCAGTCATCTGTGACCTCCCTTTCTCGGTGAGTTTCTCAATATCAATCCTCTTTCGTGTTTTTTTCTGTGTTTTTCCTTTTGTTTGCCTGTTAGTGTGCTGTAGTGGGGTTTGTCTTGTGCTGGTTTGATGGGTAAGGAGTTGTTTACCCTTTTCGTTGATCATCTTCCATCCAAAGTAGATCATAACTGGTTGAGGAAGCTTTTTTCAGAATTTGGGGTTGTAAGAGATGCCTTTATCCCTTCGAAGAGGAGCCTTAAGTCTGGTAGTAGATTTGGTTTCATCAGATTTGACTGCCTTGATTCCGCTAATGCAGCAATTGAAAAGGCTAATGGTCTCCGTTGTATGGAGAACACGCTATTTGTGAAGAAGGCATTTTTTGACAAGCAAGGAAAGGTGGATCTGAGCTTTATTCCAAAGGAGGGATTTGTTGCTTATGGAAAACCTTCAGTTCTGCATTCTGGGAATGTTGTACCCTCCTTATCGTATTCCCAGGCGGTAAGAGGGGCTAATCCTGTGATTGATAAATCTAGACACAAATCTTTATCTGTGGCTGAAATAGATTGTTCTTGGCTTCTTAGAAGTGCTATTGGTAAACTTAAATCTTTTCAATCCGTTAAAGCTGTTCATAAGTTGTTCTCTGATAAGGGTTTTGAAAGCGTCCAAATCAGAGCTTTGGGTGGGTTCTATTTTGTTATTACTTTTCAGACCAAGGAGTTGTTGGATTCAATGCTTATTGAGGAGAAGTATTTTTTATCCAGTTGGTTTTCTACTTTCCGTAAATGGGATGGTCAGTTCGTTCCTCCATCTAGGTATGTTTGGCTTACTTGTTTTGGGCTTCCTCTAAATGTTTGGAGTGCTAATGCATTTTTTTCCATTGGAGGCTTATGGGGGGATGTTGTGGTTCTTGACGAAAAAACTCAAAAGTGTTTGGCTTTTGATAGAGGAAGGATGTTGGTTGTGACTGAGATTATGGATCGAATTGATGAAATTGTTGATCTGAATATTAATGGTTCTTTGGTCAAAATCAGAGTTTCCGAAGACGCTCCGTGTTTGTCTATTTCTGATGAGGATTGCAGGTCTTGGATTGAAAAAGAGGATCAGAAGTCTTTTTTATCTAAATCTTTTAAAGGAAATGATGATATAGCCAAGTGTGTGGATGTCGGTCAAATTGAGGTCAATGCTTTCAAGGATGCTCTTCTCAATGATCTGCAAAACTCATCTAAGTGTGTGGATCTCGGTCATAATCAAGAGTCTAGCTTCAATGACAAGGATGACTGTTGTGCTTCTTTGGTGGGGGATTCTCGCCCAGATCTAGCCCAAGCTTGTGATGGCTTGGACACATTCAAATTGCTTGAGGATAAATTGGGTGTGATTCCGGTTGATAATGACTCTCTCAAGGAGCCAAATTCGATTGGGAACAGAATCGGCGACTCGCTTTCCAACTGTGACTCTTTGGTGGGTGAATCGATAGAGGAAATTGATTCTTTCGAGGATAATGCTGTTGCAAGGCAACTGGATTTGATTAGGAGCAAAAGTGATGTCTATCCAATGGTGGACAATACGATGGAGGAAAATAATTGTTTGGGGGTTGTTGGTGTTGGTAAGGGCAAAGTTGAGGGGAGCGAGCATGAGAGGATTCAGCTGTGCATTAGTTTGGGCTCAGTGGAGGTGTTGAATAATAATGATGTGGGGTCTTCCGATGACATCCCCCTTGATCAACTTGAAGTCAACCGTCTCTCTCCAGTCAAGGCAGCTATAAAAGGAACCAAAAGGAAAAAAAAGAGGAAAACGATTGATGATATTTTGGGTTTCTCTAAGGTTTATCCAGGAAACTATAAGGGTGGGAGAATCAAACAAAAATGTGTGGTTTTTAGGTCAGCCATGGCTGCTGCTGCTCTAGCTGCTGCTCTATCTGCTTCTGTCTCAACGGATACTATAGCAAACAGAAACAAAACTCTATTAAATGAAGCTAAAGCAATTTGGGCAGTAAACAAGGCCGCAGGTATCGGTTATGATGGGGATGAGGATGAAGTTATTAGTAAAATAGCTGAGATGAGAGCGCAAGATTTAGGATGAGTTTTTTGTCAGCTTTGTTTCGTGTGCTGCTGATCATCTTTGCTGCTTTAGGTGGTGTGGTTCTGCTTCTCTGGGGTTTTTGGTGTTCTTGGGTTTTTGATCTCTTTTGTTCCTGTTTGGAGTTTTTTGTTGGGGTCTAGGTGTGGATGTAGGTTGTTTTCGTTTGTTTGTTTGGTTGGTTGTCTTCTTGTCAACCTTCCAATCTTTTGGGTCTCGAGAGGCTTTCTTGCCGTCGAGTGGAGTGCCAACCTCGTTGGTATGCCACTCCTCGCTTTGTTGTCTCCTCTTGCCCCGTTTAATCTTGTATCTTTGATATTTGATTAATAAAATTCTTTTTTGCCGTTCAAAAAAAAAAAGGTCCACTCTCCATTTTTAATAGACAAATGTACCCTCACATTAAATTTAATACATAATATACTTTCATAGGGTACCCTAGGATTTAGGTTTAGGCACTTTCATAGGGTACCCTAGGGTTTAGGTTTAGGGGGCACTTTCCTATTATAGGGTTTTTAGTGGTTTAGGCACTTTATAGGGTACACTATGGTTTAGGTTTAGGCATTTTCATAGGGTACCCTAGGATTTAGGGTAGGGTACCCTAGGGTTTTAGGGTACCCTAGGATATAGGGTAGGGTACCCTTGGTTTTTAGGGTAGGGTATCCTATGGGCGATTTATCGATCTGGGGCAATTCCGGACCAGCCAGATCTGTACCACCAGCCGGTACAGCCACTGTGTTGCCGTCGAGAAGTGAGAACCGAGATGGGATCTTGGAAATTTCTTGTATTCTAGCTCTATGCTTATGGGTTTACATTTGAAAATGCTTATGGGTTTACTGTTTGTTTTTCTTGCTCTGTAAAAAACAGATTATTGGGGAATTTTTGTCTTTTTTACATCTCCAGATTTTGAACCGATCCTTTTTTAACCGATCCATTTTCTTTTTCTTTTTTTCTTCTCCTCCTCCTCTCTCTCTCTCTCTCTCTCTCTCTCTCTCTCTCATATTCTGCAAGGTCTGGTCCGGAATTGCCCCAAATCGATAAATCGCCCATGGGAGGCCTCTTCAAGCGAGATTAACCAACAATACATCTTGAAGCGAGATTTATTTGAACAGCATCTTCAAGCAAGATCGACCAACGATGTTCCTTCTCTGAAATTTTTTTTTTTTGCGATTTGAATATTGGGGATCAAATTGACATTTTGCAAATACTTTGGGGACTAAAAAGGTAAATAAGCCGGCCATGAAGTGTCTGTGGGGGTGAAGTTTCGAAATTACCCTTGCATTTGACGGAGAAGACGGACGGAGTTAGACACAGGGACCATTTAAACACACATTGTGAACATTGGGGACTCGATAGACACGATTTGAATATTGGGGACCAAATTGACATTTCGCGAATACTTTGGGGACTAAAAAGGTAAATAAGTCAATAATAAACCATCTTCCAAACAAATAAAACAAAGATGATGAGAATAATACTGGACTTGATTGTAAGAAAATAATTTCGAGACCATGGGACTAATAAGTGTGCATATACTAGATTGCATGTTAAAATCTAAAAGTTACGAAACACAACAAAATCTTACGAATTATAAAAAAATGTTACGAATCATATGGTTGAAAAGTTATGAAACACCAAAAATGTTACGATTGCCAATGAGGTGACACAATCTGGACCATACAATATGTGCATATGGTACATACTTTTAATAGGAGTGTATTATAGCCATTTCCACTAAATAAATTTCTAAATCAATCATTAATGTGCTAGATCTTTCGTCCTGTATACGTGTATGTATGTCGCAACCATATCAATTTGGATTTCTATTTAGTACTATTGATTACTTCTTTTGGTTTGAATTGAGGATTGTTTTGTATTTTAATCATTGATATACGATTAAGGTATGATTGAATTTATGTCCAAACATTATGCATTGTTATCCTTTTAAGCAACTATCCACTACCTAGGTGTATGGTGCCCTAACTCCAACACTCTGAAATGTTGAGTAATTGCATCGAACAACTGGTGTTCATAACATCAACAAGTCAGGTTTTTGGCCAAAGTAAAAGTTTCTACTAATGTAGATGTTTACAATCGATAAAGATGAGTGGAGAGAAGGTGGATAACATTGTACTTACTATGTAAAACTTGTTGGCAGCAGAAAACCTGACAGTCCAAAGAAGTTCCCTTGTGTTCGAATCACAAATAGATGAAGGGTAAACCTAAAGATGGCTGAAAATGGAGAGAGAATCAAACGAAGAGGGGGTTTGTCAAGTTGAGGACAATTGGAGAGTTTGAGAGAGCGTTTGGATAGATGGCAAATGTAGCGGTTTGAATATGGGAGAGTTTGGGGAGCAGTTTGTTGAGTAACTGGGTGCGTGGGAGTCAAGGGCCGGTCCTAATGTTTGGGTTGCCCAAGCCTGGGGTCCTTTTTTTTTTTTTTTTTTTGCCATTTCGATATACACTTGTGGGGGGTTAGAGGGGGAGTTTTTGAGTTAGTGCAAAGAGGGTCTAGTAGCTATCCGTAGCCCTAAACCACAAACGCCTCTACTGAGGCTCGAACCCTGGTCTTTTTTGTGAGTGAACTAGGAGATAACCGCTAGATGAGAGGCCATTAATACTACTTCAAAAAAAACCACAATTTTTCATTGTGTTCCGTACTTTAACTTATTCAAGAACTCATTTTTTATTGAGATTATAGTCAATCCACTTAATCTCTCTTGTAATATTTTTTTTAATCTATATCTTGTAATATTTTATAGTTAACAATGAAATATTGCTTTTTTTTGCTAAAAAAAAGGTAGTACGAAGATAAGTTTTTAACAACTTCAACTTAGAAAACTCCTCTCCACCGAAGCAACTGTAATCGGCATTGCGGCTCTAACGTTTTAGGGAACCAAAACAAATTCTCAAATGTTGGTCTCCCTACATCTTCAAGAGTTCTTTTTAAAAAAATAATAAAAATACAACAATACAAAATCAGAGGCTATAAAAAATAAACACAAAAACATATAATTGTGAAGTGTTTTTTTTTTTTTTTTTTTCGAGAAAATAAGAAAATATCCTCATATTTTAAGTTTTTAACTATGGTATTTGTGAAAAAAAAAAAAAGAACTCAATTTGTGTTAGGTTGATGGATTTATTTTTTTTTTATATCAATTTTCCACTATTGGGATTTATTTTTAATCAAATATAAGAACAGATCACTTCGACATTACTGTTGTATTTGTTAAATGCAAAATTTCTAAAAATTCATTGAGTAACGTGATTTTCGTAATATTATGGATTGGTAGGAAAAAACATAAAGCCTAGAACCACGCCAAAATGCACACTACCCAAACACACAACACTACCATTTTGTGTGGTTTTACATATTTATGATAGTGTTTGTACATTTGGGTGTGTATTTTAAGTCTGGCTTGAACTTGTAGAGGAAAAAAATGAAGTGAAAAATAACAGAAATAGAAATAAGAAAAAAGTAAAGGGGGTCTGCTCATAAAAAAAAGAAAAAAAAGAAATGGTCTTATCTGGATTTGGGGTGCCTGCTGTGCACCCACCGCACAGCAGGTGCTGTGCACCCATCCGAGCCCTCCGTTGCTCGGATGGACGACCCAGATTTCATCTTGCATGCGCTGCAACGAACGGTTCGGATGCCAATGTGCTGAGGTGAAATTTGGGCCATCCATCCGAGCAACGGACGGCTCGGATGGGTGCATAGCACCTGCTGTGCGGTGGCTGCACAACAGCCACCCCGTGTCCGTCTTATCTTTTAGAGAGACGCTGGTGGGTAGAAGTGTAGAACCCAGCCCATGCGGAAAATTGAAATAATGTGGAGGGTGGGTGTTGTCCCTTTAGGAACTGTATACATGTTGTCCAATCACAACCGTTCATGCTGGGCAATAGACGGCTGATCACATCTTATATAAATAAATCTTAATTGTCCCCTGCCGAACAAATCTGAGTCGTTCATCGCCGAGCACGAACGGTCGTGCTCAGCCCAACATGGATGCTGTCCCTTTAGGGACAACACCATCCCCCACTTTTCTTTGGGAAACTTATTTATATTTATATATAACTTGCGATATTTTTTTTTTTTTTTTGCGGGGCTTACCCCTGGGCTGGCCCTAGTGGGAGTGTGGTTTAATTCGTTTGGGGTCCTAGGGGTAGGAAGGCGGATTTGGGTTGGAGATAAAAGGGAAGTAGGGAGTGTATTTTGGGAAGTGAAATGTAGACAAACTGTTGACTCTTTCCCTTTTATATGAAGTATAGATTAGATATAGATTTATGTCTTGGATGCTCTCTCTCTCTCTCTCTCTCTCTCTCTCTCTCTCTCTCTCTCTCTCTCTCTCTCTCTCTCTCTCTCTCTCTCTCTCTCTCTCTCTCTCCGAAAACCCTAGTCACCACTAATATTAATTACTCTTCCTCCTTCCCCTCCCCCCTAGGGTTTCAATACCCATGGTGGTGGGAGCGGAGGGTCATGGTACTATTTATTTTCTTCGTTCGTTCTTTCCTTTTCTTTTGTCTCTCCAGATCAACGACTTGTCGTCTGATCTAAAAGGGTTATGTCTCTCGCTTTGTGAGAGTTGATAATTTCGTCTACAGATCGGGTACTTTCAAGCGTGGTTGCTTTACAATGATATCTGTGCCAACAGTGTTCTTAATCGACATGGTATCGCTGACAGGGCAACTCGTGGTGGCTTTGAAGATCTGTAGTTTTGGTAGTTCATTGGTGCGAGCATGTTTGGTTGGAGTCCATCCGATCGTCTGGGTATTCTTTGTCTTTTATCTTTAACTAGCACTTATCTCTTTAGAGGTGCTGATTTTAGGTATGAATCTTGTAAGTGCCGCTGTTTGCGTCAGGCCATATCTGGGTTAGGGTGAAACACATCGATTGCCTTGTACGTTTCTTGTTCTCTGTTAAGATGATTAGTTTGGCTTTGTCCAAGATCTTTGTAATGAATTCTGTTTTTGTAAGTGTCATTGGGCGTTCATTAATATAATCTTCTCATTTTCGTGTCAAAAAAGATTAGATATAGATTTATCAGCAAATTGCAAACAAATATTTGTTTGATTACCATATCCAATATCGTGTTTCAAAGGTAGGCTATTCTAATAATTCTCTCTTTTTCAACATTCTTGTGAAGACCATATCCAATATTCAGTAGTATCAAATGAAATTGCATGCCTCACGTTAAATGATCTCAAGTATGAAGTACTATTATCCAAGGAAATTAAATGATTGCATAGATAACTCGTGTTCAACTATCAAAAAATTGTTAATTCAATTACTAGAACAATTCAAGATAGTATCTTACAACGTAGGCAAGCTATTTATTATTGCATCATGGGTGATGTGTTTTTTTTGCTGTGAAGGGATTTCTTTGGAAATGATTGGTTTAGTAAATCTTTAACAATATTAATATCCTTAATGGATAGAGTTCAATTCCATACATATGCTCAACGAGTGACATCGATGAAAATCGAAAACTTGCGTCTAAATTGTAAGAAGGGTGAATATCACTTATAACCTTTTTTTTTTTTTTGAACGGCGAAGAATTTTATTAACCTTTGAAACAAAGATTAAAGGGGAAGAGGAGCCAAAAAAATGAGGAGAGAAACTCCAGCATAAAGAGGCAACCTCAGACCCAAGGAAAGATGGAAAGCAAGAAGCTAACCAAAAGAAAATACCAGGACATGCCCCTTGGAATAACAGAAGAAAAAACCAAGAATCAAAATCAGTGGGTTCATTTTACATAGAATCTAGTAGAGTGTTTATCCTGAACATGAAGTCATCCATGGAGAAATCTGCTCCCCCATCCTTTGTCTTGACCCAAAAAGCAATCCTTGATTTGATAACATTAATGGATTTGTCCCAGTCAGGTGGCGTGTTCTCAAATACCAATTTGTTTCTTAAGTTCCAAATGGTCCAAATCACAGCCAAGGGTGTAACATTCCAGATAAGCTTTTTACCCTTCTTCATCTTCCAGTCTTTCCACCAAAGAAATAAATTAACCATGGACTTTGGAGATACCCAGACCACACCCCACCATGACATAATGATAGACCAAATCTGCCAAACAGGTTGACAGTGAAGAAGGAGATGATCAACAGATTCAAATTCTGTGAAACAGAATTTGCACAGAGCCTCTTCTTCATTTCTGATAACTCCCAACCTGAGTAAATATTCAGCAGATTTAATTCTGCCAAGGTGAACCAGCCAGCAGAAACATTGAATTCTGTATGGAGCCACATTCCTCCAGATAAGATCAAAGGCAGAAGATGCAACATGAGTTGTAGGGTTGGCCAATTCGTACAGTGATTTAACACTGAAGGGATTTGAGGCGTTTCCATTCCAAATCAGACTGTCTTCCACACCATTAGAGATTGAAATACCAGATCCATCTAAGATTGAAAGAAATTCATTCATTAGATCTTTCTCCCAGTCAAAAAGATTTCTTCTAAATTGTATTCCCCAATCATGAGCTTCCTGTCTCCTTGCCAAGACCTCACTAAGGAGTTCATTCTCATGGCAAACCAATCTGAAAATTGGAGGGAAAGCCTCCGCAAGGCATTGATCACCCAACCAAGCATCTAGCCAAAATAGAGTAGAGCTACCATCCCCAATATTAATCTTTGCATTGCTCAAGAAAACTAAGTACATTCTTGGATTTCTATCTTTTGATTGCATAATGTCTTTCCAAATGGTTGAAACTCTTTTTGAAAGATCAGAATTGGGAACCCAATTGCTACCCCTCATTTTGTATTTAGATTTGATCACTTTCCTCCATAAAGCTTCCTTTTCCGTGCCATATCTCCACCACCATTTGAAAAGGAGTGCATCATTCATTTCCTTAATATTTCTTATCCCTAGACCCCCCATGCTTCTGTTTTGAGTAATGGATCCCCAAGCAACCAAGTGGATTTTCTTTTTCACATCAGAGCTACCCCAGAGGAATCTTGCTTGGGTTGATTCAAGGATTTTCACAACACCATCAGGGATTTTGAAAAGTGACATGAAAAAGATGGGTAAACTACACAAGACAGATTTGATCAGGACAACTCTTCCCCCAAGGGACAGGTACCTCCTTTTCCAAGAGGCAAGCTTACCTCTGAATCTATCAATTATAGGTTTCCAAGTAGATTTCCGCTTTGGACTTGCACCAAGTGGCATGCCTAGGTACTTGACTGGAAGTTTTTGGACCTTACAGCCAAGTACATGGGCCAAGGGGTAAAGCTCATCATCCGATAACCCTACACCACAAATTGCTGTCTTATGATAGTTGATTTTTAGCCCAGATAAGTCCTCAAAATCACCTAACAACTTCTTGATAACTTGAATCTCTTCAACTTTGGCATTGCAAAAGACCAAAGTATCATCAGCGAATTGAAGATGAGTGATGGTAGGACCATCAAAGCCCATGGATATTCCAGTGAGAGTACCCTGGTTAAGAGCTTTTTTGAAAAGCCAATTAATTCCCTCAGCAGCAATTATAAACAGAAAGGGGGAAATGGGATCTCCTTGTCTAACACCCTTTTGCATTTGAAATTCGCTACCAGATGATCCGTTTACTAAGACAGAGATCCATGCAAATGAAAGACATTCTCGTATCCATTTGATCCATTTTTTTGGGAAGCCCATGAGTTTCAGCATTCTCAGAGTATAATTCCAATTAAGCTTATCAAAAGCTTTTTCAAAATCAAGCTTGATAATGAGACCTTGCTTCCTACCTTTTTTCCAAAAATCCACAATCTCATTAGCAATTAGAATTCCATCTTGGATGTTTTTACCACCAGAAAAAGCAGATTGAACCTCCCCCACTATCACAGGGATTGTGAGTTTGATTCTAGCCGCTAGGATCTTAGAAAGAATCTTATAAAAACTTTCAATGAGACTAATGGGTCTATAATCTGTAAGACTCAAGGGATTATCCACTTTTGGAATCAAAGTGATAAAAGAGGAATTAATACCTTTAGGGAGTTTCCCATGCTTATGGAATTCTTTGAGAAAAGCCATGATATCTGGCTTCATGAATTTCCAGCTCTTCCTGATGCTTAGCATGTTGAAACCATCTGGCCCAGGTGCTTTATTGCCATCACATGATTTTAAAGTGTTCCAAGTCTCCTCTTCAGAGAAATCAGCAATGAGTTGAGCATTTAATTCAGAGCTGATGACATTTCCCAAGTTTTCTTCGAAGAACGGCCTCACTTCATTTGATTCTTCATACAAGCTTTGAAAGTGGTTGAAAACAGCTTGCTTAATTTGATCAGGATCGACAATAAGAGTGCCCTCCAAAAGAAGAGAATTGATCATGTTCCTCCTTTGTCTAGCTGTAGCTGTAATGTGAAAAAATTTGGTGTTTTTGTCTCCCAGAAGCTGCCAATTGACTCTAGATTTCTGCCACCATATTCTTTCCAAAGATCTGCTTAGCTTCCACATTTCTGCCTTGAGGGATCTTCTTTGAGCGTAGTCAACTTCTGAGAGATTGCCTTCTTCAGCTTGAATATCCAGGTTGTGAATATCTAGTTCCACCATGTCTAGTTTCTTCTGAATGTTACCAAAAGTATCCTTTGCCCAGATTTTCAGTGCCTCTTTCATTCCTTTGAGTTTCATACAGATTCTCACAGCAGCCCTTTTGTGTTGGTGATTAACTAACCATTCCTTCTCCATAATTTTGAGGCACTCTTTGTTCTCCAACCAAGCATTAAAAAACCTGAATGGTTTTGGCCCCCAGTCCCTTTCGTCTTCCATTAACAGAATAGGACAGTGGTCGGACAAGGATCTAGGAAGACCCCATTGCTTAAGGTTAAAAATGTCCAACCATTCTGAATGCAAAAGAAACCTATCAAGCCTGCTCCATTTTTCATCCAGCTGGGAATTTGACCAAGTGTAGCTTCTACCCAAAAGTTGAAGATCCATGAATTCCATAGTTTCAATGAAATTGTTCAAATCTCTCATACCTCTATCTCCAGCTGAGCAACCTTGTCTTTCCTCTATGCATCTGATTTCATTAAGATCTCCCCCCAGGCACCAAGGCTCAGGGAAAGAAGCTTTAAGAGTGCTTATGGTGTCCCACAATTTTCCTCTATCAGTTGCTACACATGGACCATAGACATTCACTAAATTGCAGCTGAAACCGGATGTAAGAATCCCTGATAATAAAATGAAGTTTCTGCTGCAGCAAGCATCCACTAGATTGAAGAGATTAGAATTCCAAATGCAAAGTAGCCCACCAGACGATTCAACAGAGTTTACTTCCATATAACCAAAATCACAATGTCCCCAGATTGATCCAATGAAGAAATTATTGGTAGATTTGAGTTTAGTTTCTTGTAAGAACAGAAAATCCACCTCTCTGACTCTTAACATATTTTTGAGTTTTCTTCTTTTTTCCTTCTTTCCCAAGCCTCTAATGTTCCAGGAGAGAATTTTCATTTTGGAGGGATTACAGATTCAAACCATCCACAGCACCATCGGAACAGAAAATTTTGCTAATTACCTCATCGTCGTCTCCCATAAAATCTTCCTCCATAATTTTAGAGACTGTCCAAGCTGCCTCTTCCTCATCTAGGATGATTCTGTTCCTGTTCTTGATTCCATTGGACGAAATAGATAGGGCTGCAGTTGCAATTGCAGACCTGAAAACCACGTTTTTCTTCTTCTTTCTGCCACCTTTCTTGGTCTTTGGGATTCCGATTAATTCTTCGATGGATTTCTGTCTTCTTTTGTGTTTGTTTGCCACCTATAACCCTCAAACTATGCACCGTTTTTCTATATTGCCTCAAACTACCAAAATCACCTATTTCGTTCCCTCAACTATTGATTTTCAACCTATTGGGTCCAATTGATAACGGGCGTTAGATTTTTGAACAGAAAGGTTGACATGTGTAGCTCACGTGACTTTCTTCAACCTGATCAAAGGGCACAATTGTCATTCGAGTCCCATTCTTCTACAACAACACCATTTGAGAATAGAGAGTTGACTCCACCTTGGCTGGAACCCCATGCACCACCTCAACGGATACGGCGCCTGTAGACACCCCAAAATGAGTCTCTTGTACATCTTAATCCCCGATGATGAAAGGAAAAGCCCGGAAGAACTCTCGGATTGAAATTTTTCAAGTCAACTTGGTCAATAGTACCGCACGGTACTCATCTCTCACGCACGGCACTGCCCAAGCAACTTTTTGAATTTTGGCGGTCAGGTGTGCCGCACGGCACAGTAACTGTGCCGCACGGCACAGTTTGTGTGCCATACGGCACTGTCAATTGTCAAACAGCTTTTGCAGAGTTCCCAGCAGCTCAAAATGTTGACGATTCGTTCCTCTGATCATCATTGTTGCGTGCAAGGCTTCAAGCCTACCCTAGAACCATCATTCCTTTGTGTGGGTAGCAAGAATACTTGGGAATCAAGTTCTCCTCTCGCCTATAAATCCCGATCAAGTTCAACGGAAGAAAAAAAGAAAAAATTCTATGAAAAACCATGAAATCTCATTCTTAAACACCCTCTCTATTGTCAATCATCCTAATTACAACCTCTAACCTCCAGAGAATCAACTCAATCTTCCCCAAAGTAAATTCCAACCGAATAAACCCAACCCCCTGTTTTTCGGTTCCAAAACCGTGACATAGTCACTCCAAGCTTGCTCAAATCCAAGCCTTCAATCGTCCTTGCCACTACACCAGAGTGAAGTCGGAAGTTCAGAGGAGCCCAAGTCATATTCAGAAGTTCAAGAAACAAGTTCAATCCGAGAGGTCCAAAACCGAGGTATAATCCCGTTTCGCCAAATTTCTTAGCTATGGTATCCTGAGGGGAGGGGTACCAAGTGTGGAATGATCTTCCATATCATCTCCACATTTGGTATACCCATGTTACATCAAAAATCAGTTTGATTCGTGATCTCCCGGTTGCGTCATACGGTGAACTTTACGCATCGTATGGAGCAACCTAATGAGGAGGAACAATTTCTATTCAAACATATCATTTTTCAGTTCAAAGTAATTAGTTTTGATCAAGTTTTCATGCCTTGAATGTGCCTACATTTCATTCTTTTCGAAAAATCAAATATCAAACTGTTTGTGAAGTAAACAGTGCCGCACGGCACTCCTTCTGTACCGCACGGTACACTTTGTGTGCCGTACGGCACACTTGGAAAATCAAAATCTTTAAATCATTTTCCAGTAACAGTAGGGTTATTTCTTGTTGGTTTCTTGGTTATTATTGCTGTTTTTAGTCATATATAATTGTTTATTGTTTATTTACTCAAAGTTCGGCAATAAAATGTTTTCTATAAATCCCACAAATGTTTAGTAAAGACCGATTTTTAATCGGGCGAACGGGGTGCATTAAAACCCTTCCCTGTTCGTAACCTGGCTCCCGAATCTAAAGCGAATCTCTGGTTTTCAAACTATTTTCTAAATCAGTTTTCTAAATCATTTTCAAAACGGTTTCTCGGGTCCTAAACCATTTTCTAAAAACCCGGGTGGCGACTCTATTTTTCAAATCAAAACCGGCATGGAGGTCGATCGTCCACAAAATGGCGACTCTGCTGGGGATTCTCAAATTAATCTCTAATTTGGTGTTTTTATACTTGTGAACTTCCCGAAAGCTTGTCAAAACGAAAATGCCTAGCGCTATCGCAAGGAAGGAATGGCGGACTAACAGGGCCTCGCCTGGCCATCCTGACTGGAGCTTTTTGGTTGTTTGTCTGTCTAAAGATATCAAAGAAGAAATTAATTTGGAGAGCCAAGCTTGAAAAATATTTGTGGGATTTTTTAAAACAATTTTATTGCTGAACTTTTGCATCACTTGCATCAATGTTGGATAAACCCCGCTGCTGCGTCTTGGTTACCCTACCCAGTTCAATGGTGTTAGGACATCCCCGGATGCTCAGCAACCTTGGACCATGATGAGTCAGCCTGCCGCTTGACCTTTGCCATGCAGTACACTTGGCACTGGGAGGCAAATATTGGCTCTAGTCTGGGGGACCCCTTCAACCAAAACCGGCTTTTGCATATAGTAAACCTAGAACCTTCCAACATAGGACAGGGACCCACAGGTTAGGATTACGTGATGTATCCTGTTATGTGTTTATTGTTTTCCATAGATTGTCATCATTTTGCATGCATTTGCATTATCATGGTTAGTTGGACACATGCTGTCACATTTTCCCGCGGTCTTGAGAGGTTGCCCTGCCCGATGAAGAGTCGTGCATTCCAATGCACGTTGTTTAAATCAATTCAGTCCTTAGAATAACAGGACTTAGGAAAATCAAATCAACTTGATCCTTGATAATCCCTTGGCAATGACCTAACAGAAATTAGGAACAATTGACCCAAGCTGGGGCAGTCGTCCCTAAAATCAAAGTTAGACCCTTGAAAAGGAATCAACGAGAACCAAGTTGTTTAATTTTTTCGAATCCTGCTATCCTAAACAAAGGATACATTGTCAAAAGAAACACTGAGGATCGGGGCAGCCTTTCTAAGACCCATTTTTCCATAGTCTAGGAGACTTAAAATCTTTGGAGTTTGAAACACCTCCAGTGTTAGCCGTGCTCGAACGGCTCCTTGTGATTCTATCACATTTCTATCCAGATTTCACAGCCTTATTGCTCTGTCTTGGATGGTCACGAAAGTTGACTGGCTCTGGTTCCAACACACAGGAACTATACCTACTGAGTAGTCGACCTACCTGGGTTGAAAATCTTTTTAAGACTTTGGTTTGCATACATGACGACACAAATATGACATTCCCATTTTTCAAAATAAAACAAACGGGGCATTTCTTAGTTTTGTTTCTTGTCAATCCTTAGCCATTCAAATTGAATAATAAGAAAACCACCCCCAACTCCACAAACAACCAGTCCAAGAACACAAGCCCAATGCCCAAGTCAACCAAATTTCCCTTAGCTCCACTCCAAATGACTAAGGCTCCACAACCCAAAATTTCAGCCAAGTCATACTTGTGAATGAGATCAAAGCTCAAGCCAACCACTCTCAGAAGCCACAAAGAACCATTTCCCAATTTTCCAAGCCTCTGTCCTTGATTTATGAGAGCTCCTCAAAACCGGCCATATCAAACCACTCCTTCCAACACCTCTACCTCAGAAGCTTCCCTCTTACCATAACCCAGATGCCGTCTGCAGCTTCCATCAAGTGCCTGGTCATGCTACCGATAAGTGCCACCGCCTCCATCATGAAATACAAGACCTCATTGACAACAGATCCATCTCTGCGCCACTGATGAAGCCTATCCAATGAACCGCCAAGGACCATGCAATGGACCAATCTCCCGCGAGTTTTGGGAATTTTCAAGTTTCAAGTCAGAGTCGTCTCTTTTATTGAGTCAGTTTGTATTTCTATTTTTACTTTGGGGTCTGTCTTCAAGTTCAAATCTGTAATGTCTTGTTATTGTCAAGAAAAGAGAAAAACCAAAACATAGAGTCAGCATTGTAGTCCCGAACTACGCACGACCTGATTCCTTGCACAGGGATACGTAGGCAACCCTCAGTGGTTCGGTCGCAACTTTTGAAATCGATGTCACGCTTTTGTGTTAGAATTGTCGTAATAAACTTGAGTTTTGCAATAATCCTTCTAGATGAAATTGTTTTCCACCATCATTTGAGATTCATGATAATCACTTCAAAACACGGGATGATTTTTGATATAACCATCAGCTCTCACAAGAAGAAGGAGTTCCAGGCGCCATCCTCCAACGTCATCAAAGAGCAATGCTTTGACACAGGAGAAGCCTGCTAGGTCGAAAACCCGAAAGGGCGGCCTAGGCAAAAGTTAAGGCAAAGCTCGCTGGATCAAAACTTTGAAGTACGATCCGGGCAAAAGTTAGAGCACATACAGATTCTTTCTATCAAGTTGTGCAATTCAAAATGAAGAAAGGCATTCTTTGTTTCCATTCCCCAGATAAATATATCCCTTGATAGCCCTTTTGAGCTTGAATCATTCTCTTTGAAAAAGAACCCAGCTAGACAGCTATCCCCCACACTGGGGCGAATTAAGAGAAATGAAAGTGCCAAGTTATCAGCAAGATGTCAAGATGAAAGTGCCGAGCACATGATCGTCAAAGAAATGTCAAATTTTCAAAAGAACCAAATGCATGGTTGCCAGTGGCACGTCAGAATGGAAAATGCCAAGTTCATGGGCACAACCAAATGTGAAGCACTGAAAAGGAAGAAAGAAAGAGAGTGCCTATCAAAAGCCAAAATGGGGCACAAAGGAAAACATTGAAGAAAACAGAAAGGGCACACAAAAAGAGTTCAAGATAGCTGCTAGCTCTAAAACCCAGGAAGAATGAAATTTGCTTTGAGCCTTTTATCCCTTCTTTGTCAACCCCAAAGCCTTGGCCCCGTTATAACCTGAATAAAGTCCTTTCAGATTGAAAAGCACGACTTGATAGTGAAAATCCAAATGGGAACAACATCATTTCCCTTGAAGATCAAAAGTCAAAGCATTGCACAACCCCAGCATCCGTCAGAAGCAAAAGTCCAGACCGGGGCATCTCAATGGAAAATCAGTGTATCCGCATCTCGGGGGCAAGAGTTCACAATAAGAAATCTTGTGTTTTGATAAAACAATCGATTTAAATGAACATCATTTGATGGAGTGAAACGATTTCAGAACCAAAAGACTCAAGTTCATGACAATTTCAAACATCAGTTGTGGGGCACATTCTACCATTTCCCAAATTCTCGAGTTCGTCATCAGGTCAACATAGTCTTATCAGAGTCCATTCCTTTGTCACAAGGTCGATCCAGTAATAGAATAACCCGCGTCTATCAAATTCATGAGTATGTCATCTCCGCCCAAACCAGGGGGCATCTTTGTAAAGACATTCGTATCATCTGAGGCTTTGTCCAAATTCACACAAGGTCTTTTGTCCAGTCAACCCTTGGTGGTCTTGATATTCTCAAACTCGTGAAAGACGGTTTCAATGCATGGAGGAGCCTATGTTTGGATAAGACAAGTCAATGGGTTCAGAGTTGAAAGTTTGTCATCTATTGGGGCACATTTGTCCAAGACTGAGGCACTTTAGCTCAATGCCATCTACTGGGAGAAGCACATACACCAGAATTCAAGACTGGGGCAGGAAAGCCCAAAAAGGTCAAACCTCAACCTAAAGCCTGAAAGCTCAAGCTCATTGATCAAGTGTAACTACAAATCCAGACCCTGTCCAGAAGGAAAGATAGTAAAGCAAAAAGAGACATCTTGCGCCGCCTACTTTCTAAAAAATGAATGTTGTCATTGTGTCATCAAATGTCAAAACCAGAGTCTCACACAAGGAGAATTTTTCAATCAATCGTCCTTCGGGACAGTTTTTCAATCAATCGTCCTTCGGGACAGTTTTGCAATCAATAGTCCCTCGGGACATGTTTTCAATCAATCGTCCTTTGGGACATGTTTTTTTTTATCAATCGTGCTTCGGGACAGTTTTTCACTCCTTCATCAAATGGAACAATTCTTCAATCAATCGTCCCTTGGGACATGTTTTCAATCAACTGACCTTCAGGAAATGTTTTCAATCAACTATTCGTCTTTCGGCACATGTCTTCAATCAATTGTGACTAGAGATATGTTTACGGCTAACCGTCCTTCGAGACATATTTTCAATCAACCGCTCGTCCTTCGGAACATGTTTTCAATCAACCATCCCTCGAGATATGCTTTCAATCAACGTTTTTCAATCAACCGTCTCTCGTTGCGGTTTTTCAATCAACGTTTTTCAATCAATCGTCTCTCGTTACGATTTTTCAATCAACATTTTTCAATCAACCATCCCTCATTGCGGTTTTTCAATACACTGTCCTCAACGATAGTTTTTCAATTTTTCAATCAATTTCAATCAACTTCAATCAATTTTTCAATCAACTTCAATCGATTTCAATCAACTTCAACCAATCAATTTTTCAATCAATTTCAACCAATTTCAACCAATTTCAATCAATTTTTCAATCAATTTCAATCAATTCTTCAATCAACTTCAATCAATTTCAACAAATTTCAATCAATTTTTCAATCAACTTCAATCAATTTTTCAATCAAACTTCAATCAATTTCAATCAACTTCAATCAAAATTCAATTTCAAGACTAGAAATGGTCCGCTTTTCAATCAACCGTCCTTTGGGCCAGTCTTTCAGTCAAGCATTCTTTGGAACAGGTTTTCAATCAATTGCCCTCCAGGGATAACTTTTCAATCAAATCAATTTTAAGGTCAGTTTCTCAAATGAATCTGCCTTCTGAAATAAATTTTTCAAACCAATCTCTAAACTCAATTTCAACAACTCAAGTCAATCAAACCACTCAGTTCTTCACGAGACCTCCCTGGTCTTGCCCACACAATTGTTTCACGAGACCTCGCTGGTCTCGCACGAACCCTTTTGGAGACCTCACTGGTCTCGCTCGAATCATGTTTTCTTTGGGACCTTGCTGGTCTCGCTCTAATCACTTGTCACTGTTCACGGTCACTCGCTGGTTCTATCTCATCATTCATTGCAACACTGAAAGGTTTCGTAAGTCCTCTCTGGCATTAACGACAGTTTTCTCAAACACCGACAGGTTTCGTAAGTCCTCAACGGCATTAACGACGATTTTCTCAGATACCGACTGGTTCTATAAGTCCTCAACGGCATTAACGACGGTTTTCTCAAGCACCGACTGGTTCTATAAGTCCTCTCCGGCATTAACAACGATTTTCTCAAACATCGACAGGTTTCGTAAGTCCTCTCCGGCATTAACAACAGTTTTTTCAAGCACTCAGAATGGTTTCATAAGTCCTCTCCGGCATTAACAACAAGGTTTCCTCAGCACCAATGGTTTCGTAAGTCCTCCCCGACATTAACGAACAGTTATCTCAGCACTCAGAATGGTTTCGTAAGTCCTCTCCGGCATTAACGAACAGTATTCAAGCACTCAGAATGGTTTCGTAAGTCCTCTCCGGCATTAACAACAAGGTTTCCTAAGCACCAATGGTTTCGTAAGTCCTCTCCGGCATTAACGAACAGTTATCTCAGCACTCAGAATGGTTTCGTAAGTCCTCTCCGGCATTAACGAACAGTATTCAAGCACTCAGAATGGTTTCGTAAGTCCTCTCCGGCATTAACAGCAAGGTTTCCTCAGCACCAATGGTTTCGAAAGTCCTCTCCGGCATTAATGAACAGTTATCTCAGCACTCCAATGGTTTCGTAAGTCCTCTCCTGCATTAACGAACAGTATTCAAGCACTCAGAATGGTTTCGTAAGTCCTCAACGGCATTAACGAAAAGGTCTTATCAAAACACAACCACTGGTTTCGTAAGTCCTCACCGGCATTAACAGCAAGGTTTTAATGGTGTCGTAAGTCCTCTCTGGCATTAGCAAGCAGGTTTTCAACATCAACGGCACATCATGACGATTCCCGCAAACCAATCAAAGGTATGTTTTCTATAAACCCTTATGCACTTGGCCCCGATGAACTACGCAGGTCTGATCCCTACAAAGGGGTACGTAGGCAGCTCTTTCAAGCACGACCACATGCATCATGTTTAAGCTATTTGTTTTTATACGAGGACGTCCACATCGAGGGGTGTCTTCTATCTTTGACGCAACTTCCATCACACAATGACTGTAAGTCTCGTCAAAGAGGGGCAACTGTAGACACCCCAAAATGAGTCTCTTGTACATCTTAATCCCCGATGATGAAAGGAAAAGCCCGGAAGAACTCTCGGATTGAAATTTTTCAAGTCAACTTGGTCAATAGTACCGCACGGTACTCATCTCTCACGCACGGCATTGCCCAAGCAACTTTTTGAATTTTGGCGGTCAGGTGTGCCGCACGGCACAGTAAGTGTGCCGTACGGCACTGTCAATTGTCAAACAGCTTTTGCAGAGTTCCCAGCAGCTAAAAATGTTGACGATTCGTTCCTCTGATCATCATTGTTGCGTGCAAGGCTTCAAGCCTACCCTAGAACCATCATTCCTTTGTGTGGGTAGCAAGAATACTTGGGAATCAAGTTCTCCTCTCGCCTATAAATCCCGATCAAGTTCAACGGAAGAAAAAAAGAAAAAATTCTGTGAAAAACCATGAAATCTCATTCTTAAACACCCTCTCTATTGTCAATCATCCTAATTACAACCTCTAACCTCCAGAGAATCAACTCAATCTTCCCCAAAGTAAATTCCAACCGAATAAACCCAACCCCCTGTTTTTCGGTTCCAAAACCGTGACATAGTCACTCCAAGCTTGCTCAAATCCAAGCCTTCAATCGTCCTTGCCACTACACCAGAGTGAAGTCGGAAGTTCAAAGGAGCCCAAGTCATATTCAGAAGTTCAAGAAACAAGTTCAATCCGAGAGGTCCAAAACCGAGGTATAATCCCGTTTCGCCAAATTTCTTAGCTATGGTATCCTGAGGGGAGGGGTACCAAGTGTGGAATGATCTTCCATATCATCTCCACATTTGGTATACCCATGTTACATCAAAAATCAGTTTGATTCGTGATCTCCCGGTTGCGTCATACGGTGAACTTTACGCATCGTAGGAGCAACCTAATGAGGAGGAACAATTTCTATTCAAACATATCATTTTTCAGTTCAAAGTAATTAGTTTTGATCAAGTTTTCATGCCTTGAATGTGCCTACATTTCATTCTTTTCGAAAAATCAAATATCAAACTGTTTGTGAAGTAAACAGTGCCGCACGGCACTCCTTCTGTACCGCACGGTACACTTTGTGTGCCATACGGCACACTTGGAAAATCAAAATCTTTAAATCATTTTCCAGTAACAGTAGGGTTATTTCTTGTTGGTTTCTTGGTTATTATTGCTGTTTTTAGTCATATATAATTGTTTATTGTTTATTTACTCAAAGTTCGGCAATAAAATGTTTTCTATAAATCCCACAAATGTTTAGTAAAGACCGATTTTTAATCGGGCGAACGGGGTGCATTAAAACCCTTCCCTGTTCGTAACCTGGCTCCCGAATCTAAAGCGAATCTCTGGTTTTCAAACTATTTTCTAAATCAGTTTTCTAAATCATTTTCAAAACGGTTTCTCGGGTCCTAAACCATTTTCTAAAAACCCGGGTGGCGACTCTATTTTTCAAATCAAAACCGGCGTGGAGGTCGATCGTCCACAGCGCCGTATGATGCTGGTGGTTGCGGTGGTTATAACATTCGTGTGCAAGCTACACTAGAACGAGCCCGGATGCGTCGTCGGCAAGCACATACACGCCTACTTCTTCCGATTACTCCCTGTTGGCGACAATGACATCATCGGATGGCCGCTTTGAATTTTTAGCGCGGAGATCAAATGGCTGGGAGAGATCGGACGGTCGAAAGAGAAGCTTACAGATGGGGACGACGGAGAGGAGTTGTTGTAGAGGTAGACACGCATTGAGGAGGATTGGTGGTGGAAGAAGGCGGCGCTGGTTGTTGTTGCGGATCGAGACGAGAAGCTCGAGGAGGACGAGGCAAAGGCGGAGTACAATGGCGTTGGGGGAGAGGAGAGAGAGAGAGAGAGAGGAGAGAGAGAGAGAGAGAGAGCGGAGGACTGGTCTGGTTGCCATGGTTGTTTTCTGGAAGTTGCAGCGGGAGAAGAAAAAGGGCCTAGAATGGCATGCACATGTCAACATTTCCGTCCAAAAATCTAACTCCCATTATCAATTGGACCCAATAGGTTGAAAATCAACAGTTGAGGGATGAAATGAGTTATTTTGGTAGTTTGAGGCGATATAGAAAAATG
Source organism: Vaccinium myrtillus (assembly GCA_016920895.1). NCBI lineage: Eukaryota > Viridiplantae > Streptophyta > Magnoliopsida > Ericales > Ericaceae > Vaccinium > Vaccinium myrtillus. Next base: position 11,266,560 of record CM029273.1, read on the forward strand.
GTGCATATATAGTTTGAGGATTGTAAGAATTTGAAGTGATAAGTTACTAGTTTTTTTATTGATTGTCAACTCTGAAAAGACTTAATAAAGAGGGGGTTAGTTTATTGAGCGTATAAAGAAGTTTTAATCCCAAAACATAATGTACCTTTGAATTACTCCCTCTGTCCTCAATCTTTGGTCCCAAACACCACTTTTGTTGTCGTAAATTATTTGTTCTATTCAAAACTAAGGGGGCATTAGCTAACGAAATTTTAATTTTACACTCTTTTTTAGAGTAAGTACATATAATGATATTTTGAAGAGTAAAAGAAGGGAAAAAAAAGTGTATGTTTTGAACGGCGGAAAAAATTATTAATCTTTGGAAACATACAAAGATTAAAGGGATCCAAAGCACAACATCATGGCGGAAGTGGAGAAAACCTTCAAAGAAGGAAACCACAACCGACAATCTCATACCGCTAGGACCCAAGGAGGAAAAACCAACACCCTCAATTGGCAAGGAGCTAGCCAACCAAGATGAACACCCACAGGGACAAAGCCCTGAACCACACCTAGACAAAGAACCCAAAAACAACCAACCCCTAACAAGATGACAATTGAACCAACAAGGAAAAATCACCTCCAACCCAACCCTAAAGCCCCACTACCTACCGCTCCTCTTCCAGCATAGCTCTAAACTGCTCTTCCTCCATAGCCTCTATGTGAGCAATCCTTCCGATAGACTTATGGGAATATCACAGCTTTAGCCTTACTAAGGACTTCCTCATCATCACCCATAAAATGAGCACCCACAATCTTGTTAAACGAAGAGATTGAGGCCTTGTCGATAGCTTGAATGGCCTGAACTTCATTAAAGAGGATATGGTTTCTATTTGTGATACCCTCCGAAGAGACTGAAGCAGACAGGGCAGCAATAGCCACGCCAAACCTCAATACCACGCATTTTTTTTATTTTTTTCTCCCACCTTTAGATTTTCTTGGTAAAGCCTAAGAGAACCCCATAATTTCATCAATTGTTTTCCTCTTCTTTTTCCCTTTGGATCCTTTTAAAGCTGCCTTGACTGGAGAGAGATGATTGGCATCCGGATGATCAAGGGTAAGAAAATCAGTTGGCTCCACATCATTATTATTCACTTCCTCCACTGAGCAAAGACTAACACAAAGTTGGATCCCCTCATGCTCAATCCCCTCAACAATGTCCGTACCAACTCCACCCACCGCTAAGCAATTTGAATCCCCAATTGAATTATCCACCAAAGGATAAACATCTTTACATTTCCTAAACAATTCAAGCTGCCTCTCAGCTGCAGAATCCTTGAAATAATCAATAGCCTCTCTCGATTCGCCCACCAAAGAATCACAAGTGGAAGGAGAATCACCAGATCTTTCAACCATCTTGCAGATTTCCAAGTCATCACAAGTTCGGGGTGGAAGAGAATCCCCCACCAAAGAAGCACAACCATTGGCCTCATCAATATTCTCGAACACATGATTCGCCGCCTCATATTTGTTAACCATATCACCCAACACATCTTTAACTCCACCCTTTATCATAGCATCATTTGAATCACTCGACATCTCATCTAAATTTGAACTAGAGCCACTCTATCCAAACCGCAACCTTTGCAACCACACTTAGCCTTTAGGTAATTAAACATAATAACTTGTTCTTCCATTACTCTACTTGGATAAGAAATCCCATTGAAACACAAGCAAATCACCTGATTAATTGCATCAAAAGTATTAGTAAGAACTTTCACCTTACCAACGGAGAAAGAGGATTTTTTTGATGTGGCTTCGTCAAGGGATATAAAGTCTCCCCACCTATTTCCAATGCTAAAGAAAGTGGCAGCATTCCAAAGGTGCAAAAGGAACTCTAAAACAGCTTAGCCACACCAACCTCTTAGAGTCAACCTTCAAATTAGGATGCCAACGTTTCACATCAATGAACCAATTCAAACCCGATTCTTCTAACATCGCAGCCATGTCCTCTATGGAAACCCCTTCTGCAAAGAAAGCTTCCCTCAAAGAATCCAGATTCCACAAAGATGTGGACCATCCTATTGCGCTCCTGTATAACCATTCGGTTTCTTCCTTGTGAGCTTGAAGAGGCGGAAACACAATTTTTCCAGAGTCTGTGGTAGATCCCTTCGTATCTTCCCCTTGGTGGACGGCCTTGACCATTCCATTTCTTGTAACTATATCTGCATAGGACACCTTATTGGTAACAGGAACTCCCTTAGCAAGCTCCGGTTGTCGCATACTCGCTGGAGAGAAGACAGGATTCTTCCCAACCAGATTCTTTTTTAACCTTCCATTCAATTTATCCTCCACCCCCTTCCACGGGAAACTAGCAATCTTGGCATAAATCTTGTGCCCTCTGATTATCGCACCCTTAAGATCATAAATAGCAGACATAGCCTCTAGCCTGTGCCTGAAACTAACAAACCCAAAAATTGAGTTTGTTTTTTATCGCTTACTCGGGATCACGGAGTGAACCACATCGCCGTACGTAAGAGCTAAAAAGTTGTCTTAGCCACTCCTCATCCATAGATATTGGTAGGTTATCAACATAAACAAAAGTGGTGTTAGAGAACTTACCCATGTGTCCCCCAACCTTTGATGTCGAGAAACCCTTACCACTGGATTTCCATTTGGAGTTCAGAGTCCATCCCTCCAAAGGGATAGCTTCCATAGACTTGACAGCCATTTGGGAAGCCTAAAAAGAATCGATTAACGAAGCTGCACAGACATACTGCAATGCATCGCATAGAAGTATTGACTACTGGCGAAGAAAAACCTCTGAAATCCTTGACGAGACCCGTCGCAATCCGATTTGCAGCAAGCGGATGAAACAGGGGCGTCGCCGGAGATGATGGAGATCTGGGATGGAGAGCCGCCGGGTAAAGGACCGACTGAAGTCGGAAAGAACAGCAATGAGGACGCTAGGAAGATGACCAGAAAGAAAGATGCACAGGGGAAGAAGACGTCGGATGATTGGGAAGCAAGATGGAGAGGAAAAGATGGCGACGACGGGCTAAATTAGGGCGGAGAAGGGTGGGCGCGGCTAGGGTTATCAAAAACCTGAAATCGCCTCATCGGGTTCCCAAATTCTTAAAAAAAATGGGTGTATGACATGTGTAATAATTATGTTCCTCTAATTAGTTTGGAATCCCTAAAGGAGACCAATAAGTTAGGACGTAGGGAGAAATAAAATTTCATTTGGTAAACAAGTGATAAATGACGTGATGGCTCGTGCTTGCTCGGGGAGAGCGATTGCTCACTCTACTACTGGTATCACTAACTTCAAGGAATGGGGGATCCCTGTTCAATCTTGATGAAGTCTCGATCTTGTGATCTCTGCTTGTAGTTTAGGTGTTTTGTAATGCTTTCTGTGTATAGTCAAGGCCATCTCCTTTAGTTTTGGGCTTGGTCCCCTTATAAAATCACCTTGTTCCCAAAAGAAATTTAAAATAAAACAAAATTACGAAAACCTATTTTTCAAAAAATTATGAGTTAAAATCTGTTATTGTGGTAGGACCGACGACCTACTTATTTGCTACTCCCTCAATCCCTTCTTTAGTGTCGACTATTCTATTTTGGGTTGTCCCTTAATAAGTGTATGTTTTGAAAACTTAATGAGTAAAAGTGCGCACAATTATCAGTTTGCCTTTTTGGAAAATTAGTGGATAAAGTATTAGTGAGTAAAAATGGAGGATGATTTTGGAAAGTTAATGTAAAAGTTGATGGAAAATGTGTAAAGTGGAGATATAAGTTGATGTGAAAGGTCTAATGATTATGTCTTTTGAATAAGTTGGATTTATGAAGCAGCACACTTAAAAATGGACGAAATGAGTAGTATTTTAATAGGATGCACTTGAAAGTTAGATTTTTTCTCGAACTGACTTGAAAGTTAGATTGCTTGCCGCTATAATCTAAGGGATCGATCCTTAATTAGAATTTTTTTTTTCATTTTACCATTTAGTTGTTTCAAATGTCGTAACAAATAGTTTCTTGTCATAAATTCAAAACAAATGCATATTGCTTAATTAAGATTTTGTATCCTATTCAACAAAGACTAGCATAAAATCATCTTTCAACGCTTTCCTATCCCATAAGTTACCTGATAACAGTTTTTAGCACCATTCACAAGTGATTCATAATACGTATACAAGTCATTTACTGATTCATATTCCGTAGGTTTAATTTTTCAACCAGTTGTGAAGGTGTGTTATTTTAAACTGAGTATTTTCTTAATTTCTTTAAAACTATTCCACCAGTATTTATTACAAGGTTTTTTTTTTGGTTAAATCTTTGTCAATTTTGAAGTTTTATTCCGTAATGATGCTTCTTTAAACCTAAGCTAGTGTTACAGTTATATAGGTATATCTCCAAGAATATACCCATATTAGATTTTCATGATTCATTCTTTGACTTTTTATTTATTTTAATAGGATGGAGTAAAAAAAATTGCTTGAAGAAGAAGAAGAAGAAGAAGAAGAAGACAGGCTAGCTGGCTCATAATAATAAGTGCTGGCGGCCGGCAAGAAGAAGAAGACAGGCTAGCTAGCTCATAATAAGTGCTGGCGGCCGGCTTACTAGAGTCGATTCAGGGAGAGAGAGGACATAGAGAGGGAGAGAGAGTTGTTTTTCTAACACCGAAAAAAATATGTTATTGAACATTGGAAGTCTGGTTTCAAAGAATAAAGAGAGTGAGACATTACCATGCCACTACACGTACAAATTAGCAAACATGGTGCACATATTAATGTCCCATTCATGAACAAGGGATGTTGATACCAATGAATAGAAATATGTTGAAAATATATGTACGATATTGTTTATTGACATCATAGAGGGACTTTTATTGAGGATTCTATATATTTATGATGTCAATAAACATCGTACATATTTTCAACATATTTCTATTCATTGGGATAAACAAATTGTAGCAATAAGAATGTGAAGTTATTTTCTTCCTCGGGTAACTAAAACACCCATGTACTTATTTTTTATCTGCAAAAATAATTGAGAAATCCTACGTATACGCCTACGTAGTAATGTATGAATTTTGACTAAATTAAATAATAATTGATAAGCCAATTGGGTACTAAATTACCGTTTTTATATAGATGCATTCAACTTCTACTTACTATATATATCACTAAAAAGAATATGCATTTTGGGTGGGGTCGAGTTGCCATCAGCCCACTGTAGTGCTACCCCTATTGTACATTCTCTTGTTAGGAGAGTTTGGCAACATCCAATCAAACCAAAAAATGATAAAAATCACCCTTTCATTTAAACAATATGTACGATCCCTTAGGATTTTCCATCTATAAAAAGGTAGCAATACACGAAGGAATTTACTCATCTCTCTCATCACCAAACTCATCTAAACTATGTCTTCCTCAAGACTTGTCATTCCTCTCTATCTCCTCTCCATCTCTCTCCTCTTCCAACTTGGCTTCGCAATTGATCTAGTCGGTTATTCCTGCTCAAACTCCTCTTTCCTTGGCTGTGGCCCTTACAACAAGACCTTAAACAACCTCATGTGTTATCTCGACTCGAAAACCCCACTAACAGGGTTTGGTTCTGGCTCGCAAGGCCTAGGCCAGAATCAGACCTTCGGCCTCGCTCTTTGTCGTGGTGACATTAATAGCACATACTGCAAAGCATGTGTCGACGAGGCAAGTAATGAGATTCAAAAACTTTGCGAATTGAAGAAAGAAGCAATCGTATGGTACGATGTTTGCATGTTGAAATACTCGAACCTCAGTTTCTTGGGAAAAATCGACAACAAGAACTGGATTTTGGAGGAGAATACTCACTTTTGGAGCAACCCAGCTTACTTCAATAAAGAGGTCATCCAGATATTAAGTATGTTACAAAAAGAAGCTTATGTAAGCCCGAAAATGTATGCTGCCGGGGCGTTAGAGATTGGGAATTCGACCACGCTTTATGGGTTGGTTCAGTGCACGAGGGATCTTTCTAGTGCTAATTGTAATATTTGTCTTGAGGAAGCTATTGGTGTGGTGCCCTATTTTAACGGAAGTGTAGGAGGTAAAATTGTGGGTGGCAGTTGTAACGTGCGGTACGAGATATACCCTTTTTTCAATACTTAAGAGAAAATGTATGATGGTTCTTAGATGTTACTAATGAATAAGTGTTGTAGGAACACACCGTTTGAGGTTTTTTTTGCTAGACAAAAGAAATTTCACACGTTTGAGGTTGAATAAGGATATATATATATATATACCACACCACGCCATCCTCTTTGTATTTTGCTAGAATTGTTGTATGTTTTTTTTTTAATGTACTGAGAACTCATAAATGAATATCCACTTATCTTCTGATGACGGGATTCTCTTTTGTTAAACATGGTTGGTTTGCATTGGAAAACCTATCAGTGGGTGTTGACTATGCTGTTTGCCTTTGGTTTCAACTTTCAACTCTGAAGCAAAACCAAGAGAGACGCTATTCTATCTCCCATAACTTCAAAATGTTATTCGCTCATAATACATTGGTTGTTATCTCCCAAAACCCTGGAGTGTACCAAGAATTTTTTTTTTAGGGCAATTGCCAATGATGTAAATAATTTTTACTTTTATTGTTGTCTCCGAAAAAATTACCTTCGAGTTCAACCTCAACCTCGGCTTCTTCTTCAACGCAGCCCCAACCTATCCAACATTGACAACGCCTCGACACATGCAATAATTGAACAAGTTACTGTTTAGCGTAGCAATGACGCACATTTTGCCAGGAAGTGCCGAAATCATCCTTGCTTTGATTGACTGCATCCATATTAGAAAATAATCTGAAAAATTAAAATCACCCTTATCGACTTCTCAAAACAACCTGTTGGAAAATATACAGCGGCAATCATGAATTCCAAAGAATCTATATTTGATGGGGCAAACCCATGTTCTCTGATCAATATTCTGCTAACTTGATTAGTAGTAGTAGAGTAGTAAGTAACAATTGAAAACATCGGATACCATCAGAAGAAGTCAGTTTCTTATGTTTAGGGCACCATGAACCACCACCATCAATCAACCCCCAACCCCCCATAACCCGAACTCTCAATCCGACATCACCAAAACCATAACCCCTCGGCCCTGTTCTCTCTCTCCTCTGCCGATTCCAGCTAAACCCTCCACAAATACCGAGCCCTAAAGCCACTTTTCCTCTTCAAATTTCTGCGAAAATCCACCTCCTAACCCGTGTTTCTTCATAAATCGACCAAGAGGAGTTCAAAATCAGTGGGTTTTGCGAGCATCTTCAAGGGTTTCATCGGTTCAGAGGAGGTATCACTGTAACAGAGGTCGTTTTTTGTATTCCATGAGCTGTGGTTTCTTCTCATCTGCTCTCAAGGTGTTTGTGTAAAGTCCTCAACGAATTTCGCTCCATTTGTTGCGGTGCATCATGCATGTTTGAGGCTCTCTAGCTGCGTGCTGTCCTATGGAGCGTAATCAAGATGTTGGATGGATCCCTGTCATCCACAAACAATCAAAACAGAAAGGTAATTTTGATCCTGGAAAGCCTTCTCTTATTACTCTTTTTGTGGATAATCTTCCTAAAGATACTAGTCAGTCATGGCTGAAGATGTTGTTCAATAAGTTTGGAGTTGTCAAAGAAGTCTTCATCCCAGAGAAAAGAAGCAAAGCCACTGGTAATAAATTTGGCTTCATTAGGTACGATTGTCCTATCTCTGCTGACATGGCCGTTCTACGGATTAACGGCATTTGGCTTGATGACAAGAAACTATTTGTTAAACTTGCTTCTTTTGAGGCCAAAAGGAATAGGCCCTTTTTGTCTAATTCGATCAGAGAAGGAGTAATACATAATGCTGGAATGGGACATTCTAAAAATCAAGATTCAAGAGCTAAAGTGGCGTTCCAGAACCACTCTTCTCTACATGAAAATGGTAATACAGCTCAAGGTCTAACCTTTGCTCAGGTTCTTAAAGGCGCCGGGGAGACTTCTCTTCAAAACAAATTTCAGAGCAAGCATATTCAGGCAACTGGTACTGGCTGGCTTCATAGGAGTGCGATTGCCAAGGTAAGTAAATTAATCTCTACGGAGGAACTTGAGAAGATCTTTAAGTCTGCAGATATACCATTTGAGAAAATTAAAGCTATGGGGGGGAGATTTATTGTTATCACTTTTCTTAGATCTGATGCTAGAGATACTTTTATCAAGGATAGGTGGATGCTCAATTGGTTTGAGGAGATTAATCCTTGGAGTGGTGAAGCTGCGAAAGAGGAACGCTTTGCTTGGTTATCTTGTTATGGTATGCCATTAAATGGATGGTCTAATCCGACTTTCAAATTAATAGGGGATGAATGAGGTCATTTCCTCAAAGTTGATGATAACACGCTGAAAGAAATCTCTCATGAGAGAGGTAGGATTCTGATTGCTACAGAGCATATTCATAAGATAAAGGGAAACATTAACCTTGTGATTCTTGGAAAACAATACAACGTTCGTGTGGAGGAAGATGAATCTTTCAGAATTTTGAAATCCAACTTTAATCTTGTAGCTCCTTTGGTTGCAGAAATTCAGGCCCCTTTGGAAAACATTGTTGTAGCCGTAGGCAAGGATCGTCCCTTTTAGATGGCAGCCTTGAAAGAGGTTGTAGAAAATGTGGAATCTAACGTCTTGCCTTTGCCTGATGTGGGGATTGTTAGGAACCACATTACTGAGGAGGTGAACAACGCATTAGCTGTGGAGTCTGCTGGGGGAATTAATGACAATAACTCATATTCTCCTCATGGTTTAGACTCGTTGGTGGGTTTAGAATCGTTGGTGGTGAAGTCAATTGCCCAACCCTTTCTAGGCCGGTTAGATGCTGAAGTTATGAGCAACTTTCACATGTTGGCAGAGGATACTGTAGTAGTGGAAAAATCTCCGGTATCGACTGTAGTGTTGTGGAAGAGACTATGGAGGAGGTGGCAGATTCAATGAAGAATGTGGCAGATCCTTTAGAGGTTTCAGTGGATGGTGATGAT